>CM064515.1:12736804-13183126 GCA_032716605.1 Paralithodes platypus | reverse complement strand
AACACGTGCGGAAATGTAATTGCTTTCGTATCAGATCAAGAACTTGATAATGGGGCTCATTACTCTGGATATCTGAAACACATATACGTATACAGTATATGTGTACGTGAAACACATATACGTATACAGTATATGTGTACGTGAAACACATATACGTATACAGTATATGTGTACGTGAAACACATATACGTATACAGTATATGTGTACGTGAAACACATATACGTATACAGTATATGTGTACGTGAAACACATATACGTATACAGTATATGTGTACGTGAAACACATATACGTATACAGTATATGTGTACGTGAAACACATATACGTATACAGTATATTTGTACGTGAGACACATATACGTATACAGTATATGTGTACGTGCGTGCGTCTTGGGCCAAGATGGCCGCCCATCGCAATGGTATCCAAGACGGGCGCAAACATTGCCACTCGTTGGCATTTATAAAACTTGAATCTATGCACTTAATACACTGCAACTTCACTTTCAATGACATTATGTGATACATGTTGCTAATATATGAACTAAGAATGCACACATGATGCTTGGGTGGTGTAAATAACCGTCACTCGAAAGCTTGAGGCATTAGCCATTAACTTAAGTCCCAGCTCAGTGTGCATCCGTTTCTAAATGAACACTTGTTATATCTATTGGTAACATCTGTGTCTCGAATGTCGGTGCCACACGAACACAAATTCCGGCCATTTTACGATGCCCCACGTTTTTCTGGCAACTTTTCGAAGCTATTTCGTATTGGTATTTTAAAATAGGTAGGTAGGTAGAGGGTGGCTAGATAAAGTAAAAGGAAATCAAGCAACACCATAGGTATTAATCATTACGAGGCTGCTTCTAAGCAGATGCGAAAGGCTGTCCTCGTATGATAGAGTAAATAACAGTGAAAAAAAGGAAAACAGGGGAAGGAGAGTAGAGGGCAGGAAGATTATTGTTTATAGCATAAATATTGTATACTTTCTTGAACCCTTCAAATAGCATACCAGTGCCGTGAAATGTTTCAAAATTGTATGTCACACAGAAAGTAGTAGTATCCAATACCACATCCTCCATTCCCTCCCCCCCCCCCCTCTCTACCCCACTCCCCCTCCCTCCTTCAACTTGACCTTATATTTTGCCCATTATTGCATAGTCCATGGGTTAAGGTGGAATGGGTGTATTTCTTGGCTCATGTACAGTATGTATCTTTATATTATCTTTTTTAGTGTCCTCCCTTGACCTCCATCAAGCTTAAGAATACACCACCCAAGACCTTCCTTTAAGATAAATTTGTACATATTTCGTTAGAAAAATGTCCCGGCCTAAGGCTGGTTCCTCTTCAATTACAGGCTCGTTATCGCTCGCCAGCAAAAAATCGACACCTAAGTGACACGAAAAGTCTTAATGACAAATAAATGGGGCGAAAGGTCTTAAAATCGCCAAACTAATGGGCTGGACGTCTAAAAATCTGAAAACTAATGGGGCTAAACATGAGGAAGAAGAGGGACCAGAAAAAAACCCCATCTGTCCTTAATCATCGTCTGCGTTACAGCTGATCATAATGTTATATGTGAAACGCATCCTAAGTCGGTCATTATACGCTAAGAAAACTATGGTATTCAGCCTCTACAAACAAACAAAAATAAAATAAATTAATAAATATTATTATTATTATCAAAATCGATGGCCTTATCTCAGATGTTATTATACTTCCGGACCAGGTCTCTTCACATCAACATCTGGGATAAAGACCTTCCAGGTTTGTTATTTAAAAGAGTAAGTAATTAAAACCTCTGTATATTGATGAAAACTACCTAAAGCCGATAACATAGCAAAAAAAAAAAAAAAACATTACAATTCGTAGTGATCTGGTAAATATGTTCCGTCTTGGGTATAAACGGATCATTTGGTAAACATGTTTGTAATAGTATTAAGGCCAGATTTACACTTGAGATAATTTTTTCTTGACTCCTTTCTCCCTCGTGTTTAGCCCCGGTACATTTGAGATTGTAAGACGTTTGCCCCATTAGTTTGGCGATGTTAAGAACTTTCGCCCCATTTATGTCAATTTTAAGACCTTTCATGCCATTTAGGTATTGATTTTTTTCCTGGCGAGCGAAAACGAGCTAGTAATCTAAGAGGAACTGGCCTTCGGCCGGGACATTATTCTACCGAAAAAATTTACAAATATATCTTCAGAGTAGGTCAAGGGAGAGTAATTTTAAGTTTTGTGGAGGTCTAGGGAACAAACTATGCACCTCCTCCTAATCTCTCTCTCTCTCTTAAAGGTTTTCTTCTGACCCTCATCTTTGTTTTGTTGACCATTACATTCTATATTAGGGTAATAATCTCTCTCTCTCTCTCTCTCTTAAAGGTTTTCTTCTGACCCTCATCTCTGTTTTGTTGACCATTACATTCTATATTAGGGTAATAATCTCTCTCTCTCTCTCTCTCTCTTAAAGGTTTTCTTCTGACCCTCATCTCTGTTTTGTTGACCTTTACATTCTATATTAGGGTAATAATCTCTCTCTCTCTCTCTCTCTTAAAGGTTTTCTTCTGACCCTCATCTCTGTTTTGTTGACCATTACATTCTATATTAGTGTACCAATTTGACATGGAACATATGTACCTGTTGTCTCAAAGTAAATTTATATTTAATTATATTAAATTATATTTATATAATTATATTTAATTATTAATTATTTAATTATGCTTGTTTGTTGGTCTATGTATTAATATAATAATATATATTTTTAGTGTCCTCGCTAGCCCTCCCTGAAGCTTAATCCTAGACCCCATTTTAAAGATACATTTGTACATTTTCCGGTAGAAAAATGTCCCGGCCGAAGTTTTCTTTCTAAAATTAAAGGCTCGTTATGGCTCGCCAGGAAAACATACACCAAAATGGCACGAAAGTTTTAAATATTGACAAAGAAATAGGACAAAAGGTCTTACAATCGCCAAACTAATGGAACGACCGTCTTAAAGCATCAAAATTAGTATACTAAATATGAGGGAGGTGATCCAGAAATAACACTATAAATGTGATGTACTTTGTGACTATAAACTAGTGTATTAAATATGAGGGAGGTGATCCAGAAATATCACTATAAATGTGATGTACTTTGTGACTATAAACTAGTGTACTAAATAAGAGGCAGGTGATCCAGAAATATCACTATAAATGTGATATACTTTGTGACTATAAACTAGTGTACTAAATATGAGGGAGGTGATCCAGAAATATCACTATAAATGTGATGTACTTTGTGACTATAAACTAGTGTACTAAATATGAGGGAGGTGATCCAGAAATATCACTATAAATGTGATGTACTTTGTGACTATAAACTAGTGTACTAAATATGAGGGAGGTGATCCAGAAATATCACTATAAATGTGATGTACTTTGTGACTATAAACTAGTGTACTAAATATGAGGGAGGTGATCCAGAAATATCACTATAAATGTGATGTACTTTGTGACTATAAACTAGTGTACTAAATATGATGGAGGTGATCCAGAAATATCACCATAAATGAGATGTACTTTGTGACTATAAACTAGTGTACTAAATATGAGGGAGGTGATCCAGAAATATCACTATAAATGTGATGTACTTTGTGACTATAAACTAGTATATTAAATATGAGGGAGGTGATCCAGAAATATCACTATAAATGTGATGTACTTTGTGACTATAAACTAGTGTACTAAATATGAGGGAGGTGATCCAGAAATATCACTATAAATGTGATGTACTTTGTGACTATAAACTAGTGTACTAAATATGAGGGAGGTGATCCAGAAATATCACTATAAATGTGATGTACTTTGTGACTATAAACTAGTGTACTAAATATGATGGAGGTGATCCAGAAATATCACCATAAATGTGATGTACTTTGTGACTATAAACTAGTGTACTAAATATGAGGGAGGTGATCCAGAAATATCACTATAAATGTGATGTACTTTGACTATAAACTAGTGTACTAAATATGAGGGAGGTGATCCAGAAATATCACTATAAATGTGATGTACTTTGTGACTATAAACTAGTATATTAAATATGAGGGAGGTGATCCAGAAATATCACTATAAATGTGATTTACTTTGTGACTATAAACTAGTGTACTAAATATGAGGGAGGTGATCCAGAAATATCACTATAAATGTGATGTACTTTGTGACTATAAACTAGTGTACTAAATATGAGGGAGGTGATCCAGAAATATCACTATAAATGTGATGTACTTTGTGACTATAAACTAGTGTACTAAATATGATGGAGGTGATCCAGAAATATCACCATAAATGTGATGTACTTTGTGACTATAAACTAGTGTACTAAATATGAGGGAGGTGATCCAGAAATATCACTATAAATGTGATGTACTTTGTGACTATAAACTAGTATATTAAATATGAGGGAGGTGATCCAGAAATATCACTATAAATGTGATGTACTTTGTGACTATATACTAGTGTACTAAATATGAGGGAGGTGATCCAGAAATATCACTATAAATGTGATGTACTTTGTGACTATAAACTAGTGTACTAAATATGATGGAGGTGATCCAGAAATATCACCATAAATGTGATGTACTTTGTGACTATAAACTAGTGTACTAAATATGAGGGAGGTGATCCAGAAATATCACTATAAATGTGATGTACTTTGTGACTATAAACTAGTATATTAAATATGAGGGAGGTGATCCAGAAATATCACTATAAATGTGATGTACTTTGTGACTATAAACTAGTGTACTAAATATGAGGGAGGTGATCCAGAAATATCACTATAAATGTGATGTACTTTGTGACTATAAACTAGTATACTAAATATGAGGGAGGTGATCCAGAAATATCACTATAAATGTGATGTACTTTGTGACTATAAACTAGTGTACTAAATATGAGGGAGGTGATCCAGAAATATCACTATAAATGTGATGTACTTTGTGACTATAAACTAGTGTACTAAATATGAGGGAGGTGATCCAGAAATATCACTATAAATGTGATGTACTTTGTGACTATAAACTAGTGTACTAAATATGAGGGAGGTGATCCAGAAATATCACTATAAATGTGATGTACTTTGTGACTATAAACTAGTGTACTAAATATGAGGGAGGTGATCCAGAAATATCACTATAAATGTGATGTACTTTGTGACTATAAACTTGTTGAAGGTAAATGTGAATAATAAAGGAAGACAGGCGTAATACTCAAGTGTTAAGGGGCTCAACCTCTTATTTGTATCTTCTTTTCTTTCTGCCTCTGGTTTATATACATTTGGCCCCATTCAGCCTACTGTTTTAAGACGTTTATCCCCATACAGGTGTCGATATCTTTCTGGCGAGCGATAGCGAGCCAGCATTGTTTGGAGATATCCGGTTTCGCCGGAGAAATTTTTCTATCGAAAAATGTACAAATTTAGCCTGTTGTCAAAAACATGTTAAAAAATATGCTGGCTCGCTACCGCTCGGCCGGAAAGAAACGACACGTGGATGGAGATAAACGTCTAAAAAAAGTTGGCTGAATGGGGCCGAATGGACAAAACAAAGAGATAAAAAGCAGGTCCGCCTCCTTAACATTAGCTGGTGTAACGTCTCGGGGGTTATTAGGAAATGTGATTTTATAATTATTGAGTTTTTTTATTGTTTTGGAAAATTTCGAACTTTGTATTGTTAGTTTATCTCCTAGACTTAGAAAAACGCCTCGCTAGACCCCTTTATAACTGAAAGAAAGACCCCCAGACCTCCTTCAAGATAAATATGTAATTTTGTTGGTAGATGACGTCTTGGCCAAAGCCCGGTTTCTCCCAAATTGAAGGCTCGCTATCGCTCGCTCAGGAAATATCGACACATTATTGGGTTGAAATGTCTTATAATCGCCAAACTAATGAGGTGAAACGTCTTAAAATGTTCAAACTAATGGACTAAGATAGGGAGGATCCAAATAGACCCACCCTACCACTAATAGTGTTAAGGGGTGATGGACGTACTTATTTTGCTCATATATAAAATATATATATGAGCAAAATATTATATAGGTCTTTATTATATTGTGTGGTATCATTTCTTAAGTTTCCTCCCTAGACCTCCATTAAACATTTAAACAAAATAAAAATAAAGATTATATTTGTATATTTTTCGATAAATAACAAGCTCGATATCGCTCGCACGGAAATATCGACGCCTTAAAGACACGAACAGTCTTAATATTGACAAATAAATGGGGCACAAGGTCTGATGAGGGAAATGGGGCAAAAGGTCTGATGAGGGAAATGTTTGGTAGGGTGTCAAAACCAAGGCAATTTCGTTTACAGATTTGAAGGAATACGAGCAGGGATATACGAACATTTACGTCAAGTTGCATTTATTGGGCATCATCACTTTCAAGGCTAAAATAACTGGGCAGCATGTTTAGTAACGATGATTAAACTAAAGTATGAGGGTGGGGGGATGGCTAGGTAGGGAAACAGTGGGGAGGGGGGGGAGAATTTGCCAAGTAGCGCATATATTAAGGGGAGATGGCCCGGTTTTCTGGACCACTCTCTCCCTCGTGTTTAGCCCCATTACTTTTGACATTTTAAGACGTTCTGACAATTAGTTCGACGATTTTAAGACCTTTCGCCCTATTTCGTTGTCAATATTAATACCTTTCGTGCCATTTAGGTGTTGGTTTTTTCCTAGCGAGCGAAAGCGAACCTGTAATTTTACAAGGAATCGGCCTTGGGCCGGGACATTTTTCTACCGAAAAATGTAAAATTTATCTTGAAGGGGAGTCTAGGGGGTGTTGTTTTGAGCTTCATGGAGGTATAGCGAGGAAACTCAAAATTATATAAATAACTGAAAAAATATACCAAAAAAGACAACACAACCCTAGCTACTATCCCCTTCATTAATGAACTATAATTGACACACCGTTGTCATTATTATTATTGCACTGCATCTGAACCTTACAAACATGACAAGCATCAGACTGGCCAAATTAACAACGAGTTAGTGTGTGGGGTGGCCAGGGAAATTGGCCACTTGCGAGTTTTGGTCTATAAGGAAGTTGGAGTTGTGGCCATAAATATTTAGCAGAATTATCAGCTAAAATATGGTCATACTACATATATAAATACATGAATCCAAAATATGGTCATACTACATATATAAATACATGAATCCAAAATATGGTCATACTACATATATAAATACATGAATCCAAAATATGGTCATACTACATATATAAATACATGAATCCAAAATATGGTCATACTACATATATAAATACATGAATCCAAAATATGGGCATACTACATATATAAATACATGAATCCAAAATATGGTCATACTACATATATAAATACATGAATCCAAAATATGGTCATACTACATATATAAATACATGAATCCAAAATTAGCATACTTTTTTATCCATTAGAAACTAACATTATTATTATGTTTACGGCTCCAACTTCCTTATAATCTATATTTTATTAATTTCACCACAACACCAAACACCCCCAATGAAATTAATGAAAGCATATAATAATATGCTTTCATTAATTAATGAAAGCATATAATAATATGCTTTCATTAATTTCATTGGAGGTGTTTGGTGTTGTGGTGGATCACATATTATGTGATCCACCAGGATTCGAACCTGGGTTATCACACACAAATTTGTAAATACTCTAACCATTACACCACCAAGACAGTTAAAGGTTCATGCACACGCCTACGACTTATTATCCATTCTCGAATACTGGATATTAATATAATCATGTTGATATTCCTAACCGCGCTGTGGTAGACTACTGTTTAAGTGAGAGGAAATAATATTCTTGGGGCACAGATCATATAGAAAAATACTGTATACCCTGAAACTCTCAAGTGGTTAACCCTAGAATATTCTTGGGGCACAGATCATATAGAACAATACTGTATACCCTGAAACTCTCAAGTGGTTAACCCTAGAATATTCTTGGGGCACAGATCATATAGAACAATACTGTATACCCTGAAACTCTCAAGTGGTTAACCCTAGAATATTTTTGGGGCACAGATCATATAGAACAATACTGTATACCCTGAAACTCTCAAGTGGTTAAGGGGGTACTACTCGCTTTTTATGGACCTCCTTCTCCCTCGCGTTTAGCATATTATTTTTGAGATCTAAAGACGTTCCTTCCATTAGTTTGGCGATTTTAATACCTTTCGCCCCATTTTGTTGTAAATTTTGAGACTTTTCGTCACATTTAGGTGCAGATTTCTTTCTGGCGAGTGAAAGCGAGTCTGTAATTTTAAGAATAAGCGGCCCGGAAAATTTGTATATCGAAAAATTTACATATTTAGGTAAAATTCTAGTTTTGGTTTCACTGATTTTATTTTTTTTATTTTTTTATTGTTTTCCTTTTTTCAGTTTTCTTTGATATACAGTGTTGTTTTATACTAAGGACTCGGAAATAAGTATTTACCCATTATCCAACAATCTAAAAACACGGCCCCCACTAGTGGGGAGGGCTATGAAAATCAGGGAAATTGCGGGGTAAAAGACGAAAATAAAGGGTAATATTAGCCTAACCTAACAACCTTACCAAACCTATTCTAGTATTATGGGTGCACACCCCCGCTGGATGGGTAATAAAAATAATAAAAGATTGACTGGCATTAAAGAAATGCCGATGAAGTCTACGGTATTTACTCCGCAATCTTCAGCTTTGGCTGTCTATAACAGGAGGTAAATATTAACTTTTTACAATAGTTATATTCCATTTGCGGCGCTACTGATATACAGTATATATAGGAATGAAGTATGGTATATGAAACATTTATAGAAGCCATAGAAAATTATGAGTGTGCTGTGAATCCAAAACTAGAATTAAACCCAAATTTATCTTGAAGGGTGGTCTAGGGGGTGTTCTTTTAAGGTTGATGGAGTTCTAGCGAGGAAACTAAACAAATATATAAAATATCTACATATATATAGACCAAAAAACAAGCAGTAGCCCGGTAATTGTCGGGTAGGAAGGGGAGGGGGTGGGATCACGTGCACATCGTTGGCTAGTTTACAGGATGAATTATAAGTGCACATCGCCGTTCATGTCCACAGTACAGTCGCGTTAAGAGGAGACCCGCCGTTTGTTTGGTCTTTTAATTAATGTATTCATATATTTTGTTAGTTTCCTCGCTAGAACTCCATCAAGTTTAGAAAAGCACCCCTTAGACCCCCCTTCAAGATAAATTTGTAAATTTTTCGGTAGAAAAGTGTCCCGGCCGAATGCCAGTTCCTCTTAAAATTGCAGGCTCGCTATCGCTCGCCAGGAAATAATCGACACCTAAATGGCACTAAAGGTCTTAAAATTGGCAAAGAAATGGGGCAAAAGGTGTTAAAATAGCCAAACTAATGGGCCGAAGGTCTTATAATCTCAAAATTAGTGGGGCTAAACATTAGGGAGAAGGGGGTCCAGAAAAATGGTCTGCCTTCCCTTAATAAGTGATTTATCGGCAACAGGTATGTTGTGATCAATTATTGCTATCATCAATATTTAGGTTTCATTTCTTCATATTGAGTGAAATATACAAACATGTTACTACACTTACTCACCCTATTCAACATCTGACAGATATTAATACAGCACAGAGCGAGCCATACGTAATGACAGTATGGATAATTATGACATATTAGCGCGACTGTACCTCAGCTGCATATTAGGAACATAAACATCATTTCATTATACTACTTAAGGGGGTAGTACTCGCTTTGTACGGACCCACTTCTCCCTCATGTTTACCATATTAGTGTTTACGTTTTAAGAATTTTATTCGTTAGTTTGGCGATCTTGAGACCTTTCGCCTCATTGTTTTGGCAATATTAAAACCTTTCGTGCCCTTTAGATGTCGATTTATTCCTGGCGAGCGATAGCGAGTCTCTAATTTTAGAAGGAACCGGCCTTCGGACGGGACATTTTTTACCGAAAAATTTACAAATTTATCTTGAAAGGGGGTCTAGGGGGTGTTTTTTCTAAGCTTGATGGAGGTCTAGCGAGGACACCAAAAGATAAAGGAATATATTAGACCCAATAAACAAGCACTAGCCCCTTAAAAGCCTTGGTGGTCAAGTTGTTTCCCGTGGTCAGTTGCTAAGGTGATTAAATTAGATAGTCTGTAGCCTTTTATTGAGTAGACGTCCTTCCTAAGCTGTACAAAATCGTAGAATAGTTACCGGAATATAATGAAAAGTATATCACCGGTACAAAAGGGGTTAAACACAGAAACATGTGAGGAGCCAACGCCGGCACGTCCATCCCCTTCACTGTCAATGTCTGCACTGGCTCATGACGTCATTCCCATCCCCCCCTCACCACCCGCCCCATGGTGACGTCATATTCAACCCCCTACCCCTCCTGCACGCCAGGAAAAACACGACAGGTAAATGGCACGATATGTCGTAAAATTGACTACGAAATAGGGCGAAAGGTGTTGAAAAGGCAAAACTAATGTTCCAAACGTCTTAAATACTCAAAACTAATGGGGTTAAACACGAGGGAGAAAGTGGTCCAGCAAAACGGCCCATCCCCCCTTAATCCCTCCCGAAGCAGGACACATTCTTTTATTTTATTCTGAATATATTGATGAAGGATCTGTGGGAAGTAAAGGGGGTAATAATTGTGATGGAGTTGACCTCTTTGATTGCTAGAGGTCCTTCCTAAGCTGTATAATGTCGTCTACTGTTATCACCAATAACCTGGAACAGACACCATGTTTATGCTTCCACTAGACGGCTACCTTTACAAGACTTTATTCACCCTTTTATAACCGGTTTAAGGGGGTACTACTTGCTTTTTCAGGACCCTCTTCTCACTCATGTTTAGCGTATTAGTTTTGATATTTTGAGTCGTTCGTTCCGTTGATTTGGCGGTTGTGAGACCTTTCGTCTAAGTTTGTTGCCAATATTAAGACCTTTAGTGCCAATTAGGTGTCGTTTTTTTTTTTTTACTGGCGAGCGATATCTAGCCTGTAGTTTTAGAAAGAACCGGCCTTCTACCGAAAAATGTACAAATTTATCTTGAAAGGGAATCTAGGGGAGTGTTTTTTTTTAAAGCTTGATGGAGATCTAGCGAGGAAACTGACAAATATATTGATAAATAAATCCATAGACCTAATTCCAAACACTAACCCCTTAATTTCATCTGACGGTAAACTGGATCCCTTAACAACAGATAACGGAAGAATAAGACAATATTATGTCTCTGCATAATAATTAGACCAAGTTTATATAATTAGCACCATATTTCACTACAAAATTTTCAACATAACTGATAAATCTTGATGGGAACTTTGCATAGAACGCTTCTACTCAATCTAGTATGGATATTTGAGTGTTAGAGATACAATTGAGCTAATTTTTCCCCTTTTCATGTCCATAGGTCCTTCCTAAAGTTGCTGAAGCTATTAGATATTACAATGTTTGCCCACACTCCTCTTTACGATTTTATGACCGTTTGCCCCATTGCTTTGTCAATTTTAAGACCTTTCGTGCCATAAGGACTGTAATTGTCTTCCTGGCGAACGATAGTGAGCCTGCTGTATAGGAGGAACCAGCCTTCGGACAGGCCATTTTTCTACCGAAAAAATGCTCAAACTTATCTCGAAGGGAAGTCTTAGGGGTAGCTTGTTTAAGCTTGATGATTTAGGGCGGAAGCTAATATATATATATATATATATATATATATATATATATATATATATATATATAGTATAGCTAAATCAGCACAATAAGTTAGTCCAAAAGAGTCTAAAAAACAAAACAAACACAGAGAGCAACATACAAAACAAAACAAACACAGAGAGCAACATACAAAACAAAACAAACACAGAGAGCAACATACAAAACAAAACAAACACAGAGAGCAACATACAAAACAAAACAAACACAGAGAGCAACATACAAAACAAAACAAACACCGAGAGCAACATACAAAACAAAACAAACACCGAGAGCAACATACAAAACAAAACAAACACAGAGAGCAACATACAAAACAAAACAAACACAGAGAGCAACATACAAAACAAGGGAACAAAACAAGCAACATACAAAACAAGGGAACAAAACAAGCAAAATACACAACAAAACAAGCAACATACAAAACAAAACAAACACAGAGAGCAACATACAAAACAAAACAAACACAGAGAGCAACATACAAAACAAAACAAACACAGAGAGCAACATACAAAACAAAACAAACACAGAGAGCAACATACAAAAAACAAAACAAACACAGAGAGCAACATACAAAAAACAAAACTCGGGAAAAACTGGGAAATAAAAAATGGGAGAGACTAAAAGGAAATATATCAATTACTAGGGAGGGACTCTAAAACCTCAACATATATGACTATCTTTCTTTGACGGCTTTCTGCAGACTCCCATTTTCTTATGTTCTTATGTTCTATTGTAAAACAAGTTAATTGACCATATACAGTATAGAGGAATAGCAGATCGGTTATTAAGGGAAGGTTTATCTTTATAATTATAGAGAGACTCTAATATTCTAGGGTTGGTAGAATTACAAGAATCTTATACTAAAATTGTGGGGGATGACAGAGACATTACAACTGTAACAGTGATCTCTTACTGCTGAGTGAGGAGGCGTGCTTAGAGGGAGACCAGTTCTGCTGGACTGACCCATATGTTCGTCGATTCTTGATTTAAAAGCTCTGATAGTGCTTCCAATATACCCTGTATGGCAACTAGGGTACTGAACTCTGCAAACCATCGACGATCGCAGGGCGTTGGGCAGACGATCTTTGAACCAGAAAAATTAAACAACCTTGAAAACATTTTTGTGAATGAATCTAAACTGGTTTGAGGGTAAAAACTAGAGAGTTTATCCTTAAGTGCTTGTTCTAATTAATCAGATACCTTGCCAATAAACGGTAGTTTAAAATACACTTCCTCCTTACCCACAGCGTACACAGTTTGTTTAGGATGATCAATATTATGCAAACAATTTATGACTTGCTTATCAAAAAACATAGAAGTAAATCCATTATTGACAAAGGAATTTCTTAAAAAAAAACAATCTCCTCGTGAAACAAGCCATATGTTGAGGTTAGTTGATAAACTCTATGAAGAAGAGTCTTTATAGAGTTAAACTTAAACTTAAGAGAGCAATATCTAAAGACATTAGTACCTAATCCTGAGAATGTAGGTTTTCTAAATATGGATATTAACAAACTGTAATTTACTTTAGTTAACAACAAATCCAGAAAGGGTAATCTCACATTTTCTTCGTTCTCGATAGTAAACTTTATATTCTTTTGTTTCACATTTAGGTAATCTAGGAACAAAACCGTATGAGATATTTCTTTGAAAACCAGTAGGGAGTCGTCGACTTAACGACGGTACAATATGGGTTTAAATGTAGAGGGACAATTATCTAACCATTTCTTCTCCCAATGATAGAGACAAATATTTGCAAAAGTAGGACCTAGAGGCGCACCCATTGCCACACCATCTATCTGTTTATAAACTTCAATAGTAAAGATAAAATGACAGTCATTAACACAATATATACTGTAGATATATATATATATATATTCCGGTCTCGGTATTAGCTTCTTTAGCTACTGTCCACTCAGATTCAAAATTAATGCAATTAAAACCCTTCTTCACAGGGCGTACCACTTGACTTCGACATACAGCCTTTTTCACTGCGAGATATCCTTCCTTAAAGAGTTTTTTATTAATAATGGCTTCACCAGTGACCTCTTCAACAAGCAATTGAGGAATTTCCTAAATAAATTGTACCAACCTAGACAACCTGTGCTCACTGCTAAAAAGGAGGATTTTTATTTTAGTTTACCCTTTCTTGGAAAGGCATCAGAAAAAATAGAAAGATTACTGAACAACAAATTACCTAATTTCTTCCCTCATGTCAATTTTAAAATAATTCACAAGAATTAATTTAAGATTCGATCCCTGTTTCACTACAAAGATAGACTTCCCACTGAACTTCGCTCCTCCATCGTTTATAAATTTACCTGTCCATTTTGCAAAAATGGCTACATTGGGAGCACAATACGAGCTCTCAAAGTAAGGATGGATGAGCACAAGGGTCAGTCCAGTAGAACCGGCCTCCCCATCAGTAACCCTCCTCATTCAGCCGTGAAAGAGCATTGCTACGGTTGCAACCTTGCTGTAAGCAATACAGATTTTAGCATTCTTGACTCCTGTAATACCGGTAACCTTAGGATTTTAGAGTCTATATATTATTAAAGAAAGACCCCCCCTTCATAACTGCCTTTCGGCAGTCCCTCTACATATCCATTGTGATTAAATATTTCCCAGTGTAGCTATGTTGAGGCTACATTTTTAGTTATAATATACTCGCTTTTCGCGATTTTATTTTGAATAATTGCTATATGTTTTATTATTGTTTTCTAGAACACTGAAGATGACACACGAGTGTCGAAACGTTTGTCTGACTGCTAAATAAAGTACTGGCCCCTCCACCTGGTCATCATTTTTATCCTGCACCATGCTGTTTGCTGCTACCCTGTGTATCCTCTTCATCTATATATATTTACTATATATATATATATATATATATATATATATATATATATATATATATATATATATATATATATATATATATATATATATATATATATATATATATATATATATATATTTGAAGCAACTGCCAGTAGCCCCCTTCTCTGTATGCTCCTACTTTCTCTATCCTAGTTTCAAAGCCAAAGGCATATGTCGTGCATATGTACACAACAAACACACTTGCTCTCGTGTTCCCAATTTCGACTCTTCTGAATTGTCAACTTTGTGGCTCAAACTATGCTATCATTTTCATGCTAAATATTTCTGTGGTGTCTATCTTTACCCTAACTCTACCGACTTTCCCAAATTCTTCGACTATCTAAACTCTAAAGAGGAACACATTCCATCCATTTCTCCTTTCTCTGAAATCTCCATTTCAGGAGATTTAAACGTTCACCACTGCCAATGGCTCTCCTCTCACACTACTGACCAACCTGGTGAACAAGCCTACGTCTTGTCTATCCTAATTGACCTAGAGCAGTTAGTTCAGCAACCCACCTGTATCCCTGATCGCTTCGGAGATCGGCCCAACATTCTTGACTTGTTTCTAACTTCTAACCCTTCTTCTTATACTGTCGATATTTTCTCTCCTTTGGCTTCCTCCGACCATAAACTTACCTCTGTCACCTGTCCTATCTCTCCAGTACGGCCATCCGATCCTCCCAGCCTTGTGGCACTTTGGCGCTGCCGACTGGGAGGCTCTCCGACAGTACTTCTTTGATTTCCTATGGAATGTTTTTTGCTTCCGTGACCGGGAACCCTTGGAGAGTGCTGAACGCATTACTGAGGTAATCGGGCATGGAGGCATAAAGTTCATCTTCTTTCGCTCAGACTAATGCAAAACAATCTTGGTTTACTCACGCTTGTTCTACTGCTGTCCGCAATAAGGAGGAAGCATTCAAACGGTACCGACGCCTTATAACTCAAGAATCTAATTTTTCCTATTTTTCTGTCCGGAATCAAGCCAAATCTGTTCTTTGACTTGCCAAACACTCTTTCATCAATAATAAATACACTGAACTCTCCAACTCTAGCTCTTCCCAAGCTTTCTGGCATCTAGCCAAAAACATCTCCAAAAAAATTTCTTCCTCGGGTTTCCCTCCTCTTTTCCACTCTGATGGCACAACCATCATTTCTTCCTCTGACAAAGCTGAACTCTTCACTCAAACTTTCGATAAAACCTCTACCTGGGATGATTCTGGTGCTATTCCTCCCTCTCCACCGCCCTCTCTCCTGCTTATGCCTAATATCCTGATCTCTTCAAAAGATGTACTTTCTACCCTCTCCTGGCTTGATACTAAGAAGGCATACAGTCCAGATGGTGTTCCTCCTAAAACAGTGTGCTTATAATTGAGGGTCACTGGAAGAAATATACTGAGTCAACAAACGGTTATAAGGTAGCGTGTGTTGAAAAGAGGCATAATTAATCGAGTATAAATATATTGTATATCATAAGCTCTTTTACGAGTCATCTGGGAGCCTTTGGTTTATAAATACACCCAACAAGAATAATATAAAGAGTGTGTGCTGAGTTTATAGATAAGTAACAAGGAAGGATCTCTGAAAGACAGAGACAGAACTCAGCACTTTTGTGTCTGCCACGGAATATTCTGTCACAGAGTTACAAGAATGGAGAATTTGTCCCTGGAGGTCTTTTCGGTAGCAGGAGAATGCCTGTTCTTATATTATTCTCATCTTATTCTATTTAGATGGCGACCGGGAACTCTTCTTCTTATTCTTGGACTTCTTATCACCTCTCGCACTAAAAGACAAAATGGAGTTTGCACTAAGATGCTCAGAGGCAGAGCCGTGATACGCAAATTTAGTGAGAACATGCTCAGACACTTTGGTATCCACAAGATACTTAGAGGACTCATCGAGAATCTCAAACAAGACTGTGTAGAGATACTCAGGCATGGGTTTTATCGACGAGATACTCAAACGAAAGAGCTTGACCTTTATGTGGGGAGCTGACGATGGCTGGGTTGTTGGGCAGGTTGGAGTCTCCTGTTGGCCTCGGTGCTTCGGGGATAAAGATCACCTCTTCTCATCTGTGACCTTTTCACCTTGACATTACTGGAAAGGGTAAAATTACAAGTAGGAACACAGGTATGGGATTCCCCAGTGCCCTGGCAGGCATTGCTCGTGACGTGATGGTGGGGTCCAGGGCTTGTGGCCTTGGCTGCATTGTAGAGCATGGGGTTGTGGGGAGTATTGTTTGGACATGGCAACTTACCATCCCTGGCTAAAAACTAGCAGTGTTATTACATTTTCTACATTTATGGGTATGACAATGGTAAATATAGTGTCCATTTATCGAGTAATGTATGCTTAGTTTGTCTCCCTAGACTAAGAAAAACACCTTCCCAGACCACCAGGTGATGTTTTCCGTGCGAGCAGTAGCGAACCTCCAATTTAGGAGAAACCAGCCTTAAGACTTATTTAATAATGTTACTAGCAAAGGTTGGAGCTCCTATCATACGTTTCATGGCTTTAGCGTAAGCCTCCTCTAATGCTTTAAATATATTGTTTTTATTAATTTCACCACCACACCAAACACCTCCAATGAAATTAATGAAAGCATATATGCGTAGTAGGGAAGGTATACAGTAGGGTAGTGATTGAGAGAGTGAGAGTGAGAATGGAGAAATGGATATGCGACAAGCAGGGAGGTTTTAGGAAGGGAAGAGGATGTGTAGATCAGATTTTTACCCTGATTTGTGTTGTGGAGAAATATCTGGAGAAAAAACAAAAGGTGTATGTTGCCTTTATGGACATGGAGAAGGCCTATGACAGAGTGGATAGAGAAGGTTTGTGGAAAGTACTTAGAATATACGGAGTAGATGGCAAGTTGCTGAAAGCAGTGAAGAGCATGTATGAGGGTGCGAAGGCGGCAGTACGTGTGGAGAGTGAGCAGAGCGAGTTTTTTTACCTGAATGTTGGTTTGGAAACAGGGGTGTGTGATGTCCCCGTGGTTGTTTACTGTATATATGGATGGAGTCATGAAAGAAATACTATCAAGAGCAGTGGATGTTGGTGTATCGCTGAAAAGGGAGGGAATTGAGTGGAAGCTACCTATACTGCTGTTTGTGGATGATACAGTTATGATGAGTGATAATGAATGGGAGTTGCAGGGTCTGGTAAATGAGTTTGGAACAGTGAGTGAAAAATGGAATTTGAAGGTAAATGCGGGGAAGAGCAAGGTTATGGTCTTCGAAAAGGGTGAAGTCACAGAGTGAAGCTGAACGGTCAGGCTATGGAGATTGTTAACTCTTTTAAGTATCTGGACAGTGTGTTGAGTACAGATGGGACTATGGATGAAGAAGTGTGGGAGAGGGTACAACAGGGGAAGAGGGTTGTAGGAACGCTGAAAGCAGTAACAAGGAATAGGGTGGTCAGGGGACAGAGGTGCATGTGGGCGGTTCGTTCGTGGCCACCCTTTCGGGGATCACGGCGTCAGGCAATAGATAGATAGATAGATATATGTGATCCACCAGGATTCGAACCCGGGTTATCACACACAGATTTTTAGACACTTTAACCAATACACCATCAAGACGGATAAAGGCTTATGCACACACCTACGACTTGTTATCCATTCTCGAATACTGGATATTAATCTAATCATGTTCATATTCCCACGGCACTATGGTACCCTATTGTTTAAGTGAGAGGAAAGAATATTCATGGGGCACAGATAATTTAGAACGGCCTCGCCGTTTTAGGCATTTGTATAATTCCACAGGCATAGACCACATAGTCAGGCTTCCAGTTGGAGTTGAATATAAATAACAATGTATATCTGTTTACTAGACTAACATTTCTTGAAATACTGTAACAACTACCATAACAAAACATTTAGTCTCTTTTCAATATAGTTTTCATCTCTAAGATTATAGCAAATGCTGTGACCTAAATACTCATATGTATCTATTCTTTCTAGCACGTAATTTCCTAAATTAATAAAGTTATAATTTCTCCCTGATATTTTCTAAACGTTTATCATACATTTAGATTTGTTCGAATTATAGTTACACCCACACACCCACACACACAGACCCCCTAGGCGTTGCTGGAATCCCTGTATCATTTGTTTGGCTTCCCTCACTGTTTCTGTTTGTGCCTCATCTACACAGAGTAATCAAGCTAGCTCTCACAAACACCTCCAGGAGTCCTTCTATTCATTTGATTACACTAAACATGCAAACCACACATATTTCCAACACACACACACACACACGCACATACACAAGAGAACACAAATGAGAAGAACAAAAAAGTGTAATTTGTCTCTATCACTCTTTCACCTTTGGGGGAGACACTTGTTGCAGGCAGCTTTGCCTTTTGTTTTTGCATACACATAGAATACAAAACACACGAAAAGTCTACACTTTTTTTCTAATTTATTGTTGTTATTAGACAATATTATTTAGGTTAGGAAGGGTATATGCTTTGTAAAGTCGTTAAATGATAACCAGAATGAACTTTTACAACGCGTCATAATCCTCAAAGGTTTAACCCCTTCTGTACCGGTAATGTACTTTTCATCATATTATGCCAACTATTAGACGATTTTATTCAGTTTAGGAAGATATGTCTATCAATGGAAAGGCTACAGACTATCTCAGTCCATCCTTTTGGCGGCTACCATATATTTTACCAATGGAAAGGCTACAGACTATCTCAATCCATCCTTTTGGCTACCATATATTCTACCAATGGAAAGGTTACAGACTATCTCAATCCATCCTTTTGGCTACCATATATTCTATTAATGGAAAGGCTACAGACTATCTCAATCCATCCTTTTGGCTACCATATATTCTACCAATGGAAAGGCTACAGACTATCTCAATCCATCCATTTGGCTACCATATATTCTACCAATGGAAAGGTTACAGACTATCTCAATCCATCCTTTTGGCTACCATATATTCTACCAATGGAAAGGTTACAGACTATCTCAATCCATCCTTTTGGCTACCATATATTCTATTAATGGAAAGGCTACAGACTATCTCAATCCATCCTTTTGGCTACCATATATTCTATTAATGGAAAGGTTACAGACTATCTCAATCCATCCTTTTGGCTACCATATATTCTATTAATGGAAAGGCTACAGACTATCTCAATCCATCCTTTTGGCTACCATATATTCTACCAATGGAAAGGTTACAGACTATCTCAATCCATCCTTTTGACTAAGTTCTTCATATCTAACAGAAAGCTTCTCATAGTACCACACACTGTTGCGACACAAGGCACTATATATAAAAAAAATAAAGACTGTTGCGCTCCACCGAGCAAGTTCAACTAACTTAGCGACAATAAGCGAAAACATTCAACTTAGATACTGCTACAACATCTTATACAAAATTCTACACTTATAAAAAATAAAGAGTTTTTATAAGGTTTTTGCTTTTTTTATTTTTTTTTTTCGGCTGAACTACAGTGACAGCCTATTTTCCTCCACACTCAACCCTCAATCCTGTGGCAGTCTAACCAACATCATCCACCCTTGATAGACAATCCGCTATCACGTTATCAGAACCGGCAATATGGCGTATGTCCAGATTATACTCCTGAAGCATGAGTGACCACCTGGTCAGCCTCATATTCCGGTTATGAAACTGATTCAAGAATTTCAGAGGGTGATGATCGGTATAAACCACTACGACTGGTCCGAAAGCAGGAACATATACATCGAAGTGCCTGAGCGCCAGCACTATCGCCAGGAGTTCTTTTTCAATTACAGAGTAATTCCTTTGTGCACTATTGAATTTTTTACTGTAAAAACTCACTGGATGTTCGATACCTTCATCATCTGTCTGTAACAAGACAGCCCCAGCCCCTACGCCACTGGCATCAGTCGCCAGCTGAAAAGGTCTGCTGAAGTCCGGGGCCCTGAGTATGGGGTGGGTACATAACAGGTGTTTCACCAAGGAAAACGCCTCTGCACACTCAGGAGACCACCGGAATTTCTTGTCCTTAGATAATAAGTCAGTTAAAGGTGCAAGTACAGTCGAATAGCCTTTGATGAAGCGACGATAATAGCCTATCATACCTAGAAACCGCATGATTTGTTTCTTAGTCGTAGGCTGGGGAAACTCATCGATGGCTTTGATCTTTGTCTGTGGAGGGCACACCTGACCCATCCCCACCTCGAACCCCATGTACAAAACTGTGGCTTTGACAAAATCGCACTTACCCAGGTTTACCACCAAATCTGCTTCATTCAGTTTATTAAAAAGCTGTCCGATGTGAGCACAGTGACTGTTAAAATCATCGTCGTATATTATGACATCATCTAGGTACACCGTACAGTTGGGAATGTTGGCTACAATGTCGTTCATTAATTTCTGAAACGTTGCAGGGGCATTTTTCAGCCCGTATGGCATAACATGGCAACGATATGTGGCACCGTCCACCACAAACCCACACACCTCTCGCGCTCGCTCAGGCAAGGGCACTTGCCAATAACCCTTAACAAGGTCTATCTTAGTGAGGAACTTGGCTTTTCCTATCTTATCCACACTGTCGTCCACACGAGGGAGAGGGTAGGCATTTGTGGGGGTTATTCAACCTGCGGAAATCTATACAAAACCGCACCTTGCCATCTGGTTTGGGCTGCAGTGTGACTGGGGAAGTCCACCTTACTGCACCCTCAGAAATCAGCCCACGTTTCAGCATATAATCCAGGTCTTCCCTAAGTGCTGGTAATTTAATAGGGGGAACACGGTATGGCACTGATTTAAAGGGCGGGTGGTCCCCAACATCGACATCGTGCACCGCTTGAGTAGTGAGGCCAGGATCCTCCGCGAAAACAGCTGGGTTTGAATCAAACAAGTGCTGCACAGCTACACGCTGTTGCTCAGGCAGGTGCAATATCAACTCGTGAGCCACTTGTCTAGAATTCCCCGCCCACTGATCCGCGGAAATATGACAATCCCAATTATCCTCCCCCGCAGCTTGACTGTCCCTTCCTCCTTCTCCACCACGATCGCTGCAGATCAACACCGGGACAGTGAGAGGCTCGGAGGGGCGCCTCACATACTCTTTCATCAGATTTACATGGCAAAGTTGGTTCTTTTTCTTACGATCAGGAGTAGCTACTAAATAGTCGAGATCAGAAACCTTCCTTACAACCCGATACGGACCAGAATACTTGGCAGACAAGGGGTGTCCCACCAGAGGCAGTAGTATCAGTACCTCCTGATCTACTTCAAACTCCCTCAGCTTCACCTTCTGGTCGTATCTGTCCTTCATCTGAGCTTGTGAACTCTTAAGGTTCCGACCTGCTACCTCCAAGCTCTTTAGTATTCTCTCACGGCTTTCAACTACATACTTTAGAAGCGAGCATGGCTTTGTGACTCCCTCCCAGATCTCCTTGACTATGTGGAGGGCCCCCTGACCCTGTGTCCAAAAACCAACTCGTTCGGGCTAAATGAAAAGCTCTCCCCAGGTACTTATCTCGCAGCAAATAAAACGTATGGGAGTCCTAGATCCCAGTCCTTCCCATTTTCCATGCAATAACACCGCAACATACTCTTGAGAGTCGAGTGCCACCTTTCCAAAACTCCCTGACTCTCGGGATGGTAGGCAGATGACACCACAGACATTATTCCATGTTGCTGCATGGTCTGCTTAAACAGAGCAGAAGTAAAATTGGATCGCTGATCAGGACTGGTTCTCCTGAGGGTAGCCATAACGAGAGAAATAGACAAGTAGGTTTTTGACAACAGTCTTAGCCATCCCGTTGCGCATGGGGTAAGCATCTGGATACCGTGTTGCTACATCCATTACAGTTAGTAAAAATTTATTGCCGGCACTAGTGGGGGGCAATGGGCCAACCATATCGATAACTACTTTGCTGAAGGGCGGCCCAATGACAGGGATGGGTTGTAACGGGGCTCTCGGGATGACCTGATTGGGTTTCCCAACAACTTGACAAGTGTGACACCCATGACACGACACTCGCCTTTAACCCAGGCCACCAGAAAAGCTTGCTCAGAGCTGCCTCCGCCTTACGTGCCCCCAGGTGTCCTGCCAAAGGCACATCATGAGCTAATCTTAATAAGCTCTCACGGCACACCTCGGTACTACTAACTGGTCCACTAATCCTGACCCGCCATCCCACTTTTTCTTGGGATCCTGATGTCTCCGATACAAGATCCCCTCGGACAAGAAAAAATCACCAGGCTGCGCATCCCCATCGCTCTCCAGTTCGATAGCACCATTACCACACGACTTCAGGATCTTCCAGCTGCAAGGAACATATATCAGCAGGTGCGAGATTATCCAAGTTCATCTTAAATAATTTATTTCCATCTCCAATGTCCCGCTGAGCCATCCTTTCCTCACGCTGCGCAAAACGATGCTGTCGCAGAGTCTCTTCCTGCCCTGCACCTGCACTAGCGGTGACAGGCCCCGGGGCCTCTCCAGACTCTAACATAGGTGCCAATAATGAGTCACCAAGAAACACTGCCGGCTCAAAGCTCTCCAATTGACCAACACTTCCCGTTTTCTTGTGACCATTCCTCCGCGGTTTGATAGACTGAGGTGGTGGCTGCAAGGCTCCGGATGTCTAAGAACGCGTCACAACACACGCCATAGTTTGTACGCTACACTTCTCAACCCACTCCTGTTCCTCCCTACTAACGTCGGCCGCCTTCTCGGCAACGACCAAGGGTGAAACCTTAGAAGCAGGCACCGCAAAGTCGTTGCCGAGGAGGAGGTCGACGCCCCCAACAGGCAAGTTCTCTACAATTCCTACATCCAGCTCCTTCGCCACACCACCCACCTCCAGCTCCATCCGCACCAGCGGGTAGGACTTCGTAGCATTGATCCCCTGAACTACCACCACCCGAGCAGCGTTAATCGGCCTACCAGTAAAGTTCTTTAACAAGGTCTGAGAAGCCCCCGTATCACGCAATAGCTTAACTCCTCGCCTTTTGCCAGCCCACCTCACAAAACCATGCCCTCTATGACCCCCAAAGACGTCGAGGACAGGGTTCGAGCCTTCCGGACTCTTGAACACAGGCTGTGTCCCAACCTCTGACGAACTACCCTTGGCAAACTCAGAAGATATAGGCGACACCCCTATGCTGCGGGCCAATGACACAACCTTGTTTGGTGGCTTGTTCGGACAAGCATTTGGAAAGTGACCCTCCTTGTGACATGCAAAGCACTCTTTACTCTTTGGTTTCCCTTGAGAGTGGGAGGTACCATTAGACTTCTTATATGGGACGGTATTTGGTTTATGTTCAGTTTTATTGTCAGTGCTAGATGGTTTTGTGTATTTATGTGTATCAAATTTCTTGGGAGGGGGAGGGGTACGATCCTTTGCACCCGACTCACTCCTAGCTGCTGCTCCGCACCCTCGAATTAATGACAGTCGGAGGTCAGCCATTTCTGCTGCCTCCTGGAGAGTTCTAGGATTGTTTTCCTTTATATTTAATGTTAAGTCCCCGCCTGTGCACTTAAAGAACTGCTCCAAGAGAACCAGCTCACTCAACTCCTCAAAAGTAGCTGCCCTCTCAGAATGCAGCCAATGTCGTAGTGCATCAGACAAGTCCCGGGCGTGTTCTAGGAAAGTACTATCACTGCCCTTAGTAACACCCCGAAACTTCAAGCGGTAAGTTTCTGGTTGTAACTCATAGGCCCGTAGCACAGCCTTCTTTAGCTCATCATAAACTACACAGGACTCTAAAGGTAGTGCATCATACGCTTTTAGCCCCTTTCCTAGGAGTCTTGATGAAACTAATGCTGCCCACTTTTCCTGAGGCCACTGGTGTTCCTGACACTTCTTCTCAAATCGCATAAAAAACTCAGTCACACATAATTCATCGAACACAGGAACTAGTTTAAGCAGGTGCGACAATGATTGGTCCCGATGTCTGTTACCTCCCCAAATATTTCGCCCTGTTACCTCCACTCGAGATCTCTCCAGCTCCCTGTCAGCCCGATACCTAGTAGACTCTGCCTGCAGTTCAGCCTCTCGTATAGCTGTTCTCTCTGCGGCCTCAGCCTGAGCTCTAGCAGCCTCAGCCTGCACACTAGACTGTCTCTCGGCAGCCTCAACCTGAGCTCTAGCCTGTCTTTCGGTAGCCTCAACCTGAGCTCTAGCCTGTCTTTCGGTAGCCTCAACCTTGGCCATCTCAAGCCGAAACAACAAATCTGGAGTCAACCATTGAGGAGGGGAAGGTGCATTTAATGGAGAGGGTCCCTGTGATTGAATTCCACGCTGCCATTGACCATCAACTTGGGGGTACTAAATTCAGGCACCCTGACGTTTGATACGGGGGTAGAGTGGAGGGGGGCTGGGGACCGGGGCCCCCAGTCGCCTCTCCACCCAGGTCTCTCCCTTCTAAACCCAATATCAAAGTCCTCAGCTGATCTTTCCTCATGCCACTTAAACCCTGGTGACGCTGAAGACCTGCCACACACTTTAAGCCATACTTATTCAGCTTCAACACGCTGGCAGCGGTAAGGGGCACCTCTAAAAATCTTCTAGCACCCTCCTCGCTATCGACTAGCCACTCCACAGGTCTTTCTCCCTCCGAGCCCGTATCGTGACTTGACCCATCACTGTGTTCTGATGTATTAGACATGTTTGTGTACTGCAGTAATTATCACGGTTATAGAATGTGCCTTATCTCCTATGCAAGTATGTATAGACTAATGTTATTTAAAGTCTTTAATGTGTTATATTGGTTGCTCCAAAAAAAAAACTCTATGTCCACTGTATTCCTCTAATCATAAGGAATCTCAAAACAAATGACCACTATATTCCTCTGTTCAGTAAATCCTATGCAAGGTCGCCATTTGTTACGTCCTGGGATATATAAACACTGGGCTCTTTCTATTGGACTAGGTATGCGGCAACAAGCAACAACGGAAAACGCTAGATCCAACCCTTATCTATAAACCCAGGCAACAAACCACCCTAAACCGTCAAGAGTCCTGCCTGGACAACAAGGTATCCTATGACTCGGTTACAGGGTGCACGCACTATAGACTGCTGATAGTCAAGCAGGCTATATAAAAGATCACACAATTAAGTTGACTTAAAGCTTCAAGGAAAAGATAGATAACGGAATTAAATTGCAGAAACAATTTAATAACAAACTAGAAGAAAGTACATTTAACGTTACGTTAATTAATACAACTAATCACCCCTGCGTGAAAGAAGGTGAAAGCAAACAGTCCTCAAAACATTGTACCGGTAGACAAGATGCGGGTTTCTAAACTGCATGCGGCTACTGTAGGATCTGATGCTTAGCAAAGAAAGTACGTTACGGATTTAGAGAACTCTCAACTCATAAGCAGGAATAAATACTAGTGATAGGACCTACAGTGTATAATGGCATAGGTATAATTAAATAAAGGCAGCAACTCGCAACATAACCACATACAGGTGTGCTTCTCACTCTTAGTCAGGCAAGCCTGCTCGGACAGAGTCTCTAAGCCACACCCTGACTCACAATGCTCACAAAAACGGTAAACTGTGGCACAATAACAAGCATACAGAAATAATAAACCCCTAGCTGTTAATCTGCCAGGTGGCAGAGGTCTAGCTGGAAGGATATAGGCTTCGGATACCCGGGCTGAGCCACCTGCTCTAGCCTAGGGACGTTCCCAAGTCTGTGCGCCAAATTACTCTAATTGAAAGGGTGCTCTCTTGAGAGACTCAGATCGCAAGTATCTGACTCTCTCCTGGCGACCCTAAAACAAAAGCAAGACGTGCTAGCGCAGTGCTGAGTGGACTAGGCAAGGGCCCTCACACAACACAACACTAGACACACAGGGACACAGACAAGAAAATGCCCCCAGACTCCCACGGGTATCCTAGTAAAGTCGTGCGGGTCCACAGGACTCGCACCAGCAGACTTTACTTAAAGGATCGCAAAAAGCCCCCCATCCGGTCTAGCCCCTGCTAAGGGGCTAGCATGAAACCACCAAATATGAGACAACAAAAAAGCTTCCTAGGTCTCATTAACAATTACGTCTCTGCATAAGGCCCAAAATCCTATCTAGTTATCTGAGAGCTCGTCGTTAATACAATAATAGATATAAGGTCTATCAAGGGGATGGGATAATTAAATAGATCGGTGAAGTAGTGGAAGGAAGGTATACAAAGTAAGAGAGAAAGTTTCTAAGTGGGGTTGAGAGGGATAGATATCAAGGGGGTCCGAAGGGTACGACAGTGAGGTGAGCTCTGAGTCTTGAATCTGTCTGGACCCCGCCCTAGGCATGCAGAATACATCCCAGGCTTGGCAACACTCAACACAGTTGCCGGGTCAAAATCGTCTACCCCGTGCGTGAGTCGAAACTAAGCCTAACGTTGCGAACAAATGCATGTGGCACATCAGGCTCGTCCCAAGCTAGACTCTCCGCGCGAAGCAACGTCCCCCAGCCGGTCTCTCTCTCCCGCTCGTCTCCTCCCACTCTCACTAAACTTACATCTTATATATTATAATGAAACAATCAACTATCGAGAATAAAATATACTAAGATGCGTTGGTTAAGAATAAGGGCAGCTACAAGCTGTGAAACAACATAAGAATATCCCAGACAGTAGTTGCATTGTCGTAGGATATATACTAAGGAAAAGCCGGCCGGCCGGCTGCCGCCAGCCGGTATCTAAACGGCTGGGCAGCCGACACGCGCGCATGCCCGCACGTGGCTACTATGCAGAAGCGTCACAGCAAGTAAAGACTAACCCAAAATGATTTTGGAAATACGTACAGTCAAGGAACAAAACTAGGGCTAACATTCCAGAACTGTTTTCAAACAAAGAAATAACGTCCAGAACTAATAACGATAAAGATAAAGCCGATGTGCTGGCAAACTATTTTAACCAAGTTTTCACCAGGGAACCTGATGGTGGGGTAACGTTACCTAATCCTGTGAGAGCGAACATTCCTGAAATGGATCCCATACAAATATCAGAAATACAAATTAAACAACTTATAAGTAAATAAAATAGAAATAAGTCACCTGGACCTGATGGTTTGCATCTACGTATAATCAAGGAAGGAATGGACCAATTAGTTACACCATTGAAGATAGTATTTGAAAATTCCCTCGAAACGGGTGAGATACCAGAAGACTGGAAGGTTGCAAATATAACGGCAATTTACAAGAAGGGAAATAGAGATGACCCAGGGAATTATAGGCCGATCGGTTTAACGAGTATCATATGCAAGATATTTGAATCCATTATCAGAGAAAACATAATGGATCATATGCAAAATTTAAGCTTTTTAGCCCTAAGCAGTTTGGTTTCCTATCAGGTCGTTCTACTGTTTTACAACTCATTAAAGTTATTGACCAATGGATGGATATACTGGACAATGGAGACTCTGTGGATATCTCATATTTTGATTTCATGAAGGCATTTGATAGAGTTCCTCACAAAAGACTGCTTGCAAAGTTAGAGAGTTATAACATCACACATAAAATCCTGGTATGGGTAAGGGCTTTTCTTAAGAACAGGAGGCAGAGAGTCATCGTAAATGGACAAGCATCAGAGTGGACAGAGGTGATAAGTGGTGTGCCACAGGGATCAGTGTTAGGGCCAATGCTTTTTGTTATTTTCATCAATATCTTGCCAGAGGTAATGAAAAATGGTAGTGAAATATATTTATATGCTGATGATACAAAAATATTCCATACAATCAAAGATGAAAATGACTGTCATAAAATGCAAGAGAACATAAATAACATGAAATTATGGTCAGAAAAGTGGCTACTGGAATTTCATCCTGAAAAATGTAAGCATATGAGAATTGGTAGATCGGATGTTGGAGACACAGGTTATACTTTATGTGGGGAAATGAGAAAAGTTGAAGCAGAGAAAGATATTGGTGTAGTAATTGACAACAAATTAACATTCTCGGATCACTTGGCTGAAAATATGAATAAATCTAACCAAATTGTTGGACTAATTAGACGGACATTCCTGACGCTGGACCAAGAGATGTTCATGGCTCTTTATGTGGCATTAGTTAGGCCGCATTCAGAATATGCAAATCAGGTGTGGTGTCCATTCCTGATAAAGGATATTGATGCGGTGGAGAATGTACAGCGTAGGGCAACCAAACTGATTCCGGAATTTAGAAACTTGAGTTATGAGGAAAGGCTGAGGAAAATAGATTTATCACCTCTAGCGTACCGAAGGACTAGGGGTGATATGATTGATACATATAAAATCCTATGTGGTGTGCTCGACCCAAATGCGTGTTAGGACATATTCACCCTCAGACAGGATCCAAGAACAAGAGGACACACCAAGAAGATCTACAAACCAAGAACCAGCAACAGAAAAAAGAAGAACTCATTCTGCTGCAGAGTAGTGAATTGTTGGAATGATCTACCAGAACATTTGGTTGCCTCAGAATCTGTAAACAAGTTTGAAAAAAGGTTGGATCAAACGTGGCATAATCAAGAAATAAAATGTAATTACAAAGAACACATAGAAAGAGCAAATAACACATCGACCACCACCCCGGTACTGGCTAGTAAGTTTAATATAGAGCTGGAGACACAGGCTGAATAAGCCTCTTCCAGATCATCGTCTGTGAGTATCTGTGAGTATGGAATGGATAGAAATGTTTGTCTTAGTTTACGTTAACATTTCTCTTTTCTTTTGAAGTTAATGCTATCATAGAAAACTGATTTTATTGGATAACGAATATTTGTATTCACAACTGTTACCTTTATGTAACATACAGATTTTACGATACTATTAGCGCAATCATAATTCAATTATATATATATATCAGTATTTACTCCTTTGAATACTGCTGTTAACACTTACGTTATGTTGGTTAGTGAGATATGTGATTGGGAATTAACGTTAACGCTATAATTATGTACTTAACTATTTTAGTTGACTAACTTGTGGACTAAAGCAACTCTTTAAGTAATTGGGTTATGATGAAAGTAATACTATTGTTTTATATTAATACTTACGAGTTCTTTCATGTTCTTTTAATTAAGCATACATTGCTAAACGGTGCTTAGTACGGTGATGCTATTGTCTCATATTAGTAATATCGCCTTAGACTAACATGGCTGTGTTAATATTACTTCTAGTGATTTCCTAAGCTGAAGAATAATTCTTTTAGCTTCAAAATATTATGTTTGCTTTTCATATTATTTGAGTGAGACCTGAATCGAATCTATGAAGCGATCCTGTAACTTAATTTACTCATAATCAAACCTCAATGCTACGTGGTTAAGAAATACATTTAACTAATTATTAAATATATATCTAACTTTTGATGTGACTTTGATATAAATCCTGATGATAATAATAATATAATACTGTTAACGTAAGACAAGAACCAAGAGTAATTACATTAAATATAAATAAAAGGACATAATTTTAAGAAAACTATCTATTCATTTCAAAAAGGGTAAGAGACAGAAATATTCTTACTTTAATATTTATCTTTCAAGACTTTTTATAGAATTAATAGTTCTTCTTTAGATATACTTCTTCGGTTCATAACCATAGCCTACTAAGCTTCGGTTAAATAATAATTATTTATAAATACTACATGACTTTAATTAGTTTCAGTATTTTTCATAATTAAAGAGTATCAGTCAATAAAGGAAACTAAGTCCTAAGATCCAAAAAGGAAAGGAAGCAACAACAGGAAATAATGTTATTAGATTTTACTTTTGTTTTGCCTTCAGCTGACTGATACCTTAATATATATCTCTGTGCTATCTAGATTCATCAAGTGAACCACTTGAGGATCAAGATACATAACAGCATACATATATTATACATACATATATAAGAACATAAGAACATGCAGTAAGTGTGCACATGCCCGTATACATAAACGCTCACGTATGCAACAAACATACATACATACACAAACTGTTCTTGTAGGGTCAGGTGAGGCTAATAATGGGAGTTAAATCCTTGGGAGTGATTAAATGAGGGAATTGGAAAAGGGTTAATGGGGCAACGGACTGTAGGTCAGGTAAAGCCAATTAGAATGGAATGTCAAACGTCGGAAGAGATCAAATGAGGAGTTTGAAAAGGGTTAAGGCGAAATGGCCTACGGGTCCGTACAGGTAGGGTCAGGTAAAGCCTACTACAATGTGAGGTAATCCTCGGTAGAGAACAAAAGAAGAATATAAAATAAGGAGAGACAGCTGGGGGGAATTATAGTATATGGGACATTCTTCAGTGTAGGTGTGTGTGTGTATGTGTGTGTGTGTGTGTGTGTGTGTGTGTGTGTGTGTGTTTGTTTGTTTGTGTGTGTGTGTGTGTGATAGAATACTCTCAGCCGGGCTCGAGCCTCGAACCTCAAACAGTATACACTATAGACACACACATACATAGATAATTAACGCATATATACATACACATATACGCACACATACACACACATATACTGTACATACATAAATGCACATATACATATACACACACACACATAAACAAACTCAAGCAAATACATACATATATTCTAATACACACACACTAATGCATACATAATTAACTCGTACAGCCCCAGCGACGCGTCTGACGCGTCGGCGATGTATGTAACGCACAGCCCCAGAGACGCGCCTGACGTGTCACCCTAATTGCGCCGACCGTAACCTCAGGTGTAGCCACTCAAGAGGGCTCAGATATGTATGGGAACTGTGTACGTATCCCACGCAACCGTGCCGATGGTTGAAAACTCTCAAAGTCCACGTGCGTGAGCGTGCAATAACCTGTTTTTTTGGGGTAATTGCCTTCAATTTTTGACTCTTGTAAAATACGTTTTCGGGGGCTCTGTAGGACCATTGTTTAAGCTTTTTGAGCGGTTTTTCGTGGTTTTTCCTTCATTCCTAACCCATTCGCTATTGTTTCTGGAATAAAACCATTTTTTGAAAACCGGCCGGGTTCTGGTGAATAAACATTACAAAACTAGCCGGGGCTCCACGGGTTAAAGGAGGGCGTGTATATATGGTGTGACAGGCCGGCATTACACATTATTAATAATATTTACAATGGTTGGGATAGGACTATATTTGTATCTGTCAGTTCTTGCCCTTATTGGTTGGAGTGTGTTGAAGTGTCGAGCTGCACGTGTTGGTCTAGGGTCGTCTGGTGGAAGTAAGTTTCTGTGTCGTGGGTGAACAAGTAGCTTAGATGCAAACTGCTTGAGTGTGTTGTAGTGGTGGGTTGAAAGTGCAGATATGCTAAGGGTGGTGAGAGCTTCCTCGTACCCTGGGTATGTGCCACCCAGGATGATCCTGCATGCCCTCTTCTGCACTCTCTCCAATTGACGTTGTTGTGTCAGGGTTAGAGAGGAGGACCAGGCGGGAGAGGTGTAGGTGAGCTTAGGGAGTATGAAGATGTTATATATACTCTGCAGCTCATTCTCCGGCGCCCCCAGGGATCTCAGCCGCCTTAGCATAAACAACTTGTATGTGGCGCTCCTGACTGTGGTAGACACATGTTTCTTCCAGTTCAGCTTGTTTTCCACAGTGATTCTGAGGAGTTTCGTGGACTCAACAAGCTGAAGGGGATGAGGACCAATTGTGACAGTGGGTGGAGGAAGGTCGGTAACGGAGGTGTTGATGTGCATGACCACTGTTTTGTCATGATTGATGGTCACATGATTGACTGTGGTCCAGGCTTGAAGATGGTCGAGGATGTCTTGTAAGGGGTCATAGTTAGGGGAGTTGTTATCGACAGTAATGCCGACTGTCGAGTCGTCCACGTACTTCCAGTGGAATGGAGTGTCCTTTAGGGCATCATTAATCAAGATGAGGAACAATAGAGGCCCCATCTTTCTGCCCTGTGGGACTCCACATGTGATGTCTATGAAGGTGGAGATGAAGCCTTGATATCGCACTGCTTGCCGTCTGTCACTAAGGAAGTCGGTCAACCACGCAACCAGGGTAGGATGTAGCCCCAACTTTATGGCCTTGTTGATGCTGATGGTGTGGTCAACAAGGTCAAATGCTTTCCTAAAGTCAATAAAGGCAAGAGTGAGGGAAGTCTTTCTCTTCTCAAGTGTGTGTGTGTATGTGTGTGTGTGTGTGTGTGTGGTGTGTGTGTGTGTGTATGTGTGTCTGTGTTTGTGTGTGGTGTGTGTGTGTGTGTGTTACTCACTCACTTACTTGTTTTGTCAAGGGGAATCCACGCAATGCTGCGAGCTAAGCTCATTATTATCGCGCCTCCTTAACTGGGAATGTATTGCATGAAATGCATGTTAAGTGTTTATGTATTGTTGGAATGGCTGTGGATGTGTGTGTAGTCTGTATTTTAGCCAATTGGCGACATCTGGAAACGAAGGCTTAGGGTTAATCTGTACGGTACCATTCTCACTACGGTACCAGTCTAACCCGAAGGCTTAGGTTGACCAGTAGCTTAGGTTGACCAGTACGATACCCATCTCACCTTGTAACCGATCACCAACCCCAGATGGGTCGTCACAACTTCGTCCACTTTAATTTGTCATTACATTGAGCGTATTTATCAATACCAAATATCAGTGTGGAATGTTTTCATAGAAATTTAAATTTGTTTGTGTTTTTATGTTTTGTTCAAACACCCAACGTGTGTGTGTGTGTCTCTCTCTCCTACTTAGAGGTCGGGAGCTAGGAATCCTCCCATTGTAAAATTTACCTATTAGACGAGACAGAGAAAGGGGCAAGGGAACGCGAAAGTGGTTCCGAACCTTAAGAATTGGAACTTTAAATGATGTCTGCATTAGAGCTGACTGGTCCACACACGGCAGATCCCTTTCATCCCCAACCCATCTCGTCCATATGCCTATCTAAATTTATCTTAAACCTCTAAGTCGTCTTGTTTTACCCCGCTATAGCACTCGGTAGCATATTCCACATATTTACAACTCTGTTACCAAACCAATATTTGCCTATATCTTTTCTGAAACATATTTTATCTAATTTGAATAGTACTGGGACTAAATTCATGCCATTTTGGAGAAAAATTACCATTACTTTACGAACATGTGGACTGTTTGGGCATGTATGCTGGATATGGGTGAGCAAATAATAGTACTGGGACTAAATTCATGCCATTTTGGAGAAATATTACCATTACTTTACGAACACGTGGGCTATTTGGGCATGTATGCTGGATATGGGTGAGCAAATAATAGTACTGGGACTAAATTAATGACATTTTGGACAAATATAACCATTACTTTACGAACACGTGGACAAATGAAATGTTTGTGATACATTTCGACTGGTAACAAACTTTTAGATAAGTGGAATAGGCTACCGAGTGCTGAAAGAAAGATAGAGCTTTAATTTAAAATTCGATAGGTATATGGATGCGATGGGTTGAGTGTGAAAGGGATATGCCATGTGTGGCCCAGTCGGCTCTCTGCAGACTCCCGTGTTCTTTTGTTCTAGTGTACTTTAAACACACGTGAATAATTTGGGCATGGATGGAGGACATAATTATGTGGAGAAAATGAATAGCACTGGGACTAATTCAAGCCATTTTGGAGAAATATTACTATAGGTAGCGCCAACGACCTTGACAATTTTCTTGATCCTTTAACTTCTCATAACTCAAAAGGGCCTAGAGCAAACGGGCTGTAAATATCCACACCTATTTCCTGGTGGGCTATTCCCTAATGATATAAATGTTAGCTCGATTGCTTTCATTCACTTTGAGTTATGAGAAGTTAAGGGGGTCAAGAAAATTGTCAAGTTCGTTGGCGCTACTTATAGTACCATTACTTTAGGAACACGTGGAATATTTGGGCATGGATGCAAGATATGAGTGAGAAATTAATAGCCTAAAACTGGGACTAAATGCATGCCATTTTGGAGACATTTTACCATTACTTTAAGAACACGTGGAATATTTGGGCATGGATGCAGGATATGGGTGAGACATTAATAGTACTGGGACAAATTCATGCCATTTTGGAGAAAAATAACCATTACTTTAAAAACACGTGGACAATTTGGTGATCAGCTGTAAAAGTCGTCTATGTGTGCCGAAAAGTCGATGTAATTTGGAGATGTTGTCAGTGTGGCTTTCTTATTGTTCGATGGCGTTATGTGACTGTACGGTAGAGCTAATAAGTCACATCCCAGCTGGCATTACGTTTGCCTTGCTCTGTGCTGTATTAATGTCTGTCAGATGTTGAATAGGGTGGGTAAGTGTAGGAACATGGTTTTATATCTCAGCTACCATTACGTTTGGCTCGCTCTGTGCTGTATTAATGTCTGTCAGATGTTGAATAGGGTGGGTAAGTGTAGGAACATGTTTGTATATTACACTCGATATTAGAACATAAGAACATAAGAAAATGGGAGTCTGCAGAAAGCCGATTGGCCTAAGCAAGGCAGATCCCTGTCTCACACAACCCCAATTACAAAGCCCAATTATAGGCTCAACACTAACTAAGGTAAAGCTAACCTTCTTGCAGATATTTTCGCCACCAACTCAACCTTAGATGAAATAAATCAAGATGTCCCTGTACTTAATTTTAATTCGCCTGAAATTCCCTCACTTAAGATCCACACCAGACATGTCAAAACTATTTTGCAGAATCTCTCGGTAGATAAGGCTCCTGGTCCAGATGAAATTCCTCCAATAGTACTTAAGAATTGCTCCTTGGTGCTCGCTCCTGTATTGGCAAAAAAATTCCGTCTGTGTACTCATACCTCATGTTTCCCAGTACCCTGGAAAGAAGCAAACATCCATCCAGTTCCTAAAAAAGGTGCCTCTTCAGATCCATCAAACTACAGACCAATAGCTATAACTTCCACTCTTGGTAAAGTCTTTGAAATTATATTAAATAATCACATAATTAAGCATCTTGAGAATAATAAATTAATCAGTGATAGGCAATATGGTTTTAGACGATGTCGATCAACTGCAGACATGCTTTGCCTTCTTACGCATCAAATCAACCAAGCTACAGACCAACATGGTGAAACACATACAATAGCACTGGATATATCAAAGGCATTTGATAGAGTCTGGCATCAATCCTTATTGTCAAAGATGTCACACTACGGCCTTGCATCATTAGTTCCACTAATTTCTTCTTATCTTCATAACAGAAAAATAAGTGTAATGGTAGATGGCCTTTATTCTCAATTTCACTCAATAAATGCTGGTGTTCCCCAGGGATCAGTTTTGGCCCCAATTCTGTTCCTCATTCATATCAATGATCTCATATCTACCACTCATAATCCAATACATTCCTACGCAGATGACTCAACACTCCACAGTTCCTTCACATTTACCAATTCTTTCACCCAACCCGATCTTATAAATTCAAAAATAAACACTGCAATTTCTCTGAACCAGGACCTTTCTAGAATTAATGGATGGGGACAAAAGAATCTAGTTTCCTTTAATGCACAGAAAATCAAGTACATTCAATTTTCTAACTGACAGAATCTCACTGACTCCCATATATTTTTTAATGATGTAAATATTCCCACTTCCCCTAGTATTGACATTCTCGGTGTAACATTAACTACTAACTTGAGCTGGACACATTATGTTAGAAGCATTGCTAAGAATGCCTCTAAAAAACTGGGACTCCTGTACAGAGTTCGAGAATTCTTCACTGACGAGCAGTTGGCCGTGATATATAAAAGTCATGTGCGTTCTCAGATGGATTACTGTTCACCTCTGTGGGGTGGAAGTGGAGTGGTTGCATTGAGGCAGTTGGACAAAATTCAAAATAAAGCTATTAGATTAATCAATTACCCTGCAATCACACAGGACCTTCCTACATTATCCATACGAAGAAACGTTGCATCCCTTGCATTATTCTACAGATATTTTCACAGCAATTGTTCCGAGGAACTTGCTTCAATTGTGCCGCCTCTCCACATCTTTCCCCGTAGAACTAGGGCGGCTGAGAGCGCCCATGAATTTACACTTTCTCCTCCACAATGCAGAACTTCTGCTTATCAGAATTCATTTATCCCCAGAGCTACTACTCTTTGGAATTCACTTCCCTCGAATTGCTTTCCACAAACTTACAATCTACAAATGTTTAAATCCAGTTGTTACAAACATTTTATAAATGGAGGATGCCTTTAGGCACATGGACCTTTTTGTTTTATCTGTGTTTTTCCTTCCTCCGTTCATTGTCTCTTAAAAAAAAAAAAAAAAAAAATACCCTGAGGATCATCCTACCAAAACGGTTAGAGATTAACGCAGGATTACGGGGTCTGCAGAGCGCTGATTGGCCCAACCCTGCTGATCCTCCTTCACACCCAACCCTTCTCGTCTATATGCTTATCCAATTTTATCTTAAAGTTCCCTATCGTTTTTAATCCCACTATAGCACTTGGTAGTCCATTCCACCCATCTACAACTCTGTTACCAGCCCAATATTTGCCTATATCTTTTCTGAAACGAAATTTATCTAATTTGAAACCATTAGTACGAGTTCTTTCGCTATCACTGAGCTTTAGTACATTTGTCATGTCCCCTTTGTTAATCCCACTAACCCACTTGAACACCTCTATCATATCCCCTCTAACTCTGCGTCTCTCTAACGAATGTAAGCCTAATTTCTTCAACCTTTCTTTATATGGAAGATTTCTAATATTATGGATAATTGTTGTCATTCTACGTTGTACTCTCTTCAATGAATCTATGTCCATTCTGTAATAAGGACACCAAAATTGAACAGCATAATCCATATGGGGTCTCACTAATGACAAGTAAAGTTTTAAGATAACATCAGCAGTTCTGTTACTCACACTCCTAGAGATGAACCCGAGAATCCTGTTTTCCTTGTTTCGAACGCTTATACACTGTTGTCTAGGCTTCAAATCATTGCTAACAAACACACTTAGATCTTTCTCACAATTCGAGTTTTCTAATTCCATATTAGCTAGTTTATATTTAACAATTGTATGCATCTTCCCTATCTTTAATAACTTGCATTTGTCAATGTTAAACTTCATCTGCCAATTTACTGACCATTCGTGTAAGGTATCTAGATCCCTTTGGAGGCACTCTATATCTCTATCTGAATCAATTGTTCTCCCTACTTTGGTATCGTCTGCAAATTTACTTATCCTACTAGTTATACCTAAATCAAGGTCATTTATGTATATAACAAACAACAGAGGTACTAATACAGATCCCTGGGGGACACCACTTTTGACTGCTTCCCATTCTGACTTCGTACCATTTATGCTGACTCTCTGCTTCCTACCAATTAGCCATGACCTAATCCATCCCAACAACGCCCCACCTATTCCATGCGCCTCAACTTTTCTCATCAATCTCTCATGGGGGACTCTGTCGAAAGCTTTACTGAAATCTAAATATATTATATCATATGACTTGTCATTATCTACTGCTTCATATACCTCTGAGAAAAAAACTAAGCAAATTAGTAAGGCAAGAACGTCCCTGAGTGAATCCATGCTGAGAAGAATTTATTAAATTAAATGTATCTAAGTGGTTTCTAATTTTACTAGCAATAATTGACTCTAGTAGCTTTCCTATGATTGATGTAAGACTAATGGGACGGTAATTGGATGCTATTGATTTGTCACCTTTTTTGAAGATCGGAACTACGTTTGCAAGCTTCCAAGCTTCTGGAACTATACCTGTCTCCAATGACTTGTTAAATAAAAATGTTAATGGGTAACTTAACTCATCCCTACATTCTTTTAATACTCTAGCATATACCTCATCAGGACCAGGCGATTTATGAGGTTTCAGTCTGTCAATTTCCTTAAGCACATCATTTCTACTTATAATAACCGTACTTAACCTATTTTCTATACTATCGCTATATACCTTACAGACTTCTGGAAACTGTGCCAAATTTTCATTAGTGAAAACGGAAAGAAATTGACTATTTAATGTACTGCACATTTCTAAATCATTTTATGTCATTTCTCCTATCGAAGTTTTAAGGGGACCAATTACATCTATAACCTTGGATTTATATAGTTGGTAAAAAGCTTTAGGATTATTTTTTGAGTCATTGGCAACCTTAATTTCATAATTTCTTTTTTCTTTCCTAATATCCTTTTTTACCTGTCTTGATAGATTCTGATAGTAAGCAAGTAGGTGAATTTCGCCTTTCCTAATTTTTCTATATATTCCTCTCTTTTGTCCTAGAAGATCTAATAGTCTATTATTCATCCATTTGGGTTGGTTCTGTGTTGATCTAAATTTTCTTTTGGGGATGTATTTATTTTGTGCATTGAATACTGACTCGATGAAATTATCGTATGTATCTACCAAGGTTGACGTCTCTTCCTGACTTAAGATGACAGGTGCCTGAGAAGGGGTACACTCATTTGGACACCTGGATCGACTTAATTTTTTGACCATAGGGTCAGCTAATAGGGCTCTTCTTAACCCACCATAATTGGCTTTTCTGAAGTCAGGTATTAATGTTGTATTCTCTCTGGTTTTACCTTTCCATTGTATATTAAAATACACAGAATTGTGGTCACTATTTCCTAGGTGGTCCCCGTTCTCTACATTATTTACCATATGTTCATTGTTACTGAAAACTAAATCGAGAATATTATTACCTATAGTCTGCGTATCTATGAATTGAAATAAAAAACTATCTTGTACGATAATTTTATCGAGTCAGTATTCAATGCACAAAATAGATACATCCCCAAGAAAATTTAGATCAACACAGAACCAACCCAAATGGATGAATAATAGACTATTAGATCTTCTAGGACAAAAGAGAGGAATATATAGAAAAATTAGGAAAGGCGAAATTCACCTACTTGCTTATTATCAGAATCTATCATGACAGGTAAAAAAGGATATTAGGAAAGAAACAAGAAATTATGAAATTAAGGTTGCCAATGACTCAAAAAATCCTAAAGCTTTTTACCAACTATATAAATCCAAGGTTAGAGATGTAATTGGTCCCCTTAAAACTTCGATAGGAGAAATGACAGAAAATGATTTAGAAATGTGCAGTACATTAAATAGTCAATTTCTTTCCGTTTTCACTAATGAAAATTTGGCACAGTTTCCAGAAGTCTGTAAGGTATATAGCGATAGTATAGAAAATAGGTTAAGTACGGTTACTATAAGTAGAAATGATGTGCTTAAGGAAATTGACAGACTGAAACCTCATAAATCGCCTGGTCCTGATGAGGTATATGCTAGAGTATTAAAAGAATGTAGGGATGAGTTAAGTTACCCATCAACATTTTTATTTAACAAGTCATTGGAGACAGGTAGAGTTCCAGAAGCTTGGAAGCTTGCAAACGTAGTTCCGATCTTCAAAAAAGGTGACAAATCAATAGCATCCAATTACCGTCCCATTAGTCTTACATCAATCATAGGAAAGCTACTAGAGTCAATTATTGCTAGTAAAATTAGAAACCAATTAGATACATTTAATTAAATAAATAATTCTCAGCATGGATTCACTCAGGGACGTTCTTGCCTTACTAATTTGCTTAGTTTTTTCTCAGAGGTATATGAAGCAGTAGATAATGACAAGTCATATGATATAATATATTTAGATTTCAGTAAAGCTTTCGACAGAGTCCCCCATGAGAGATTGATGAGAACAGTTGAGGCGCATGGAATAGGTTGGGCGTTGTTGGGATGGATTAGGTCATGGCTAATTGGTAGGAAGCAGAGAGTCAGCATAAATGGTACGAAGTCAGAATGGGGAGCAGTCAAAAGTGGTGTCCCCCAGGGATCTGTATTAGTCCCTCTGTTGTTTGTTATATACATAAATGACCTTGATTTAGGTATAACTAGTAGGATAAGTAAATTTGCAGACGATACCAAAATGGGGAGAACAATTGATTCAGATAGAGATATAGAGTGCCTCCAAAGGGATCTAGATACCTTACACGAATGGTCAGTAAATTGGCAGATGAAGTTTAACATTGACAAATGCAAGGTATTAAAGATAGGGAAGATGCATACAATTGTTAAATATAAACTAGCTAATATGGAATTAGAAAACTCGAATTGTGAAAAAGATCTAGGTGTGTTTGTTAGCAATGATTTGAAGCCTAGACAACAGTGTATAAGCGTTCGAAACAAGGCAAACAGGATTCTCGGGTTCATCTCTAGGAGTGTGAGTAACAGAACTGCTGATGTTATCTTAAAACTTTACTTGTCATTAGTGAGACCCCATATGGATTATGCTGTTCAATTATTTAGGTGTCCTTATTACAGAATGGACATAGATTCATTGAAGAGAGTACAACGTAGAATGACAAAAATTATCCATAATATTAGAAATCTTCCGTATAAAGAAAGGTTGAAGAAATTAGGCTTACATTCGTTAGAGAGACGCAGAGTTAGAGGGGATATGATAGAGGTGTTCAAGTGGGTTAGTGGGATTAACAAAGGGGACATGACAAATGTACTAAAGCTCAGTGATAGCGAAAGAACTCGTACTAATGGTTTCAAATTAGATAAATTTCGTTTCAGAAAAGATATAGGCAAATATTGGGCTGGTAACAGAGTTGTAGATGGGTGGAATGGACTACCAAGTGCTATAGTGGGATTAAAAACTATAGGGAGCTTTAAGAAACAATTGGATAAGCATATGGACGAGAAGGGTTGGGTGTGAAGGAGGATCAGCAGGGTTGGGCCAATCAGCGCTCTGCAGACCCCGTAATCCTGCGTTAATCTCTAACCGTTTTGGTAGGATGATCCCCAGGGTATTAGAGTGTTGAGCCTATAATTGGGCTTTGTAATTGGGGTTGAGTGGGACAGGGATCTGCCTTGCTTAGGCCAATCGGCTTTCTGCAGACTCCCATTTTCTTATGTTCTTATATCGAGTGTAATATACAAACATATTCCTACACTTACCCACCCTATTCAACATCTGACAGACATTAGTACAGCACAGAGCGAGCCAAACGTAATGGTAGCTGAGATATAAAACCATGTTCCTACACTTACCCACCCTATTCATCATCTGACAGACATTAATACAGCACAGAGCAAGCCAAACGTAATGCCAGCTGGGACGTGACTTATTAGCTCTACCGTACAGTCACATAACGCCATCGAACACTAAGAAAGCCACACTGACAACATCTCCAAATTACATCGACTTTTCGGCACACACAGACGACTTTTACAGCTGATCACCAAATTGTCCACGTGTTTTTAAAGTAATGGTTATTTTTTTCCAAAATGGCATGAATTTGTCCCAGTACTATTAATGTCTCACCCATATCCTGCATCCATGCCCAAATATTCCACGTGTTCTTAAAGTAATGGTAAAATGTCTCCAAAATGGCATGCATTTAGTCCCAGTTTTAGGCTATTAATTTCTCACTCATATCTTGCATCCATACCCAAATATTCCACGTGTTCCTAAAGTAATGGTACTATAAGTAGCGCCAACGAACTTGACAATTTTCTTGACCCCCTTAACTTCTCATAACTCAAAGTGAATGAAAGCAATCGAGCTAACATTTATATCATTAGGGCATAGCCCACCAGGAAATAGGTGTGGATATTTACAGCCCGTTTGCTCTAGGCCCTTTTGAGTTATGAGAAGTTAAAGGGTCAAGAAAATTGTCAAGGTCGTTGGCGCTACCTATAGTAATATTTCTCCAAAATGGCTTGAATTAGTCCCAGTGCTATTCATTTTCTCCACATAATTATGTCCTCCATCCATGCCCAAATTATTCACGTGTGTTTAAAGTACACTAGAACAAAAGAACACGGGAGTCTGCAGAGAGCCGACTGGGCCACACATGGCATATCCCTTTCACACTCAACCCATCGCATCCATATACCTATCGAATTTTAAATTAAAGCTCTATCTTTCTTTCAGCACTCGGTAGCCTATTCCACTTATCTAAAAGTTTGTTACCAGTCGAAATGTATCACAAACATTTCATTTGTCCACGTGTTCGTAAAGTAATGGTTATATTTGTCCAAAATGTCATTAATTTAGTCCCAGTACTATTATTTGCTCACCCATATCCAGCATACATGCCCAAATAGCCCACGTGTTCGTAAAGTAATGGTAATATTTCTCCAAAATGGCATGAATTTAGTCCCAGTACTATTATTTGCTCACCCATATCCAGCATACATGCCCAAACAGTCCACATGTTCGTAAAGTAATGGTAATATTTCTCCAAAATGGTATGAATTTAGTCCCAGTACTATTCAAATTAGATAAAATATGTTTCAGAAAAGATATAGGCAAATATTGGTTTGGTAACAGAGTTGTAAATATGTGGAATATGCTACCGAGTGCTATAGCGGGGTAAAACAAGACGACTTAGAGGTTTAAGATAAATTTAGATAGGCATATGGACGAGATGGGTTGGGGATGAAAGGGATCTGCCGTGTGTGGACCAGTCAGCTCTAATGCAGACATCATTTAAAGTTCCAATTCTTAAGGTTCGGAACCACTTTCGCGTTCCCTTGCCCCTTTCTCTGTCTCGTCTAATAGGTAAATTTTACAATGGGAGGATTCCTAGCTCCCGACCTCTAAGTAGGAGAGAGACACACACACACACACACACACACACACACGTTGGGTGTTTGAACAAAATATAAAAACACAAACAAATTTAAATTTCTATGAAAACATTCCACACTGATATTTGGTATTGATAAATACGCTCAATGTTAGTCAAATTAAAGTGGACGAAGTTGTGACGACCCCTCTGGGGTTGGTGATCGGTTACAAGGTGAGATGGGTATCGTACTGGTCAACCTAAGCTATTGGTCAACCTAAGCCTTCGGGTTAGACTGGTACCGTAGTGAGAATGGTACCGTACAGATTAACCCTAAGCCTTCGTTTCCAGATGTCGCCAATTGGCTAAAATACAGACTACACACACATCCACAGCCATTCCAACAATACATAAACACTTAACATGCATTTCACGCAATACATTCCCAGTTAAGGAGGCGCGATAATAATGAGCTTAGCTCGCAGCATTGCGTGGATTCCCCTTGACAAAACAAGTAAGTGAGTGAGTAACACACATACACACACACACACACCACACACAAACACAGACACACATACACACACACACACACACCAGACACACACACACACACACACACTTGAGAAGAGAAAGTCTTCCCTCGCTCTTGCCTTTATTGACTTTAGGAAAGCATTTGACCTTGTTGACCACACCATCATCATCAACAAGGCCATAAAGTTGGGGCTACATCCTACCCTGGTTGCGTGGTTGACCGACTTCCTTAGTGACAGACGGCAAGCAGTGCGATATCAAGGCTTCATCTCCACCTTCCTAGACATCACATGTGGAGTCCCACAGGGCAGAAAGATGGGGGCATCTATTGTTCCTCATCTTGATTAATGATGCCCTAAAGGACACTCCATTCCACTGGAAGTACGTGGACGACTCGACAGTCGGCATTACTGTCGATAACAACTCCCCTAACTATGACCCCTTACAAGACATCCTCGACCATCTTCAAGCCTGGACCACAGTCAATCATGTGACCATCAATCATGACAAGACAGTGGTCATGCACATCAACACCTCCGTTACCGACCTTCCTCCACCCACTGTCACAATTGGTCCTCATCCCCTTCAGCTTGTTGAGTCCACGAAACTCCTCGGAATCACTGTGGACAACAAGCTGAACTGGAAGAAACATGTGTCTACCACAGTCAGGACCGCCACATACAAGTTGTTTATGCTAAGGCGGCTGAGATCCCTGGGGGCGCCGGAGAATGAGCTGAAGAGTATATATAGCATCTTCATACTCCCTAAGCTCACCTACGCCTCTCCCGCCTGGTCCTCCTCTCTAACCCTGACACAACAACGTCAATTGGAGAGAGTGCAGAAGAGGGCATGCAGGATCATCCTGGGTGGCACATACCCAGGGTACGAGGAAGCTCTCACCACCCTTAGCATACCTGCACTTTCAACCCACCACTACAACACACTCAAGCAGTTTGCATCTAAGCTACTTGTTCACCCACGACACAGAAACTTACTTCCACCAGACGACCCTACACCAACACGTGCAGCTCGACACTTCAACACACTCCAACCAATAAGGGCAAGAACTGACAGATACAAAAATAGTCCTATCCCAACCATTGTAAATATTATTAATAATGTGTAATGCCGGCCTGTCACACCATATATACACGCCCTCCTTTAACCCATGGAGCCCCGGCTAGTTTTGTAATGTTTGTTCACCAGAACCCGGCCGGTTTTCAAAAAATGGTTTTATTCCAGAAACAATAGCGAATGGGTTAGGAATGAAGGAAAAACCACGAAAAACCGCTCAAAAAGCTTTAAAAATGGTCCTACAGAGCCCCCGAAAACGTATTTTACAAGAGTAAAAAATTGAAGGCAATTACCCCAAAAAACCAGGTTATTGCACGCTCACGCGCACGCACGTGGACTTTGAGAGTTTTCAACCATCGGCACGGTTGCGTGGGATACGTACACAGTTCCCATACATATCTGAGCCCTCTTGAGTGGCTACACCTGAGGTTACGGTCGGCGCAATTAGGGTGACACGTCAGGCGCGTCTCTGGGGCTGTGCGTTACATACATCGACGACGCGTCAGACGCATCGCTGGGGCTGTACGAGTTAACTATGTATGCATAAGTGTGTGTGTATTTGAATATATGTATGTATTTGCTTGAGTTTGTTTATGTGTGTGTGTATATGTATATGTGCATTTATGTATGTACAGTATATGTGTGTGTATGTGTGCGTATATGTGTATGTATGTATGCGTTAATTATCTATGTATGTGTGTGTCTATAGTGTATACTGTTTGTGGTTCGAGGCTCGAGCCCGGCTGAGAGTATTCTATCACACACACACACACACACACAAACAAACAAACACACACACACACACACACACTGAAGAATGTCCCATATACTATAATTCCCCCCAGCTGTCTCTCCTTATTTTATATTCTTCTTTTGTTCTCTACCGAGGATTACCTCCCATTGTAGTAGGCTTTACCTGACCCTACCTGTACGGACCCGTAGGCCATTTCGCCTTAACTCTTTTCAAACTCCTCATTTGATCTCTTCCGACGTTTGACATTCCATTCTAATTGGCTTTACCTGACCTACAGTTCGTTGCCCCATTAACCCTTTTCAAATTCACTCATTTAATCTCTCCCTAGGATTTAACTCCCATTATTAGCCTCACCTGACCCTACCAGAACAGTTTGTGTATGTATGTATGTTTGTTGCATACGTGAGCGTTTATGTATACGGGCATGTGCACACTTACTGCATGTTCTTATGTTCTTATATATGTATGTATAATATATGTATGCTGTTACGTATCTTGATCCTCAAGTGGTTCACTTGATGAATCTAGATAGCACAGAGATATATATTAAGGTATCAGTCAGCTGAAGGCAAAACAAAAGTAAAATCTAATAACATTATTTCCTGTTGTTGCTTCCTTTCCTTTTGGATCTTAGGACTTAGTTTCCTTTATTGACTGATACTCTTTAATTATGAAAAATACTGAAACTAATTAAAGTCATGTAGTATTTATAAATAATTATTATTTAACCGAAGCTTAGTAGGCTATGGTTATGAACCGAAGAAGTATATCTAAAGAAGGACTATTAATTCTATAAAAAGTCTTGAAAGATAAATATTAAAGTAAGAATATTTCTGTCTCGTACCCTTTTTGAAATGAATAGATAGTTATCTTATAATTATGTCCTTTTATTTATATGTAATGTAATTATTCTTGGTTCTTGTCTTACGTTAACAGTATTATATTATTATTATCATCAGGATTTATATCAAAGTCACATAAAAAGTTAGATATATATTTAATAATTAGTTAAATGTTTTTCTTAACCACGTAGCATTGAGGTTAGATACTGAGTAAATTAAGTTACAGGATCGCTTCATAGATTCGATTCAGGTCTCACTCAAATAATATGAAAAGCAAAAATATTATTTTGAAGCTAAAAGAATGTTCTTCAGCTTAGGAAATCACTAGAAGTAATATTAACACAGCCATGTTAGTCTAAGGCGATATTACTAATATGAGACAATAGCATCACCGTACTAAGCACCGTTAAGCAATGTAAGCTTAATTAAAAGAAAATTAAAGAACTCGTAAGTATTAATATAAAACAATAGTATTACTTTCATCATAACCCAATTACTTAAAGAGTTGTTTTAGTCCACAAGTTAGTCAACTAAAATAGTTAAGTACATAATTATAGCGTTAACGTTAATTCCCATTCACATATCTCACTAACCAACATAACGTAAGTGTTTACACCGAACACACTTAACACACACTTATATAATCTGACTGACAGTCACAATCCCATTATAATACTTCACCCCGTCTTCCTCCAGCTGCAAGTTCACCTTCCCCAACTCCAAATGAGACTGATTTGAATGCCCACTACTAGGGTCTTATATACTAAACAATGATGGTGTAGGAACGAATCAGGAGGCGAGTGATGGTGCGCGCCCCTATCATAGCTCCTCGAGTTGCATAGCAGGTGCGTGGTCCAATGGGGGCTCCTGGCGTCGATCATACGTCATAGCGTCGGGTCATCGAAGTAGTTTGCAGGGTCCCCTATGACGCACGCAGGTGTGAAGGCTTGTTTGCTGGTATGCGGACGAGCTGGTTTCCCACTCGCTGGTTCGCTCGCTAGTCTGCTTCGCCGCTTGGGTAGTTTGGCACTCCTTCAACTCTTAATTCTAACTCTAAAATTAACATACAGGGCTCCGTATGTCAGACCTCCCCCCTAGAAAAGAGTTTAAGGAGTATAGTACATAATATTAAACATAATACATGAATAGATTCACCACCAGATTGGCAACAGCAAGATTATAATGAGGATATAACAAGATCACCCAAAGTAGGCAACGTCACCAGGTACCACATCAGAACATAGCCGGAACGTAGCTGGAGCGCTATTCGAACTGCAAGGCATCTCACAGCTGAAGGCTTGAAAGTGCACTACTAAAACATGATATTTACCTCGCTACAAGGGAGAGCTAATTGACAAAATCCTCTCATTAAGTTTATCTTACTGCTGTATGAGGCCAACCTGGTAAATGTAATCTTTGATCCGTGGCAGTGGGTAGGTATCGTTCTTTGTGACAGCATTAACTTGCCTATAGTCCATACATAACCTATGGCTTCTGTCTGGCTTTGGCACAAGTATGACCGGACTACTCCACTGGCTTAAGGCCCTTGTGATCAGCTCGTTTGATAACAGAAAGTCAAGCTCGACCTGCAGTATACTCCTGCGTTGTGGTGAGACACGGTAGGGGGATAGTTTAATGGGAGTTGCATCCCCTACGTCGATGTCGTGCAAGGCCAAAGAAGTGAGCCCTGGAGTATCACGGAACACACTGGGAGACTGAGATAAAACAGAGATTAGTTGGTTCGCTTGATCAGAGGGAAGATGACATAGTTTAGATGGTAATTCCCCCCAAGCTACTGAATTATACTGAAAGTTGGATAGGCTACATGACAAGTCAAAGTCTGCATGGATACCTTCAGGCTCTGGAACAGTCTGTTGCGGGTCAGTAAGAGAACTGAAGACTTCGTCCACACCAGGCGGTCCACAGGTCCTGACATTCACTGCCACAGTGGGAGAAACTGGAGGAGAGGAATCAGGGGACCTATGGTAGGGTTTCAACATATTTATATGGAATACTTGCGTGGGCTTTCTCCTGTCTGGGGTAGTTACTAGATAATCGGTAATGCTCACCCTCCGAATGATCTTATATGGGCCCCTGAACTTGGCAGATAAAGGTTGGCCAAAAAGGGGGAGCAGAACCAAAACCTCATCACCGGGCTGAAACTCCCTCTCACGGGCTTTTCTGTCATACCAGGTCTTCATGGAGCTTTTAGCCACTGTCAAGTTTTGAGCGGCAAACTCACATGAGGATCTCAGCCGGGTTTTGAAATCCGAAACATACTTGAGGAGGTTTTGGTTCCCCTCCTGGCCAACTAGGCTATCCTGCAATAGTTGCAAAGGACCTCTTACCTGGTGACCGAAAACTAGCTCATTAGGGGAAAAAACCCAGGGATTCAGTTGGAACCTCACGAGTAGCAAATAAAAGAAAAGGTACCCCCTTATCCCACTCAACTCCGGTCTCTGTACAATACTTACGTAACATTCCCTTTAATGTCTTGTGATATCGTTCGAGAACCCCTTGACTCTCTGGGTGGTAGGTGCTAGACTCAACATGCTCGATACCCAACTCCTTCAGGGACTGCTGAAAAATGTTAGAGGTAAAATTAGTTCCTTGATCACTTTGTACCTCATGGGGGAAACCCATTCTGGTGAAGAATTTGAGCAGTTCCTTGATGACAGTTGGAGCAGAGATAGTCCTTAAAGGTATAGCCTCTGGGTAGCGAGTTGCCATGTCCATAATAGTTAATAAATAAATGTTACCTTGGGAAGTCTTAGGCAATGGGCCTACAATGTCCACAACCACCCGATTAAAAGGATTCTCGAAAACGGGCAAGGGCACCAGAAGATGTACAGGCACCTTTTGATTGGGTTTTCCTGTCATCTGGCAAGTGTGACACACTCTACAAAACTCCACTACATCTGCACGCATTCCTGGCCAGTGAAAGTGGGCTCTGATTCTGTCTAGAGTTTTTCTCACACCTAGGTGTCCTGCCAATGGTATACAATGTGCCATTTCCAAGATATCTCTACGACAAGGCATGGGGGCTACTACTTGATGGACGTCCCAGGCCCCGTCATCGATTGGTCTGTGTGGCTGTCTCCATCTACGCCACAATACTCCTCCTTTGAGGTAGAAACATTCACCACCCTCCTTCTTACATTCCTCTTCACTCACGGCCCTGGCAGCTAACTCCTTGCATTCACTATCATCTCTTTGTAGCTCTACCAGGCCACTAGGTCAATTTGGAGGGGTTTCATGGTCATCGTTAGGGTCAAGATGAGCCATAAAGGTGTCAGATAAATCCACCTCAGTCACATCATCAGGCACAGTTGGAGCGGCATTCACACGCTCATCATCCCTTTCATCAACTCTTACATTCGGTACATTTCTGTCTGAGGGTACTGCTACTTGAGACATTGAATGTGTGACATCACACACAGGGAAAACTGTTGGCATCTCCTTTTCGAGCTCACCGGTTAGTGGCTCGTTAACAGGGGAAAGTGACAAAATGGGGTCTGGTCGGACCTTCTCACCTGCTACATCATTCCCCAAAAGGAGTGTTACCCCAGGCACAGGGATATCTTGGGACCTACACAAAGCTATGGTGGCCTCACCCTGTAGTAACTCACATTCAATTTCGCCTTTTACCAAGTGTGCATAAAATTGGCCTCCAGCACCTCTCATTACAACTGGTTCGCCAGGTGGGCCCTCAGTGTAAGGATTCACCATGAGGGTGCTAGTAGAACCTGTGTCTCTCAGAATTTTTACCTCATGCATACAACCATTTAATCTCACGTTGCCAGATGCAATAAAGGGACGGTAACTGTCCTGCACTGATGGTGAAATTATTATTGGCTTAACCCTAGTGGGTTGCACCACGTATGCTACTACACCCCTGTCTAGATGATTTACGTTAGCTGCTAGGTACTCCTTCTGTCGGGAGTCCTGTATTAAAGGAACTTTTGGTGCTAGGTACTCCTTCTGTCGGGAGTCCTGCAATAAAGGAACTATTGGGGCTAGGTAGTCCTTCTGTCTGGAGTCCTGCATTAAAGGAACTTTTGGGGCTAGGTACTCCTTCTGTCGGGAGTCCTGCATTAAAGGAACTTTTGGAATTTGAGATACGGCAGCAACTGTCTGCCCCGATCTCTCGGTTTTCTCCTTGGCCCAGCACTGATAAGCTAGGTGGCCTCTCATGCCACAAAAAGTACATACTTTAGGGGATACGGGAACGTTCCCTCTTTGAGCATTACTATTAATTTGGGCCCCACCTCTGTTACCATTGCCCTGAGTCGCATTTTTAGTTGGGGGAACAATTCTATTTTGGCTAGCTGGGGAAGACGTTATAGGCTTGTGACTGGGTCTGTCAGATTTGTGATTGGGATACTTAAAATTAGAACTAGAATTATCGTAGGGCTTCTTTCCACGAAATTTGTTGTTGAGCACGTATGTGTCAGCCATGTCAGCGGCGTCGGCAAGACAATCTACCTTTTTCCCCTTTAAATGATAGGATACTATCTATCTATCTATATGCTCAGGCCCAATCCCCATTTTGGGGGTAGCCGACTCAAGACAGAGCAAGAACAGGAAAAACAACATAAAACAAAAAATAAACACAGATAAAAAACACAAACTCTCACACATCCAGGTCACCCAGGAGAAGACCCAGAGACCAGGGTTACCAAGGTCGCTCCAGCACTCCCCCGGCCCCTGACCACCCGGAGAGGTTCCGATCTCGGCAGGCAGACATGCAGCGGAGCCAAAGCCACAAGCCCTCCCACCACACTTCCAGGCACACCCTTCATATTAATCGTCTCCCCGGGCCAGGCGCCTGATGGACTATTATCTAGTCCAACTTGCGCCCGACCCCTTACTCCAAATGACCACGTGTTCACTCAACTATTCACAAGCATTCTCCATTCACTCCTGTCCACCACCACTTCCCCTGCCTGATCTATAGTCATTCCTCTATCATCCAAAGCCTTTCTTACACAGTCTCTCCATCTCAATGGGGGTCTTCCTGCCCTTCTATCTCCCCTTGTACCTGACTCACATATTCTCTTTGTAAGCCTTTCATCTCCCATTCGTTCAACATGACCATACCAGCTCAGCACCCTTCTGTCCACTCTGGCTGACAAATGTTCTTGCTGCCCCACTCTCCTACGTATCTCTTCATTCCTCAATCTGTCTCTACGAGTAACTCCACACATACTCCTCAAGCAGCTCATCTCCATCACATCCAGCCCTCTTTTCTCCTTTTTCTTCAGAGCCCATGTCTCAGCCCCATACATCACTGTTGGCACAACAATTCCTTGATACAGTGCACTTTTTACTTTCACTCCGAGATTTCTCGTCTTCCACATACTTCCCATTGCTCCGAAAACCTTCCTTCCTTCACACTCTCTGTTTTACCTCCACTTCCATAACTCCACTCCTGCTTATCGTTCCTCCTAGATATTTAAAACACTCTACTTGTTCCAATATTTACCCATCCAGCCTCACATCTAGATTCACCCTATGCTCTCCCCTATTACACACCATTACTTTACTTTTATTGACGTTCACCTTCAGTTTCCTCCTTCCACAAACCACACCAAACTCTTTGACTACCCGCTGCAGTTTCTCATCAGAATCCGCCACCAATGCTGTGTCATCAGCGAACAGCAACTGATTCAACTCCCAATCTCTACCATTCTTTCCTACTAAACCCAATCCTCTTCCCATAGTTCTCCTTTTCACCTCCCTCACCACACCATCCATAAACATATTAAACAGCCATGGTGACATTACACAACCCTGTCGCATACCTACCTTTACCTCAAACCATTCACTCAACTCATCATTTCCTACTCTCACACATGCTCTGCTCCCTTCATAAAAACTCTTAACTGCTTCTAACAAATTTCCTCCTATTTCATAAATCCTTAACACCTTCCACATTGCTTCACGGTCCACACGATCATACGCTTTTTCCAAGTCCATAAAAGCCCAAAATATCTCCTTATGCTTCTCTAAATACTTCTCGCATAACTGTCTTACTGCAAACATCTGATCCACGCACCCTCTTCCCCTCCTAAAACCGCACTGTTCTTCTCCTATTGCAACTTCCGTACACTTTATTATCCTCTATCAACACCCTGCCATACAGCTTTCCAACCACTGACAATAAACTAATACCTCTATAACTTGAACACTCCTGCCGATCTCCCTTCCCCTTGTACATCGGCACAATACATGCACTCTTCCAGTCTATTGGTACCATTGACACAGCAAAGCACACATTGAAAAGTCTCACCAACCAATCTATTATCACATCTCCACCCTTCTTTATACACTCCACAGCAATACCATCCAAACCTTCTGCTTTTCCCGCTCTCATTTGTTTCACTGCTTCTTTCACCTCATTTTCCTCAATCCTTTCATTCATTCCCTGCCACCTGGGTGGCCTGGGTAACCTATCTCCATCCACCTCTGCTTCAATCACTGCTTCTCTTCCATCTCTTGTATTTAACAAAGATTCTAGTATCTTAGTGATAGGATACAGAAGAATCAATTTTCCATAGGAAATTTTCAAACAGGACCAACTCCTTCAGATCGTTGTAGCTTGTGACTTTCTTACTCTTGACCCAATGATTGAAAGTTTTTGTCATGGTCCTGGCAAATACCTTATGGGTTTCTTCTACTTTCTTCTGGTTTTTACGGAAAGATTGCCTGTAAGCTTCAGGCTGCAATTGATAGGTTTTTAGGATAGCTTCTTTGAGATTGTCATAATCCTGCCTAACTTCTGCTACTTCTGACAAATACGTGGCTCGAGCCTGCCCTGTCAAAACGGTTTGTGACATAAAAGGCCATTGATCTCTTGTCCACTTCATACCTCCAGCAACTTCCTCAAACAAAACAAAGACATCCTGCACATTATCCTCAGTGAAAGGTGGAATGACACTAGTCATAGTCAATCCCAGAGGGGGAGCAATTAAGGGAGCATTTGTATCTGCATTTAGTTGAGCCGTACGATATTGATATTCACATTGTTCGGTCGTTGCGCTGGTATTTATTCTGGCTAGTTCTATATTTAGTCCGGCTTGTTCGGTATTTGCTCTGGCTTTTATGCTGGCTTCTTCGGTATTTGCTCTTGCTTGTTCGGCATTTATTCTGGCTAGTTCTAAGTCGGTGTTTGCTTTTATTCTGGCTAGTTCAAATATGTGATCACCGGTCAAACCAGGTGGCAATTGTTCATCAAGTTGGCTAGGTTTACTCGGGATCCCACCAACTGCTCCGTCACCCTCCTTGCCTTCTACAGGGAACAGGTGGGTTTTTATGGTCTGAGCCACCTCTACTTTAGACATGTTTGAGACAGTTAATTGGAGATGTGAGGCAAGCACTTTCAGTTCGGATTTTGACAGACAGTCAATATCAGGGGCTGTGGGTTCTGATTCTATGAAAACTCGAGCATCTTAGTCATTAATTAGATGAGGCATGATTAATATTTGATTTTTAAGTAGTGAAACAGTAATGAAACTGAGTGAAACTGTATGAAACGAATCCTGGTGAGGTCGCCACTCTTCTGTTACGTATCTTGATCCTCAAGTGGTTAACTTGATGAATCTAGATAGCACAGAGATATATATTAAGGTATCAGTCAGCTGAAGGCAAAACAAAAGTAAAATCTAATAAAATTATTTCCTGTTGTTGCTTCCTTTCCTTTTGGATCTTAGGACTTAGTATCCTTTATTGACTGATACTCTTCTATTATGAAAAATACTGAAACTAATTAGTCATGTAGTATTTATGAAGAATTATTATTTAACCGAAGCTTAGTAGGCTATGGTTATGAACCGAAGAAGTATATCTAAAGAAGGACTATTAATTCTATAAAAAGTCTTGAAAGATAAATATTAAAGTAAGAATATTTCTGTCTCCTACCCTTTTTGAAATGAATAGATAGTTTTCTTATAATTATGTCCTTTTATATATATTTAATGTAATTATTCTTGGTTCTTGTCTTACGTTAACAGTATATTATTATTATCATCAGGATTTATATCAAAGTCACATAAAAAGTTAGATATATATTTAATAATTAGTTAAATGTATTTCTTAACCACGTAGCATTGAGGTTTGATTATTAGTAAATTAAGTTACAGGATCGCTTCATAGATTCGATTCAGGTCTCACTCAAATAATATGAAAAGCAAAAATAATATTTTGAAGCTAAACGAATTTTCTTCAGCTTAGGAAATCACTAGAAGTAATATTAACACAGCCAGGTTAGTCTAAGGCGATATTACTAATATGAGACAATAGCATCACCGTACTAAGCACCGTTAAGCAATGTAAGGTTAATTAAAAGAAAATTAAAGAACTCGTAAGTATTAATATAAAACAATAGTATTACTTTCATCATAACCCAATTACTTAAAGAGTTGCTTTAGTCCACAAGTTAGTCAACTAAAATAGTTAAGTACATAATAATAGCGTTAACGTTAATTCCCAATCACATATCTCACTAACCAACATAACGTAAGTGTTTACACCGAACACACTTAACACACACTTATATAATCTGACTGACAAGTCACAATCCCATTATAATACTTCACCCCGTCTTCCTCCAGCTGCAAGTTCACCTTCCCCAACTCCAAATGAGACTGATTTGAATGCCCACTACTAGGGTCTTATATACTAAACAATGATGGTGTAGGAACGAATCAGGAGGCGAGTGATGGTGCGCGCCCTAATCATAGCTCCTCGAGTTGCATAGCAGGTGCGTGGTCCAATGGGGGCTCCTGGCGTCGATCATACGTCATAGCGTCGGGTCATCGAAGTAGTTTGCAGGGTTCCCATATGACGCACGCAGGTGTGAAGGCTTGTTTGCTGGTATGCGGACGAGCTGGTTTCCCACTCGCTGGTTCGCTCGCTAGTCTGCTTCGCCGCTTGGGTAGTTTGGCACTCCTTCAACTCTTAATTCTAACTCTAAAATTAACATACAGGGCTCCGTATGTCAGAATGCGTATTTATGTGTGTTCGTATGCGTATATATGTATGTTCTGTATATATATGAGTAAAATAAATGTGTACTGTATATGCACTGTAAATCACTTACTCTCATGGTTAATTTATTATTTGTATTTTGCACTAGCATAATTATTGTATTAATTTCTTGTTTTAATGTAAAGTATATTATACTCACCCATTGTAAACTGAGCTTACCATTTTCATATCTGTACATCTCATGTTCATCCACTAATTGTAAAATGTGTATTTTCAGCTCATGAGGCTGCCATTCTTTAATAAACCGTTTATTATTATTATTATTATTTATTACACATAAGAATGATAATCTTATATAGCTAGCTTAACCCCTTCAGCAGCAGGACATCAGTTTACCTATTATTATGGATGAAGTTAGACAATTTTATGCAGTTTAAGAAGGACTTACTTCATTCTGAGTTTTAAATGAGATCGTATTTACACCTATACGTCCCAGAGCTAAAGACAATTGTCCCAAAATAAAATGTTTATGCAATGTGGCTTAACCCCTTCTTTACCGGGACCGTCCTTTTAACTTTATTATGGCTACTATTAGACAATATTATTCAGTTAAAATAGGGCCTCCAGCAATTGACAGGCTTCGAACGTCCTCACTGTATCCGTTTTAGTACCACACATCCTTCTTAAACTGCACAAAATCGTCTAAATATAGCTACATGAACATAAAAAGACGTCGCCGGTAGAGAAAGGCTTAAGGGCGCGGTGTTGCCACGAGACCTGTACGATATCTGCACATAACGATCACAACATCTACTGGGTACGTTGTAAGTAGGTGTGACTTGCAGGATGTTTCTTGTGACTTTTGTGTGGTTCGGACTCTAATCCTGTGTTAATCAGGATGGCTCGTATATCCTACGAGGTATTTTCGGTTGGCGTACGTATATGATCGTAATCAGTATGAGAAGGTCTTGTGAGAGGGCTATTTGGTGATGGAATTCACCGACATTGCCACAACATTCGATACCTGTCATGTCCTTATTATTATTATTATTATTATTATTATTATTATTATGTTGTTACGAACTGGCACTCGGGTACACAAGGGCTCTCAATCAGGACTCGAATACGGCTCGCTGCCACAACGGAAACACACGATCCCAACCCCTGAGTACTGCCAGCCGAACAAAAAACACCAATACCCTCCAGAGTTCAATCTGCTATAACGGGGTATACAAGAACTCGGTACTAGTGTTCAACAACAGACTAATAAAGAGACAGGAATTATCTAGTCTGGTCAACAATCAAACAATGAAGTAAAAACAACAACACCAAAGAATAGTGTTGGCCGAAGGCGAAGTAATCCACCCTTGACTAAGAACTTAAGAAGTCCTCCACCCTCTACTTCGGATCGGCACTATTACGTTACGTTAATTAATAGTCCTTAAGCATCGAGCAAGGAATCTTCTGAAAAAAGTTAGATGCTTCTCGGATGCTCGTAAGAAGTACGTATCGGATTTTGAACAGTAATTCAATAAGCAAAACACTGGCAATTAAATACTATTAAAGGTTTAAATTGGCATAAGAATAATTAAAAGAATATGCAATAGTAAATGGCAAACATTAAAAAGAAGTACTCCGTAAATGCAACGGCAATAGCCTACTCGGATTGTGCTCGTGGGCCACTAATCACTAAAGTAGCCAAGCTTGCAACACATGAAATCAATAGTGCATAAACAATATCATACATAAGGAAAGCTTCAATACTATTCTGTATCTACTAATCGAGTAAAGTCTAGCTGGGGTACTGTGGGCAAAAGGTAGCAGTGACTGAGCAAAAACGGCTCGTAGCCTAGCGAAGTCCTCACAACTGTTTAAAGTATTACGTTAAAACTGACAAGTGCACTTTGAGAAATCCAGATCCCTTGTATCTGGTTTTCTCCCGGCTCATTGACAAAGTAAAAACAAACTGTTAATAAAATACAGGGTGGTTAGGCTCTTGCCCTCACGCACTGTAAATTATTAACTCAACACAGTCAGCCGCGAAGACAACCTAGGCTTCACTGAACCGAAACGAGTATGCAGGTTTATCGCTTAACCACTGCATCAAACAACAACTCGTAACACAGAAAAGCCTTACCCCAGTCTAGCATTACCTAGACCAGCAGAAAACAGGAATAATAATAATAACACACAGGGAAATGCATATACAAGTGCAACAAACATAAATCAATCCTATTCTAAGTTAACCCTTCCAAAATAGGCTATCTAATAGGCAAGTATCTCGTGAGAATTCCAGCGATAATACGTTGGCTGACTAGCTCTGCACCAACGGGACCATGGAAGTTAAACAGGCAGGGAAAAGAGGAGATAAGAATGTAAGGTAGTAGAGAAAGTTCACATCAGTCAGAAGAATATATAGTTAGCAAGGGAAATGAGAAGTCGCTCTGCCTAATGAGTTCTGATGAAAAAATGGCTAGACTTCCCTTTTTATACCCGGCCCTCTAGTGAGCCCAACGTGAACTACTAAGGACCGCCCACTGACAACCATTACATAATTTCTCTCTCTCCTCTGGGATAGACAAAGGCTCCCCTAGCACTGAGGGAGGGAGTGAGTTAGGCCCACCTCCCGCCTGGCGCACCCACTGACCCCCAACTGGCTGTTTCTCTTCCCATCATTACAAATAAGTTTTACACACAATACTTATAACTAATGATATAAAATAGAACTCGTTGACTCAGATGAAAACAAAATACATATTCATAATACTTATAGTACAACGGCTCACATGAACTAAGTTAGGAAACTCTACATAGACTACAGCCAAAGTTCCTGCCCTGACGATCCTAGCGAGAGTGGGGCATGACTAGGCGTTCTGTACAGCATGCTCACACGTGGACATGCGTCACACCTCCCCCAAGATTTTACTCGCTCACCCTGAGCTAAAATCTGACAAACACAGAACCCCATCAAGCCCCCTACACCCAGCGACCGCATGGCACTAAAACAAAGCTGAGTTTATCACCAAAACACATCTTATTATTAAAAAAAAAATCACATTTTATAACTCCTCCCAACAATAGCAAAAAGACACAATATCATGCTCCCAGAGCAAGCTTACAGCAGCTCAGCCGTTTGATAGTTCGTGGACTACTCAAACTCTATAGGCTATGACAAACTTATTCGATTACCTATATCAAAAGAAAGAGTTTTTATATGATTTTTATATTTTAATATGTTTTTCCCGGCTGCACTATAAGGGCAGCCTATTTTCCTCCACTCAAACCCACACACCTGTGATAGCCTACGACTGAATCATCCACCCTTGATAAACAATCCGCGATCACATTGTCACATCCAGCAATATGACGGATGTCCAGGTTATACTCCTGCAACATCAAAGACCACCTGGTCAGTCTCATATTGCGATTGTGAAATTGATTCAGGAATCTCAAAGGGTGATGATCAGTGTAGATAACCATGACTGGGCCATAGGCTGGAACATACACCTCGAAGTGCCTGAGCGACAGCACAATCGCCAGTAATTCCTTTTCTATTGTAGAATAGTTCTTTTGTGCAGCATTGAACTTCTTAGAAAAGAAACTTACTGGGTGTTCCACACCTTCATTGTCTGTCTGTAGCAAGACGGCACCAGCCCCTACACCACTAGCATCTGTTGCCAGCTGAAAAGGCCTGTTAAAGTCTGGGGCCCTGAGTATCGGGTGAGTACATAGCAAATGTTTCACCAAAGTGAAAGCCTTTTCACACTCAGGTGCCCACAAAAACTTTTTGTCTTTAGATAACAAATCTGTGAGACGTGCGAACACCGTTGAGTAACCTTTTATGAAGCGTCTGTAGTAGCCTATCATACCCAAGAATCTCATAATCTGCTTCTTGGTTGTTGGGTGCGGAAATTTATTGATAGCCTGTACCTTGTTCTGAGGAGGGCACACCTGTCCCCTTCCCACTACAAACCCAAGGTACTGCACAGTGGCTTTTACGAAGTCACACTTTGCCAAATTTACTACCAGACCTGCTTCACTAAGTTTCCGGAACAAGGTTTCAAGGTGCTCACAATGGCTCTCAAAGTCGTCATCATAAATGATTACATCGTCCAAATATACGGTGCAATTTGGAATGTCCTTTACAATTTCATTCATCAGGTTCTGAAACGTTGCTGGTGCATTCTTAAGTCCGTAAGGCATAACATTGCACCGGTAGGTACTCCCGTCCACAACAAAATCACATACCTCTTTAGCACGCTCGGACAAAGGTACTTGCCAGTAACCTTTTACTAAATCTACTTTAGACAAAAAACGAGCATTACCAATTTTGTCAACACTATCATCAACCCGAGGAAGAGGATATGGGTTAGTTGGAGTCAAACCGTTTAACCTACGGAAATCAATACAAAAGCGTACCTTGCCATCTGGCTTAGGCTGCAGTGTTACGGGGGAAGTCCACTTAACTGTGCCTTTCTCTATCAACCCTCTACCGAGCATATACTCCAACTCATCCCTCAGAGCTGGTAGTTTTATGGGGGGCACACGGTACGGGATTGACTTAAAGGGTAGATGGTCCCCTACGTCAACATCATGCATAGCCTGAGTAGTGAGGCCTGGGTGTTCAGCAAATACAGTGGGGTATGAACCGAACAACTGACGGATAGCATCAAACTGCGGCTCAGGCAAATGAGCTATAGCCTCGTCAGCCCTAAGGCTCGAGTTCCGCGCCCACTGATCCGCTGACAAATGTTGATCCCAGCTATCCTCCTCTGAAGCTTGACTGTCCCCCTCTCCTTCTCCACCACGGCCGCAACAAGCCAACACAGGGACAGTGAGAGGCTCAGAGGGGCGCCTCACATACTCTTTAACACCTTAAGAGCGGCCTATGCGGTTTATTTATATGTACCGCCCAGCGGGGTGTTTTTAGCCAAAATAGGGCTGTTTACGTGATCATTTTCATGCCTAAATAAGACCCAGAACATAAAACAAGTATCTATCCCTGAAAGGGCATAAACAGAGCTTTCGAATGACACCATAACGATCCTTTTATGATGGCTAGTTTTCTTGCAATAACCGTGCAACGCGAGTGCAAAAAGCATGTAATTAGCCACTTTCCCGATACAATTCCTTATATAGCGAGTGAGAGAGGGAGGAGGGAGCTGGGATTCGTGTCAGTATGTTCGCCGCGGTGGTCTGGAGCAGTCATACGCTCGCTACTCTCCTGCCACCACTTGTCTCTCTCTCTCAGCAACATACGTGCTGAAATTGCCACTCGACCTATGTCGAGCGCCGCCACATAGTCCAGCTTTATTAAATACGACTTATGTGGTGAGCCGCTAATTAAGGGTTAATAAGGTTCACGTGACATAACTGGTTCTTTTTCCTCCTGTCTGGAGTGGCAACAAGGTAATCTAAGTCTGAAATTTGTTCTACAATTTTATAAGGTCCAGTGTACTTCGCAGAGAGGGGGTTACCAACCAAAGGCAACAAAATTAATACCTCTTGTCCTACAGTGAACTTCCGGAGCCTCACTTTGCGATCATACCTGTCCTTCATCAAAGCTTGTGATTCTGTCAAATTTCTACCTGCCATCTCCAGACTCTTAAGCATGCGCTCACGGCTTTCAAGCACATACTTTAATAATGGACAAGGCTGCACAGTCCCCTCCCAATTTTCTTTCAGCATGTTAAGGGGGCCCCTGACACGGTGTCCAAAAATCAGCTCGTTTGGACTAAATCCCAGGCTCTCACCAGGTACCTCCCGAGCAGCAAACAGCACATAAGGGAATCCAAGATCCCACTGAGGATGCCAATAATAAAAAAAATCTCCTGGCTGTGCATCGCCGTCCTCGTCGAGCTCTACAGCTCCATTAGCACACGTTTGGAGCTCAGGGTCCTCTAGTTGCAACCGACGTATATCTGAGGGTTCCAAGCGATCTAACTGCTCCCGGAGCAATGCATGACCTTCCCCGATACTGGACTGCTCCCTCTGTCTCTCTCGATGTACATAACGTTGCTGTCGTGGAGACTCGTCATGCCCAGCCTCGTCACTCTCGATGACAGGCCCAGGGGCTACTCCAGAATTAAGTAATGGTGCTAATACTGAATCACCCAGGAGAGCCGCCGAGTCAAAACTCTTAAAACCAACTCCAGCTTTAGCCTCCTCCTGTTGATCGTTCCTCCGCTGGTCCGAAGACGGAGGACTAGGCTGTGACACTTTAGCTGCCCGAGCTCGGGTGACAACACACGCCATGGGTTGTGTCTGGCACCGCTCGACCCACTCTTGCTCTTCCCTACTCACGTCGGCCGGCCTCTCGGCAACGACTAAGGGTAGAACCTCAGAAGCGGGCATTGCAAAGTCGTTGCCGAGAAGAAGGTCGACGCCCTCCACTGGCAGTTTCTCCACAATCCCGACATCCAATTCACGTGCCACACCATCCACCTCCAACTCCAACCGCCCCAGCGCGTATGACCGATTTGCATTAATACCCTGCACCACTACCACCCGAGTCGCGTTTATAGGGTAGTCAGTCAAGTTTTTCATCAGAGTCTGGGAAGCACCTGTATCACGCAAGACCTCTACTCCATGCTTGCGCCCCGCCCACATCACGCAACCCTGCCCTCTATGGTCGCAAAAAACATCCTGAGCAGGGTTCGAGCCTCCCAGGTGCTTCTGCATTGGCTGTGCCTCAGCCTCTGACGAACTGCCCCGGGCAAACTCAGATGACTTCGGAGACACACCATTGTTGCAGGCCAAAGACACAGCTGCTGTAGGTGGTTTGCTAGGACAGACTCTTGCAAAGTGCCCCTTTTTATGACAATGATAACACTCCAACTCCCCTTTGGGCTTCCCTTGGTACTGGGAAGGGCCCAGCCCCTTCTTAAACGGGACGGTGCTAGTCTTGTGGTCAGTCTTGGTATCATGGCTCTTGTACTTGTTTGCATAAGGTATACCACTAACTCGGGGGGGTGGGGCGTCACGCCCCTTGTTACCTGCCTCACTACGCTGGGCAGACCCGCACCCACGAATTAGTGATAGCCGGAGGTCAGCCATCTCAGCTGCCTCCTGTAGAGTTTTTGGGTTCTTTTCTTTAATAGTTAAAGTCATTTCTGCACCAGTACACTTATAAAAATGCTCGAGCAGAAACAGCTCAGTCAACTGTTCTGCCGTCTCAGCTTTCTCAGAACGTGTCCAGTTTTTAAGTGCATCTTTTAAATCCCTGGCATGTTCAAGAAAGGTCGCCTCCCTAGTCTTTGTAACGCCCCGAAACTTCAATCGATATGTTTCCGGTTGCAACTCGTATGCCCGTAGGACAGCTCTCTTCAATTCTGGGTAGTCAATGCAAGACTCTAAAGGCAGTGCATCATAAGCCTTCAGACCCTTACCCGTAAGTCTTGAGGAGACTAGAGCTGCCCACTTCTCTTCAGGCCAATTATGCTCCCTACACTTCTTCTCAAAACGATTACAAAATTCTGTGACTTCAGTTTCACTAAATACCGGCACCAATTTGACTAATTGGGCCAAGGACTGTTCTCTTACTTGGCCCTCACGGCCCATCCGAGTCCCTGTCGACTCTGCAAGAGTCTTATCTAAATCTAATTTAGCACAATATTTCTCTGAGTCGTACCTAAGCTCAGCCTCATGCCTCCTGGTCTCATCCTCTTGCCTCCTGGTCTCATCCTCTTGCCTCCTAACCTCAATCTCATGCCTCCTAGTCTCATTCTCCTGCTTCCTAGCCTCAATCTTAGCAAGCTCAAGTCTAAATACCATATCTGGAGACAGGCAGGAAGAGGGAGCTGCCACTACTGAAGGAGGGGGGGCAAAAACTGGGGAACCACCATGTGCACCACCCGAGGGCACTCCAATCTGCCAATTCTCATCCCTCTGTGGGAGAGTGCTAACCTCCGGTAACTGAGTGGACGGCACTGTGGGAGTCGAGTGAGAGGGGATCTGGGGAGAAACCCCCCCAAACGCCCTCTCCTCCGAAACCCCATGTCGCCCACGCAACACCCAGGAAATCAGCTCCCCCTTGGACATCCCTACTACATTGGATATGCCCAAAACCTTGGCTATCAGGTGCAAGCCACAAACATCCACCCCAGTCAGCCTCTCCTCCGTCACGTGGTACCGCTTACTCACAAAAACTCTAGCATCCTCCTCACTGGTTACTAACGGCACACCTTCAAATGACATCTCTCGCTCATCGTCAGTGCTAATGCACGACATACTGAAGTCCACAACAAAATTCTCGAGACAAAAGTGTTAAACTTCCTATGCAAGCACTAATTACTAAATTAACTGGAGTCTCTTAAATGCTTTACTAATTGCCATACAAAAAAATATTCTTCAATATGCACGCTAAAATACAAACAAACAAATGTTGTACAACTCTGCAAAAATTTATACTCTTCACAAAATCCTAAGCAAGGTCGCCATTTGTTACGAACTGGCACTCGGGTACACAAGGGCTCTCAATCAGGACTCGAATACGGCTCGCTGCCACAACGGAAACACACGATCCCAACCCCTTAGTACTGCCAGCCGAACAAAAAACACCAATACCCTCCAGAGTTCAATCTGCTATAACGGGGTATACAAGAACTCGGTACTAGTGTTCAACAACAGACTAATAAAGAGACAGGAATTATCTAGTCTGGTCAACAATCAAACAATGAAGTAAAAACAACAACACCAAAGAATAGTGTTGGCCGAAGGCGAAGTAATCCACCCTTGACTAAGAACTTAAGAAGTCCTCCACCCTCTACTTCGGATCGGCACTATTACGTTACGTTAATTAATAGTCCTTAAGCATCGAGCAAGGAATCTTCTGAAAAAAGTTAGATGCTTCTCGGATGCTCGTAAGAAGTACGTATCGGATTTTGAACAGTAATTCAATAAGCAAAACACTGGCAATTAAATACTATTAAAGGTTTAAATTGGCATAAGAATAATTAAAAGAATATGCAATAGTATATGGCAAACATTAAAAAGAAGTACTCCGCAAATGCAACGGCAATAGCCTACTCGGATTGTGCTTGTGGGCCACTAATCACTAAAGTAGCCAAGCTTGCAACACATGAAATCAATAGTGCATAAACAATATCATACATAAGGAAAGCTTCAATACTATTCTGTATCTACTAATCGAGTAAAGTCTAGCTGGGGTACTGTGGGCAAAAGGTAGCAGTGACTGAGCAAAAACGGCTCGTAGCCTAGCGAAGTCCTCACAATTGTTTAAAGTATTACGTTAAAACTGACAAGTGCACTTTGATAAATCCAGATCCCTTGTATCTGGTTTTCTCCCGGCTCCTTGACAAAGTAAAAACATACTGTTAATAAAATACAGGGTGGTTAGGCTCTTGCCCTCACGCACTGTAAATAATTAACTCAACACAGTCAGCCGCGAAGACAACCTAGGCTTCACTGAACCGAAATGAGTATGCAGGTTTATCGCTTAACCACTGCATCAAACAACAACTCGTAACACAGAAAAGCCCTTACCCCAGTCTAGCATTACCTAGACCAGCAGAAAACAGGAATAATAATAATAACACACAGGGAAATGCATATACAAGTGCAACAAACATAAATCAATCCTATTCTAATTTAACCCTTCCAAAATAGGCTATCTAATAGGCAAGTATCTCGTGAGAACTCCAGCGATAATACGTTGGCTGACTAGCTCTGCACCAACGGGACCATGGAAGTTAAACAGGCAGGGAAAAGAGGAGATAAGAATGTAAGGTAGTAGAGAAAGTTCACATCAGTCAAAGAATATATATAGTTAGCAAGGGAAATGAGAAGTCGCTCTGCCTAATGAGTTCTGATGAAAAAATGGCTAGATTTCCCTTTTTATACCCGGCCCTCTAGTGAGCCCAACGTGAACTACTAAGGACCGCCCACTGACAACCATTACATAATTTCTCTCTCTCCTCTGGGATAGACAAAGGCTCCCCTAGCACTGAGGGGAGGGGGGAGGGGGGAGTGCTAGTGAGTTAGGCCCACCTCCCGCCTGGCGCACCCACTGACCCCCAACTGGCTGTTTCTCTTCCCATCATTACAAATAAGTTTTACACACAATACTTATAACTAATGATATAAAAATAGAACTCGTTGACTCAGATGAAAACAAAATACATATTCATAATACTTATAGTACAACGGCTCACATGAACTAAGTTAGGAAACTCTACATAGACAACAGCCAAAGTTCCTGCCCTGACGATCCTAGCGAGAGTGGGGCATGACTAGGCGTTCTGTACAGCATGCTCACACGTGGACATGCGTCACAATGTCTATGCTCCAAATCGTGAATGTGTGACGGGGCCTTTAACCCCTTCTGTACCGGTGACGTATTTTTAGTTTATTCTGGCTAATATTAGACAATTTTATTCAGCTTAAAACGGGTCTCCAGCAATTTACAGGCTTCGAACTATCTCACTTAACTAATTTTACTACCACACATCATTCTTAAGCTGCACAAAACCATCTAAATATAACTAGAATATAATGAAAATGACGTGGCCGGTACAGAAGGGGTTAAGAGGGATTGTGGCTGTTTGTTTGGTCTAGTAATTAATGTATTCATATATTAATTTAGTTTCCTCCCTAGACCTCCATCAAGCTTAGTAAAACACCCCCTAGACCACCCTTCAAGATAGATTTGTACATTTGTCTGTAGAAAAATGTCCCGACCAAAGGCTGATTACTCCTAATATTACAGGCTCGCTATCGCTCGCCAGGTAAAAATCGACACCTAAATGGCACGAAGGGTCCTAATATTGACAAAGAAATGGGGTGAAAGGTCATAAAATCCCCAAACTAATGGAACCAACGTCTTGATCTCAAAACAAGTGGGGCTAAACATTAGGGAGAAGGGAGTCCAGAAAAACGGTCTGTCTGCCCTTAACCCCTTAAAGATCATGACGCGTTTTAATAGTTTATTCTGGCTATCATTACTAGACGATTGTATGCAGCTTGGGAAGGACCTGTGGTATCAACAGGGTAAGGACTGCTGTATATTAAGGGGGTAGTGCTTGTTTGTTGGTCTATTTGTTTATTATTATTATTTATTTATTTATATATTTGTTTTTATTTTAGTTTCCTCGCTAGACTTCCATCAAGCTATCATTACTAGACGATTGTATGCAGTTTAAGGGGAAGCAGTTGGTTTTTCGAGTCCTCCTCCTCCCTCATGTTTAGTCCTATTAGTTATGAGATTTCAAGATATTCATCCCATTAGTTTGGCGATTTCCAGACCCTTTGCCCCATTTCTTTGCCAGTATTAAGACCTTTCGTGCCATATTGGTGGATTTTTTTTTCTGGCGAGCAATAGCGAGTCTGTATTTGAAGAGGAATCGGCCTTCAGCTTACAAATATATATCGGAGGGGGGTCTTGTGGGTGTTTTTTTTAAAAGTTTGATAAGAGGTTTAGAGAGCAAACTAAACCCCTTCCTTAAACCATTGAGCCGAACCAGTAAATTATGCTGCACAATACCGTCTGAGCTCCCTTAACCCTCTCGCTATCCTGTGGACTCGTGGGTTGCCGTTTAGTATTCATAAATATGTAAAGTCATTGAAAATAGGTTAGCCTAAACAGTAATCGGATGCGGAAATACCTTGAGCCGACCAGGGCAAGTGGGATATCTCTATTGGTCTAACTAGTAAGGTGTCTGCCTCACAACCCAAGGGTCGAGGGTTCAAGCCCCCCACCAGGGCTTGATATTTTCGGGAGGCTATTCCCGCATCTAACGAAGTTTAGGAATTAGTGTTCTACTCACAGCTCAATCAAAGACAACTGCAGAGGTTGCAGACATTGAGAGCAACCCAGGACCCACGTTCACATACATATGTCCAACTTGCTCAAAACCCATCACTTCGAGTCGCCATACTAAGGGTTCAGTTCTCTGCAATTCATGCGGGAACTGGACCCACTTCACCTGCACAACACTTGCCTCCAAGAAACACTACACAAACACCTGGACCTGTTCCTCATGCCCCTCCCTCTCCCAGTCAAATCCCTCACCTAAAACCCGTCCACCTCTCCTCCCAAACCCACCTAACCTTCCCATATCATCCACTCCCCCCCCTAAAACCCGTCCACCTCTCCTCCCTAACCCACCTAACCTTCCCATACCATCCACATCCTCAACTCAACACACCACACCCCATCCTAATCCATTCCAACCCCCATCTCCTGCTCCCCAATCCCCACCCCCACCTCACCCATCCCAACCCCCAGTCCCTCCCTCACCCCCACCCCCACCCCCCCCCCCATCACGCCCACCCCCACCCCATCCTCGTGCAGCAGCACCCAACATACATCGTGCACATAACATTAACATTCTTCAACTGAACATAGATGGCATCAACACAAAGAAACACGAACTCTCACACTTCATCAAACAACACAACATACACATTGCCATCTTACAAGAAACAAAACTCCGCACAACACAAAAAAACACCCACATTTCATAATTTCACCACCATCAGACAAGACCGGGCTGTCGGCGGGGGCGGTGGACTGATCACCCTGGTACACAAAGAAATATCATACATAGTAACCAGTGTACAAACCAAATCACTCCTCCCCCCAAATGATAACACAATAGAAATACAGTCAATTAAAATACGCACTGGCAACAACTCCAACATAACCATCATAAACACATACATCCCTCCCCAAACATCCCCTACAGTACCAAATGAATACAGACCACACTTACAACACATCACAAACACCCCACACACCCCACATCATCCTGGGTGGTGACTTCAACGCCAAGACGTCGGCCTGGTTTGTCGACAACCCCGACACAGACAGAGGGCCGGTACTACAAAACCAAACCGATAACCTCATCATCCTTAACGACATCCATCAACATACCCATATTCCTCACCAAGCCCTCTATAACCCATCATCTCCAGACATCACCTTTTGCTCCCCAGAACTCGCCCCCACAACATCCTGGAGGGTGGTCAGAACCTTAGGCTCTGACCACCTCCCGATCATTATCACCACCAAAACCAGACTCACCCCAGCTAGCCACAAACACACATACACCAATTATAAAAGAGCTAACTGGGAAGCATTCACAAATGAGACAGAACAACACTTCACAACTCTAAACAGTACACCCATCACTAACATCAACAATGCTGTACACATACTCAATAAAACTATCCAAAACGCTGACAAGAAACACATTCCAAGAGGTAACAGAAAAAGACACAACCCCAACTTCACACCAGAAATTCAAAACCTCATCAGACAACGCGACATACTGAAACACTCCCCAGCACCCCACACACAAGACATCACACAACAAATTCAAGCACTCAACACCCAAACTAACAACAAAATACAAGAACAACAAAAACTAAATTGGAATAACTTCCTACAAACACTTGATCACAAAACAAACCCCAAAAAACTCTACAAAACACTAAACAGCATCACACTTTCCAACAGCAACACAACACAATCACATGCTGCAATCACAACAACAGACTCTACTCCTTCATGTAAACAACAAGCAAACACTCTCATCAATCACTTTTCACATGTCAGCCACCTAAAACCTCACAAAGACGACCGACGTGTCATCCGACGTAAGAGACAATTCCCCACAGACCCTGACTATACACCCTTCACCAATCACCAGACAAAGCATATCATCAACAATCTCAAGCACTCACCCGCCTGTGGCCTAGACAACATAAGCAACATACACCTCAGACACCTGGGACCACAAGGCATGCAGGCACTCACTAACATATCAAACTACAGCTATTCACACAACACAATACCAGACATTTGGAAGCATGGTATCGTCATCACGTTCCCCAAACCCAACAAAGACCCCACGCTACCCTCCTCGCACCGCCCCATCACACTCCTTTGCTCCCCCTCCAGGGTCATGGAGCGCCTGGTATTACAACTAGTTGCACCTGACCTGCCCCTAGCTCCAACACAACGTGGCTTTGGGCCACTGCACTCCACAAACACTCTTCTCACAGACCTTGCACGGGGAGCTTTCGGCGGCATCAATTCAGCTGGACCACCGCACAGATCACTATTGGCCGCACTCGACATTGGTGGGGCCTTCGATGCCATCCCCCGCCACAACCTAGCAGACGGGGTCTGCAACACAAACATGCACAACAACACAAAACGGTGGCTGGCCAACTTCCTAGCGGGCAGATGTGCACGTGTGTCTTTTGCCGGTCAGTCATCTGGAATCGGAGGCTTTCCAAACGGAGTCCCACAAGGATCCGTCCTGTCGCCCGCACTCTTCAATCTGTACATGCACGATGTAACTGCGCCCAATGCGCCCCAGATGGACTTGGCCTCCTGTGCAGATGACATGACGCTCACATGCACACACCATGACCCAAGGAGAGCAACGGATCTCCTTCAACCCTATCTCAACACACTGCATGGCTGGTGCACTGCAAACAGACTTAGTCTAGCCCCAGCCAAGTCCACCGCGGCCCTGCTCACAGGTTGGACAGGGGAACACGAATGCATCCCTCAACTCGCCATGGGCAACGCACCCCTAACACATACACACACACCCAAAATCCTAGGAGTAACATATGATACTCATATGACATTCAAACAGCACACCACAAACATTAAAAAGAAACTGACACCCAGACTTAACGCCCTCAGGTCACTTGCTCACACAAAATTTGGACACAACAAAGAAACTACCACCACAGTATATAAACAATACTTAGGATCAGTGATGGAATGCGCAAGCCCAGCCTGGGCTTCTAACCTGGCTGAAACACATCATAAGACCTTACAGACTGTTCAAAACAAAGCCCTGAAGATCATTACAGGCTGCACAGCTGCTGCACCCACAGATCACCTACATCAGGAAACCGGAATCCTCAAAGTCAGGGACCATCTGGACATGAGAGGCACTCGGTTCCTGGCAGCAGCCTCCACGAGCCGGGACCGCCCACTAAACTACATGGCAACACACCCACAGACACCAAGAAATATCAAAGCAACACCCAGCACACGGTATCACACACAATTATTGTCCTCTCTCCCTCCCTGCCCACCCCGAACCAACTTCCAGAAGCACATCCATACTCGTATCTCTCACCGATCCATCCACTCACTCACAGACAACACGCAGCTGCATGCACGACCTCCCGAAATCCATCCTTCCGAATCCTCCCTTCCTCGCGAGGACAGAGTCCACCTGGCCAGGCTGAGATGCGGACACCATCCAGCTCTCCTGAGCTATCAGAAGAGACTGGATGACTCCGTTGTCGACGCCTGCCCGGGATGTAACACAGCACCCCATACCATTAAACACATCATAGAAGACTGCATTTCACACAACCACTTACGCCAACAACACAATCTACACTCAATGAGAGCTCTGTGGGAAAGCCCGGTCGTGGCCATGGCCTTTCTCAGGGACTCGGGGCTGTTCGGCCAGGCAGCTTAGGGAACAACAACAACAACAACAACTGCAGAGGTTGAAGTAACTAAGCTAAAGTCGGCATCACACAAGCGCTTTTTCCCTCAACATTTATCCTCAACCCTGGTCAACATTAAAATATTTCGGTTACCTAAGTTCATCCATCATCAGTCTAGTTTACGATACCAATGTAAAATATTCCAGAAATGTTGCCAGAAATTTTTTGATCATCGAATGTTGACTATAAAAGCTCTCGTGTGATACCGGCTTAACAGTTTTCTAAACACCCCTGATTGCCACAAAGGCTTATAAGTAGCCCAGAAAGAGCACAAATCGCGTCATGTGCGTGAAAGGGTTAAGAAGGAACAGTGGGAATGAAAAGGATAAAGGCTATCTCAATTAACTATCTTCCGTATTTGATGTTATACAGTTTAGAAAGGACGTATAGTAATCTAAGAGGTCAGTACTAACTTAACTATGCCTCTAGAGACTCCTACAGATCCTTTCTTAGCTGAATATAATCGTATAGTGATATCCAGGATAAGCATTAAACGTGCGTCATAATTCTTAAGGGGTTAACCCTTTAAAGATTATTACGCGTTTTGACAGTTTATTCTGGCTATTACTAGACGATTATATTCAGTTTAGGAAGGATCTGTGAGAGTCAGAGGGATGATTGAGATAGTGTTTACCCCTTGGACTGCTAGAGGGCCTGCAAAGCTGAATAATATCGTCTAATGATATCCAGAATAAACTGTCAAAACGTTTCATAATTGCGTAAGGTCAAGGTAATAAGTCATGTCCTGGCTGTCATTACGTTTGGCTCGCTCTGTGTTGTATTAATGTCTGTCAGATGTTGAATAGGGTGGGTAAGTGTAGGAACATGTTGGTATATCTCACTCAAAAAGAAGAAATCATGTGAAATATTCCTGATACCAATTATTGATCAAAACATAATTGGTGCCGAGACATGAATTATTAGGCCGACTGTACCGGTGCCGTCCTTTTAACTGTATTCTGACTACTAATTAGATGATTATATTCAGCTTAAGAAGGGACTCCACAAATTAACAGCCTCCTCACTTAACCCTCTTTACTACCACAGGTCCTTAAAATGCACAAAATCGTCTAGACATAGCAAGACAATAATTAAAAAGACGTCGCCGGTACAGAAGGGGTTAAGGGGCAGGTAGTTGTTTATAAAGACGTCGCCGGTACAGAAGGGGTTAAGGGGCAGGTAGTTGTTTATAAAGACGTCGCCGGTACAGAAGGGGTTAAGGGGCAGGTAGTTGTTTATAAAGACGTCGCCGGTACAGAAGGGGTTAAGGGGCAGGTAGTTGTTTATAAAGACGTCGCCGGTACAGAAGGGGTTAAGGGGCAGGTAGTTGTTTATAAAGACGTCGCCGGTACAGAAGGGGTTAAGGGGCAGGTAGTTGTTTATAAAGACGTCGCCGGTACAGAAGGGGTTAAGGGGCAGGTAGTTGTTTATAAAAACGTCGCCGGTACAGAAGGGGTTAAGGGGCAGGTAGTTGTTTATAAAGACGTCGCCGGTACAGAAGGGGTTAAGGGGCAGGTAGTTGTTTATAAAGACGTCGCCGGTACAGAAGGGGTTAAGGGGCAGGTAGTTGTTTTGTCCCTTATGTTTAGTACCATAAGCTTTGACATTTTAAGATGTTCGTCCCATTAGTTTGGCGATTTAAAACCTTTTGTCCCATTTATTTGTCAATATAAAGATCTCTCGTGCCATTTAGGTGTTAATTAGTTCCTGCCGAGCGAATGCGAGCCTGTAATTTTTAGAGGGAACCGGCTTTCGGCTGGGACATTTTTCTATCGAAAAATGTACAAATTTATCTTGAAAGGGGGTCTAGCCTCTAGGGGGTGGTTTTTTAAGCTTGATGGAGGTCTAGGAGGGAAACTGAAAAATATAATAACAAAATAAATAATTCAGCCAATAAGTAGCCCATCCCCCCTTAACCCCATCAGTACCGGTGACGTCTTTTTATTATATTCTGGCAGTTATTAGAAGATTTATTCAGCTTAGGACGGATGTGTAGCAATTAATAGACTACAGACTATCACATATAACCATTTTAACAATCACAGATCCTTCCTAAGCTGCATAAAATTGACGCATTTTAATTTTGTTCTGGGTAACTTCTGACAATTTCATTCAGGACCTTGAGCGAATCATGGGGGTTAAATCTATCTTAAGGGGGTGACCTGCTTTTTTCTTTTTCTTGGTTGTATCTAGAGATCCTAGTTGTATCCATGCGGCCCTGTTCAGCCTACTGTTTTAAGACATTCATCCTATCCAGGTGTCAGTTTTTCCTGGCGAGCGAAAGCGAGCCAGCATTTTATGGAGAACTCCGGCTTTGCCGGAGAAATTTTTCTATCGAAAAATTTACAAATTTAGCCAGCTCTCACACAAATTATCCAAAATATGGTTGCTGGCTATCGCTCGCCGGGTATAAATCGTCACTTGGATGGGGATAAACGTCTTAAATCAGTAGGCTGAATGGGGCCGAATGGATACAACCCAGAGAGCGAAACAAAGCAGATCACCCCCCTTAATTAACCCTCTGATTCCCTCCCATATAATGTAGCCCCTTATGTACAGTCGCGCTAATAAGTAATGTCTCGGCACCTATGTTTTGATCAATAATTGGTATCAGCAATATCTAAGCTTCATTTCTTCATATCGAGTGAAATATACAAACATGTTCCTACACTTACCCACCCTATTCAACATCTGACAGACATTAATACAGCACAGAGCAAGCAAGCCAAACGTAATGACGCTTGGACATGACTTATTAGCGCAACCGTACCGGCGACGTCTTGTTAACCCTTTGAGTACCAGCGACGTATGTTATATTTTATTGTAGCTGTATTTAGGCGATATTATTCAACTTAGGAAGGATCTGTGGTAGTAAAAGCAGTGGAGTGAGATAGTTCCAAGCCTGTTAAGGGGGGTCACCGTTTGTTTTTATCTTTCTCTCCTTTTCTCTCTTTCCCTGGATTGTATCCATTCGGACCCATTTAGCCAACTGTTTTAAGACGTTTATCCCCATCCAGGTGTCGATTTATTCCTGGCGAGCCATTGCGAGCCAGCATTGTATGGAGAAATCCAGCTTCGCCAGAGACATTTTTCTGTCGAATAATGTAGCCTACATATTTAGCTTGCTGTCAAAACAAATATATATACTGTATATGGCTCGCTACCGCTCGCCAGGAAAATATTGACACCTGGATGGTTGTAAACGTCTTAAAATAGTAGGCTGAATGGGGCCGAATGGATACAAGCCAAAGAGAGAGGGAAAGAAAGAGAAAAAAGCGAGGTGGGCCCCCTTAACCCATTCTGTACCAGGGACGACCTTTTCATCACATTCTGGCAACTATTAGAAGATTTTATTCAGCTTGAGAAAGACCTCTAGCCTTGATAAGGCTTCAAACTATCTCAACCAACCCTTTTAACTACCACAGACCCTTCCTAAGCTGCATAATATAGTGTAAATACAGCTAGAATTAAATATAACGCACGTCGCTGGTACATTAATATTACTCGTGTTCGTGTATTCAACCTTTAAGGGGACATGGGCCGTTTTTCTGGTCCCCTTTCTCCCTCATGTTTAGCCCCATTAGTTTTCAGATGTTAAGATGTTTGCCCCATTAGTTAGTCGATTTTAAGACCTTTCGCCCCATTTATTCGTCAATATTTAGACCGTTCGTGCCATTTAAGTGTCGACGTTTTCCCTGGCGAACGATAGTGAGCCTGTAATGTTGGAAGAATCGGCCTTCGGCCGGAACATTTTTCTACCCAAAAATGTACAAATTAATCTAGAAGGGGGATCTAATGGATGTTTTTTTTTTTTTTTTTTAATTTGATGGAGGTCTAGGGAGGACACTAGACAAATAATGAATACATGCAAAAATCGCCCAAAAAGGTAACCATCCCCCCTTAACTGTGTTGGTGGTGTAATGGTATAGGTGCTTATGTTCTGGGTGTGGTGTCCCGAGTTGGAATCCCGGGAGGACCATATGCTTTCATTAACTGTGTTGGTGGTGTAATGGTATAGGTGCTTATGTTCTGGGTGTGGTGTCCCGAGTTGGAATCCCGGGAGGACCATATGCTTTCATTAACTGTGTTGGTGGTGTAATGGTATAGGTGCTTATGTTCTCGGTGTGGCGTCCCGAGTTGGAATCCCGGGAGGACCATATGCTTTCATTAACTGTGTTGGTGGTGTAATGGTATAGGTGCTTATGTTCTGGGTGTGGTGTCCCGAGTTGGAATCCCGGGAGGACCATATGCTTTCATTAACTGTGTTGGTGGTGTAATGGTATAGGTGCTTATGTTCTGGGTGTGGTGTCCCGAGTTGGAATCCCGGGAGGACCATATGCTTTCATTAACTGTGTTGGTGGTGTAATGGTATAGGTGCTTATGTTCTGGGTGTGGTGTCCCGAGTTGGAATCCCGGGAGGACCATATGCTTTCATTAACTGTGTTGGTGGTGTAATGGTATAGGTGCTTATGTTCTGGGTGTGGTGTCCCGAGTTGGAATCACGGGAGGACCATATGCTTTCATTAACTGTGTTGGTGGTGTAATGGTATAGGTGCTTATGTTCTGGGTGTGGTGTCCCGAGTTGGAATCCCGGGAGGACCATATGCTTTCATTAACTGTGTTGGTGGTGTAATGGTATAGGTGCTTATGTTCTGGGTGTGGTGTCCCGAGTTGGAATCCCGGGAGGACCATATGCTTTCATTAACTGTGTTGGTGGTGTAATGGTATAGGTGCTTATGTTCTGGGTGTGGTGTCCCGAGTTGGAATCCCGGGAGGACCATATGCTTTCATTAACTGTGTTGGTGGTGTAATGGTATAGGTGCTTATGTTCTGGGTGTGGTGTCCCGAGTTGGAATCCCGGGAGGACCATATGCTTTCATTAACTGTGTTGGTGGTGTAATGGTATAGGTGCTTATGTTCTGGGTGTGGTGTCCCGAGTTGGAATCCCGGGAGGACCATATGCTTTCATTAACTGTATTGGTGGTGTAATGGTATAGGTGCTTATGTTCTGGGTGTGGTGTCCCGAGTTGGAATCCCGGGAGGACCATATGCTTTCATTAACTGTATTGGTGGTGTAATGGTATAGGTGCTTATGTTCTGGGTGTGGTGTCCCGAGTTGGAATCCCGGGAGGACCATATGCTTTCATTAACTGTGTTGGTGGTGTAATGGTATAGGTGCTTATGTTCTGGGTGTGGTGTCCCGAGTTGGAATCCCGGGAGGACCATATGCTTTCATTAACTGTGTTGGTGGTGTAATGGTATAGGTGCTTATGTTCTGGGTGTGGTGTCCCGAGTTGGAATCCCGGGAGGACCATATGCTTTCATTAACTGTGTTGGTGGTGTAATGGTATAGGTGCTTATGTTCTGGGTGTGGTGTCCCGAGTTGGAATCCCGGGAGGACCATATGCTTTCATTAACTGTGTTGGTGGTGTAATGGTATAGGTGCTTATGTTCTGGGTGTGGTGTCCCGAGTTGGAATCCCGGGAGGACCATATGCTTTCATTAACTGTGTTGGTGGTGTAATGGTATAGGTGCTTATGTTCTGGGTGTGGTGTCCCGAGTTGGAATCCCGGGAGGACCATATGCTTTCATTAACTGTGTTGGTGGTGTAATGGTATAGGTGCTTATGTTCTGGGTGTGGTGTCCCGAGTTGGAATCCCGGGAGGACCATATGCTTTCATTAACTGTGTTGGTGGTGTAATGGTATAGGTGCTTATGTTCTGGGTGTGGTGTCCCGAGTTGGAATCCCGGGAGGACCATATGCTTTCATTAACTGTGTTGGTGGTGTAATGGTGTAGGTGCTTATGTTCTGGGTGTGGTGTCCCGAGTTGGAATCCCGGGAGGACCATATGCTTTCATTAACTGTGTTGGTGGTGTAATGGTATAGGTGCTTATGTTCTGGGTGTGGTGTCCCGAGTTGGAATCCCGGGAGGACCATATGCTTTCATTAACTGTGTTGGTGGTGTAATGGTATAGGTGCTTATGTTCTGGGTGTGGTGTCCCGAGTTGGAATCCCGGGAGGACCATATGCTTTCATTAACTGTGTTGGTGGTGTAATGGTATAGGTGCTTATGTTCTGGGTGTGGTGTCCCGAGTTGGAATCCCGGGAGGACCATATGCTTTCATTAACTGTGTTGGTGGTGTAATGGTATAGGTGCTTATGTTCTGGGTGTGGTGTCCCGAGTTGGAATCCCGGGAGGACCATATGCTTTCATTAACTGTGTTGGTGGTGTAATGGTATAGGTGCTTATGTTCTGGGTGTGGTGTCCCGAGTTGGAATCCCGGGAGGACCATATGCTTTCATTAACTGTGTTGGTGGTGTAATGGTATAGGTGCTTATGTTCTGGGTGTGGTGTCCCGAGTTGGAATCCCGGGAGGACCATATGCTTTCATTAACTGTGTTGGTGGTGTAATGGTATAGGTGCTTATGTTCTGGGTGTGGTGTCCCGAGTTGGAATCCCGGGAGGACCATATGCTTTCATTAACTGTGTTGGTGGTGTAATGGTATAGGTGCTTATGTTCTGGGTGTGGTGTCCCGAGTTGGAATCCCGGGAGGACCATATGCTTTCATTAACTGTGTTGGTGGTGTAATGGTATAGGTGCTTATGTTCTGGGTGTGGTGTCCCGAGTTGGAATCCCGGGAGGACCATATGCTTTCATTAACTGTGTTGGTGGTGTAATGGTATAGGTGCTTATGTTCTGGGTGTGGTGTCCCGAGTTGGAATCCCGGGAGGACCATATGCTTTCATTAACTGTGTTGGTGGTGTAATGGTATAGGTGCTTATGTTCTGGGTGTGGTGTCCCGAGTTGGAATCCCGGGAGGACCATATGCTTTCATTAACTGTGTTGGTGGTGTAATGGTATAGGTGCTTATGTTCTGGGTGTGGTGTCCCGAGTTGGAATCCCGGGAGGACCATATGCTTTCATTAACTGTGTTGGTGGTGTAATGGTATAGGTGCTTATGTTCTGGGTGTGGTGTCCCGAGTTGGAATCCCGGGAGGACCATATGCTTTCATTAACTGTGTTGGTGGTGTAATGGTATAGGTGCTTATGTTCTGGGTGTGGTGTCCCGAGTTGGAATCCCGGGAGGACCATATGCTTTCATTAACTGTGTTGGTGGTGTAATGGTATAGGTGCTTATGTTCTGGGTGTGGTGTCCCGAGTTGGAATCCCGGGAGGACCATATGCTTTCATTAACTGTGTTGGTGGTGTAATGGTATAGGTGCTTATGTTCTGGGTGTGGTGTCCCGAGTTGGAATCCCGGGAGGACCATATGCTTTCATTAACTGTGTTGGTGGTGTAATGGTATAGGTGCTTATGTTCTGGGTGTGGTGTCCCGAGTTGGAATCCCGGGAGGACCATATGCTTTCATTAACTGTGTTGGTGGTGTAATGGTATAGGTGCTTATGTTCTGGGTGTGGTGTCCCGAGTTGGAATCCCGGGAGGACCATATGCTTTCATTAACTGTGTTGGTGGTGTAATGGTATAGGTGCTTATGTTCTGGGTGTGGTGTCCCGAGTTGGAATCCCGGGAGGACCATATGCTTTCATTAACTGTGTTGGTGGTGTAATGGTATAGGTGCTTATGTTCTGGGTGTGGTGTCCCGAGTTGGAATCCCGGGAGGACCATATGCTTTCATTAACTGTGTTGGTGGTGTAATGGTATAGGTGCTTATGTTCTGGGTGTGGTGTCCCGAGTTGGAATCCCGGGAGGACCATATGCTTTCATTAACTGTGTTGGTGGTGTAATGGTATAGGTGCTTATGTTCTGGGTGTGGTGTCCCGAGTTGGAATCCCGGGAGGACCATATGCTTTCATTAACTGTGTTGGTGGTGTAATGGTATAGGTGCTTATGTTCTGGGTGTGGTGTCCCGAGTTGGAATCCCGGGAGGACCATATGCTTTCATTAACTGTGTTGGTGGTGTAATGGTATAGGTGCTTATGTTCTGGGTGTGGTGTCCCGAGTTGGAATCCCGGGAGGACCATATGCTTTCATTAACTGTGTTGGTGGTGTAATGGTATAGGTGCTTATGTTCTGGGTGTGGTGTCCCGAGTTGGAATCCCGGGAGGACCATATGCTTTCATTAACTGTGTTGGTGGTGTAATGGTATAGGTGCTTATGTTCTGGGTGTGGTGTCCCGAGTTGGAATCCCGGGAGGACCATATGCTTTCATTACTGTGTTGGTGGTGTAATGGTATAGGTGCTTATGTTCTGGGTGTGGTGTCCCGAGTTGGAATCCCGGGAGGACCATATGCTTTCATTAACTGTGTTGGTGGTGTAATGGTATAGGTGCTTATGTTCTGGGTGTGGTGTCCCGAGTTGGAATCCCGGGAGGACCATATGCTTTCATTAACTGTGTTGGTGGTGTAATGGTATAGGTGCTTATGTTCTGGGTGTGGTGTCCCGAGTTGGAATCCCGGGAGGACCATATGCTTTCATTAACTGTGTTGGTGGTGTAATGGTATAGGTGCTTATGTTCTGGGTGTGGTGTCCCGAGTTGGAATCCCGGGAGGACCATATGCTTTCATTAACTGTGTTGGTGGTGTAATGGTATAGGTGCTTATGTTCTGGGTGTGGTGTCCCGAGTTGGAATCCCGGGAGGACCATATGCTTTCATTAACTGTGTTGGTGGTGTAATGGTATAGGTGCTTATGTTCTGGGTGTGGTGTCCCGAGTTGGAATCCCGGGAGGACCATATGCTTTCATTAACTGTGTTGGTGGTGTAATGGTATAGGTGCTTATGTTCTGGGTGTGGTGTCCCGAGTTGGAATCCCGGGAGGACCATATGCTTTCATTAACTGTGTTGGTGGTGTAATGGTATAGGTGCTTATGTTCTGGGTGTGGTGTCCCGAGTTGGAATCCCGGGAGGACCATATGCTTTCATTACTGTGTTGGTGGTGTAATGGTATAGGTGCTTATGTTCTGGGTGTGGTGTCCCGAGTTGGAATCCCGGGAGGACCATATGCTTTCATTAACTGTGTTGGTGGTGTAATGGTATAGGTGCTTATGTTCTGGGTGTGGTGTCCCGAGTTGGAATCCCGGGAGGACCATATGCTTTCATTACTGTGTTGGTGGTGTAATGGTATAGGTGCTTATGTTCTGGGTGTGGTGTCCCGAGTTGGAATCCCGGGAGGACCATATGCTTTCATTAACTGTGTTGGTGGTGTAATGGTATAGGTGCTTATGTTCTGGGTGTGGTGTCCCGAGTTGGAATCCCGGGAGGACCATATGCTTTCATTAACTGTGTTGGTGGTGTAATGGTATAGGTGCTTATGTTCTGGGTGTGGTGTCCCGAGTTGGAATCCCGGGAGGACCATATGCTTTCATTAACTGTGTTGGTGGTGTAATGGTATAGGTGCTTATGTTCTGGGTGTGGTGTCCCGAGTTGGAATCCCGGGAGGACCATATGCTTTCATTAACTGTGTTGGTGGTGTAATGGTATAGGTGCTTATGTTCTGGGTGTGGTGTCCCGAGTTGGAATCCCGGGAGGACCATATGCTTTCATTAACTGTGTTGGTGGTGTAATGGTATAGGTGCTTATGTTCTGGGTGTGGTGTCCCGAGTTGGAATCCCGGGAGGACCATATGCTTTCATTAACTGTGTTGGTGGTGTAATGGTATAGGTGCTTATGTTCTGGGTGTGGTGTCCCGAGTTGGAATCCCGGGAGGACCATATGCTTTCATTAACTGTGTTGGTGGTGTAATGGTATAGGTGCTTATGTTCTGGGTGTGGTGTCCCGAGTTGGAATCCCGGGAGGACCATATGCTTTCATTAACTGTGTTGGTGGTGTAATGGTATAGGTGCTTATGTTCTGGGTGTGGTGTCCCGAGTTGGAATCCCGGGAGGACCATATGCTTTCATTAACTGTGTTGGTGGTGTAATGGTATAGGTGCTTATGTTCTGGGTGTGGTGTCCCGAGTTGGAATCCCGGGAGGACCATATGCTTTCATTAACTGTGTTGGTGGTGTAATGGTATAGGTGCTTATGTTCTGGGTGTGGTGTCCCGAGTTGGAATCCCGGGAGGACCATATGCTTTCATTAACTGTGTTGGTGGTGTAATGGTATAGGTGCTTATGTTCTGGGTGTGGTGTCCCGAGTTGGAATCCCGGGAGGACCATATGCTTTCATTAACTGTGTTGGTGGTGTAATGGTATAGGTGCTTATGTTCTGGGTGTGGTGTCCCGAGTTGGAATCCCGGGAGGACCATATGCTTTCATTAACTGTGTTGGTGGTGTAATGGTATAGGTGCTTATGTTCTGGGTGTGGTGTCCCGAGTTGGAATCCCGGGAGGACCATATGCTTTCATTAACTGTGTTGGTGGTGTAATGGTATAGGTGCTTATGTTCTGGGTGTGGTGTCCCGAGTTGGAATCCCGGGAGGACCATATGCTTTCATTACTGTGTTGGTGGTGTAATGGTATAGGTGCTTATGTTCTGGGTGTGGTGTCCCGAGTTGGAATCCCGGGAGGACCATATGCTTTCATTAACTGTGTTGGTGGTGTAATGGTATAGGTGCTTATGTTCTGGGTGTGGTGTCCCGAGTTGGAATCCCGGGAGGACCATATGCTTTCATTACTGTGTTGGTGGTGTAATGGTATAGGTGCTTATGTTCTGGGTGTGGTGTCCCGAGTTGGAATCCCGGGAGGACCATATGCTTTCATTAACTGTGTTGGTGGTGTAATGGTATAGGTGCTTATGTTCTGGGTGTGGTGTCCCGAGTTGGAATCCCGGGAGGACCATATGCTTTCATTAACTGTGTTGGTGGTGTAATGGTATAGGTGCTTATGTTCTGGGTGTGGTGTCCCGAGTTGGAATCCCGGGAGGACCATATGCTTTCATTAACTGTGTTGGTGGTGTAATGGTATAGGTGCTTATGTTCTGGGTGTGGTGTCCCGAGTTGGAATCCCGGGAGGACCATATGCTTTCATTAACTGTGTTGGTGGTGTAATGGTATAGGTGCTTATGTTCTGGGTGTGGTGTCCCGAGTTGGAATCCCGGGAGGACCATATGCTTTCATTAACTGTGTTGGTGGTGTAATGGTATAGGTGCTTATGTTCTGGGTGTGGTGTCCCGAGTTGGAATCCCGGGAGGACCATATGCTTTCATTAACTGTGTTGGTGGTGTAATGGTATAGGTGCTTATGTTCTGGGTGTGGTGTCCCGAGTTGGAATCCCGGGAGGACCATATGCTTTCATTAACTGTGTTGGTGGTGTAATGGTATAGGTGCTTATGTTCTGGGTGTGGTGTCCCGAGTTGGAATCCCGGGAGGACCATATGCTTTCATTAACTGTGTTGGTGGTGTAATGGTATAGGTGCTTATGTTCTGGGTGTGGTGTCCCGAGTTGGAATCCCGGGAGGACCATATGCTTTCATTAACTGTGTTGGTGGTGTAATGGTATAGGTGCTTATGTTCTGGGTGTGGTGTCCCGAGTTGGAATCCCGGGAGGACCATATGCTTTCATTAACTGTGTTGGTGGTGTAATGGTATAGGTGCTTATGTTCTGGGTGTGGTGTCCCGAGTTGGAATCCCGGGGACCATATGCTTTCATTAACTGTGTTGGTGGTGTAATGGTATAGGTGCTTATGTTCTGGGTGTGGTGTCCCGAGTTGGAATCCCGGGAGGACCATATGCTTTCATTAACTGTGTTGGTGGTGTAATGGTATAGGTGCTTATGTTCTGGGTGTGGTGTCCCGAGTTGGAATCCCGGGAGGACCATATGCTTTCATTAACTGTGTTGGTGGTGTAATGGTATAGGTGCTTATGTTCTGGGTGTGGTGTCCCGAGTTGGAATCCCGGGAGGACCATATGCTTTCATTAACTGTGTTGGTGGTGTAATGGTATAGGTGCTTATGTTCTGGGTGTGGTGTCCCGAGTTGGAATCCCGGGAGGACCATATGCTTTCATTAACTGTGTTGGTGGTGTAATGGTATAGGTGCTTATGTTCTGGGTGTGGTGTCCCGAGTTGGAATCCCGGGAGGACCATATGCTTTCATTAACTGTGTTGGTGGTGTAATGGTATAGGTGCTTATGTTCTGGGTGTGGTGTCCCGAGTTGGAATCCCGGGAGGACCATATGCTTTCATTAACTGTGTTGGTGGTGTAATGGTATAGGTGCTTATGTTCTGGGTGTGGTGTCCCGAGTTGGAATCCCGGGAGGACCATATGCTTTCATTAACTGTGTTGGTGGTGTAATGGTATAGGTGCTTATGTTCTGGGTGTGGTGTCCCGAGTTGGAATCCCGGGAGGACCATATGCTTTCATTAACTGTGTTGGTGGTGTAATGGTATAGGTGCTTATGTTCTGGGTGTGGTGTCCCGAGTTGGAATCCCGGGAGGACCATATGCTTTCATTAACTGTGTTGGTGGTGTAATGGTATAGGTGCTTATGTTCTGGGTGTGGTGTCCCGAGTTGGAATCCCGGAGGACCATATGCTTTCATTAACTGTGTTGGTGGTGTAATGGTATAGGTGCTTATGTTCTGGGTGTGGTGTCCCGAGTTGGAATCCCGGGAGGACCATATGCTTTCATTAACTGTGTTGGTGGTGTAATGGTTTAGGTGCTTATGTTCTGGGTGTGGTGTCCCGAGTTGGAATCCCGGGAGGACCATATGCTTTCATTACTGTGTTGGTGGTGTAATGGTTTATAGGTGCTTATGTTCTGGGTGTGGTGTCCCGAGTTGGAATCCCGGGAGGACCATATGCTTTCATTACTGTGTTGGTGGTGTAATGGTATAGCTGCTTATGTTCTGGGTGTGGTGTCCCGAGTTGGAATCCCGGAGGACCATATGCTTTCATTAACTGTGTTGGTGGTGTAATGGTATAGGTGCTTATGTTCTGGGTGTGGTGTCCCGAGTTGGAATCCCGGGAGGACCATATGCTTTCATTAACTGTGTTGGTGGTGTAATGGTATAGGTGCTTATGTTCTGGGTGTGGTGTCCCGAGTTGGAATTCCGGGAGGACCATATGCTTTCATTAACTGTGTTGGTGGTGTAATGGTATAGGTGCTTATGTTCTGGGTGTGGTGTCCCGAGTTGGAATCCCGGGAGGACCATATGCTTTCATTAACTGTGTTGGTGGTGTAATGGTATAGGTGCTTATGTTCTGGGTGTGGTGTCCCGAGTTGGAATCCCGGGAGGACCATATGCTTTCATTAACTGTGTTGGTGGTGTAATGGTATAGGTGCTTATGTTCTGGGTGTGGTGTCCCGAGTTGGAATCCCGGGAGGACCATATGCTTTCATTAACTGTGTTGGTGGTGTAATGGTATAGGTGCTTATGTTCTGGGTGTGGTGTCCCGAGTTGGAATCCCGGGAGGACCATATGCTTTCATTAACTGTGTTGGTGGTGTAATGGTATAGGTGCTTATGTTCTGGGTGTGGTGTCCCGAGTTGGAATCCCGGGAGGACCATATGCTTTCATTAACTGTGTTGGTGGTGTAATGGTATAGGTGCTTATGTTCTGGGTGTGGTGTCCCGAGTTGGAATCCCGGGAGGACCATATGCTTTCATTAACTGTGTTGGTGGTGTAATGGTATAGGTGCTTATGTTCTGGGTGTGGTGTCCCGAGTTGGAATCCCGGGAGGACCATATGCTTTCATTAACTGTGTTGGTGGTGTAATGGTATAGGTGCTTATGTTCTGGGTGTGGTGTCCCGAGTTGGAATCCCGGGAGGACCATATGCTTTCATTAACTGTGTTGGTGGTGTAATGGTATAGGTGCTTATGTTCTGGGTGTGGTGTCCCGAGTTGGAATCCCGGGAGGACCATATGCTTTCATTACTGTGTTGGTGGTGTAATGGTATAGGTGCTTATGTTCTGGGTGTGGTGTCCCGAGTTGGAATCCCGGGAGGACCATATGCTTTCATTAACTGTGTTGGTGGTGTAATGGTATAGGTGCTTATGTTCTGGGTGTGGTGTCCCGAGTTGGAATCCCGGGAGGACCATATGCTTTCATTAACTGTGTTGGTGGTGTAATGGTATAGGTGCTTATGTTCTGGGTGTGGTGTCCCGAGTTGGAATCCCGGGAGGACCATATGCTTTCATTAACTGTGTTGGTGGTGTAATGGTATAGGTGCTTATGTTCTGGGTGTGGTGTCCCGAGTTGGAATCCCGGGAGGACCATATGCTTTCATTAACTGTGTTGGTGGTGTAATGGTATAGGTGCTTATGTTCTGGGTGTGGTGTCCCGAGTTGGAATCCCGGAGGGCCCATATGCTTTCATTAACTGTGTTGGTGGTGTAATGGTATAGGTGCTTATGTTCTGGGTGTGGTGTCCCGAGTTGGAATCCCGGGAGGACCATATGCTTTCATTAACTGTGTTGGTGGTGTAATGGTATAGGTGCTTATGTTCTGGGTGTGGTGTCCCGAGTTGGAATCCCGGGAGGACCATATGCTTTCATTAACTGTGTTGGTGGTGTAATGGTATAGGTGCTTATGTTCTGGGTGTGGTGTCCCGAGTTGGAATCCCGGGAGGACCATATGCTTTCATTAACTGTGTTGGTGGTGTAATGGTATAGGTGCTTATGTTCTGGGTGTGGTGTCCCGAGTTGGAATCCCGGGAGGACCATATGCTTTCATTAACTGTGTTGGTGGTGTAATGGTATAGGTGCTTATGTTCTGGGTGTGGTGTCCCGAGTTGGAATCCCGGGAGGACCATATGCTTTCATTACTGTGTTGGTGGTGTAATGGTATAGGTGCTTATGTTCTGGGTGTGGTGTCCCGAGTTGGAATCCCGGGAGGACCATATGCTTTCATTAACTGTGTTGGTGTGTAATGGGATGCTTATGTTCTGGGTGTGGTGTCCCGAGTTGGAATTATGGTGCTTAATGTTCTGGGTGTGGTGTCCCGAGTTGGAATCCCGGGAGGACCATATGCTTTCATTAACTGTGTTGGTGGTGTAATGGTATAGGTGCTTATGTTCTGGGTGTGGTGTCCCGAGTTGGAATCCCGGGAGGACCATATGCTTTCATTAACTGTGTTGGTGGTGTAATGGTATAGGTGCTTATGTTCTGGGTGTGGTGTCCCGAGTTGGAATCCCGGGAGGACCATATGCTTTCATTAACTGTGTTGGTGGTGTAATGGTATAGGTGCTTATGTTCTGGGTGTGGTGTCCCGAGTTGGAATCCCGGGAGGACCATATGCTTTCATTAACTGTGTTGGTGGTGTAATGGTATAGGTGCTTATGTTCTGGGTGTGGTGTCCCGAGTTGGAATCACGGGAGGACCATATGCTTTCATTAACTGTGTTGGTGGTGTAATGGTATAGGTGCTTATGTTCTGGGTGTGGTGTCCCGAGTTGGAATCCCGGGAGGACCATATGCTTTCATTAACTGTGTTGGTGGTGTAATGGTATAGGTGCTTATGTTCTGGGTGTGGTGTCCCGAGTTGGAATCCCGGGAGGACCATATGCTTTCATTAACTGTGTTGGTGGTGTAATGGTATAGGTGCTTATGTTCTGGGTGTGGTGTCCCGAGTTGGAATCCCGGGAGGACCATATGCTTTCATTAACTGTGTTGGTGGTGTAATGGTATAGGTGCTTATGTTCTGGGTGTGGTGTCCCGAGTTGGAATCCCGGGAGGACCATATGCTTTCATTAACTGTGTTGGTGGTGTAATGGTATAGGTGCTTATGTTCTGGGTGTGGTGTCCCGAGTTGGAATCCCGGGAGGACCATATGCTTTCATTAACTGTGTTGGTGGTGTAATGGTATAGGTGCTTATGTTCTGGGTGTGGTGTCCCGAGTTGGAATCCCGGGAGGACCATATGCTTTCATTAACTGTGTTGGTGGTGTAATGGTATAGGTGCTTATGTTCTGGGTGTGGTGTCCCGAGTTGGAACCCCGGGAGGACCATATGCTTTCATTAACTGTGTTGGTGGTGTAATGGTATAGGTGCTTATGTTCTGGGTGTGGTGTCCCGAGTTGGAATCCCGGGAGGACCATACGCTTTCATTAACTGTGTTGGTGGTGTAATGGTATAGGTGCTTATGTTCTGGGTGTGGTGTCCCGAGTTGGAATCCCGGGAGGACCATATGCTTTCATTAACTGTGTTGGTGGTGTAATGGTATAGGTGCTTATGTTCTGGGTGTGGTGTCCCGAGTTGGAATCCCGGGAGGACCATATGCTTTCATTAACTGTGTTGGTGGTGTAATGGTATAGGTGCTTATGTTCTGGGTGTGGTGTCCCGAGTTGGAATCCCGGGAGGACCATATGCTTTCATTAACTGTGTTGGTGGTGTAATGGTATAGGTGCTTATGTTCTGGGTGTGGTGTCCCGAGTTGGAATCCCGGGAGGACCATATGCTTTCATTAACTGTGTTGGTGGTGTAATGGTATAGGTGCTTATGTTCTGGGTGTGGTGTCCCGAGTTGGAATCCCGGGAGGACCATATGCTTTCATTAACTGTGTTGGTGGTGTAATGGTATAGGTGCTTATGTTCTGGGTGTGGTGTCCCGAGTTGGAATCCCGGGAGGACCATATGCTTTCATTAACTGTGTTGGTGGTGTAATGGTATAGGTGCTTATGTTCTGGGTGTGGTGTCCCGAGTTGGAATCCCGGGAGGACCATATGCTTTCATTAACTGTGTTGGTGGTGTAATGGTATAGGTGCTTATGTTCTGGGTGTGGTGTCCCGAGTTGGAATCCCGGGAGGACCATATGCTTTCATTAACTGTGTTGGTGGTGTAATGGTATAGGTGCTTATGTTCTGGGTGTGGTGTCCCGAGTTGGAATCCCGGGAGGACCATATGCTTTCATTAACTGTGTTGGTGGTGTAATGGTATAGGTGCTTATGTTCTGGGTGTGGTGTCCCGAGTTGGAATCCCGGGAGGACCATATGCTTTCATTAACTGTGTTGGTGGTGTAATGGTATAGGTGCTTATGTTCTGGGTGTGGTGTCCCGAGTTGGAATCCCGGGAGGACCATATGCTTTCATTAACTGTGTTGGTGGTGTAATGGTATAGGTGCTTATGTTCTGGGTGTGGTGTCCCGAGTTGGAATCCCGGGAGGACCATATGCTTTCATTAACTGTGTTGGTGGTGTAATGGTATAGGTGCTTATGTTCTGGGTGTGGTGTCCCGAGTTGGAATCCCGGGAGGACCATATGCTTTCATTAACTGTGTTGGTGGTGTAATGGTATAGGTGCTTATGTTCTGGGTGTGGTGTCCCGAGTTGGAATCACGGGAGGACCATATGCTTGCATTAACTGTGTTGGTGGTGTAATGGTATAGGTGCTTATGTTCTGGGTGTGGTGTCCCGAGTTGGAATCACGGGAGGACCATATGCTTTCATTAACTGTGTTGGTGGTGTAATGGTATAGGTGCTTATGTTCTGGGTGTGGTGTCCCGAGTTGGAATCACGGGAGGACCATATGCTTTCATTAACTGTGTTGGTGGTGTAATGGTATAGGTGCTTATGTTCTGGGTGTGGTGTCCCGAGTTGGAATCCCGGGAGGACCATATGCTTTCATTAACTGTGTTGGTGGTGTAATGGTATAGGTGCTTATGTTCTGGGTGTGGTGTCCCGAGTTGGAATCCCGGGAGGACCATATGCTTTCATTAACTGTGTTGGTGGTGTAATGGTATAGGTGCTTATGTTCTGGGTGTGGTGTCCCGAGTTGGAATCCCGGGAGGACCATATGCTTTCATTAACTGTGTTGGTGGTGTAATGGTATAGGTGCTTATGTTCTGGGTGTGGTGTCCCGAGTTGGAATCCCGGGAGGACCATATGCTTTCATTAACTGTGTTGGTGGTGTAATGGTATAGGTGCTTATGTTCTGGGTGGTGCCCCGAGTTGGAATCCCGGGAGGACCATATGCTTTCATTAACTGTGTTGGTGGTGTAATGGTATAGGTGCTTATGTTCTGGGTGTGGTGTCCCGAGTTGGAATCCCGGGAGGACCATATGCTTTCATTAACTGTGTTGGTGGTGTAATGGTATAGGTGCTTATGTTCTGGGTGTGGTGTCCCGAGTTGGAATCCTCGGAGGACCATATGCTTTCATTAACTGTGTTGGTGGTGTAATGGTATAGGTGCTTATGTTCTGGGTGTGGTGTCCCGAGTTGGAATCCCGGGAGGACCATATGCTTTCATTAACTGTGTTGGTGGTGTAATGGTATAGGTGCTTATGTTCTGGGTGTGGTGTCCCGAGTTGGAATCCCGGGAGGACCATATGCTTTCATTAACTGTGTTGGTGGTGTAATGGTATAGGTGCTTATGTTCTGGGTGTGGTGTCCCGAGTTGGAATCCCGGGAGGACCATATGCTTTCATTAACTGTGTTGGTGGTGTAATGGTATAGGTGCTTATGTTCTGGGTGTGGTGTCCCGAGTTGGAATCCCGGGAGGACCATATGCTTTCATTAACTGTGTTGGTGGTGTAATGGTATAGGTGCTTATGTTCTGGGTGTGGTGTCCCGAGTTGGAATCCCGGGAGGACCATATGCTTTCATTAACTGTGTTGGTGGTGTAATGGTATAGGTGCTTATGTTCTGGGTGTGGTGTCCCGAGTTGGAATCCCGGGAGGACCCTATGTGCTTTCATTAACTGTGTTGGTGGTGTAATGGTATAGGTGCTTATGTTCTGGGTGTGGTGTCCCGAGTTGGAATCCCGGGAGGACCATATGCTTTCATTAACTGTGTTGGTGGTGTAATGGTATAGGTGCTTATGTTCTGGGTGTGGTGTCCCGAGTTGGAATCCCGGGAGGACCATATGCTTTCATTAACTGTGTTGGTGGTGTAATGGTATAGGTGCTTATGTTCTGGGTGTGGTGTCCCGAGTTGGAATCCCGGGAGGACCATATGCTTTCATTAACTGTGTTGGTGGTGTAATGGTATAGGTGCTTATGTTCTGGGTGTGGTGTCCCGAGTTGGAATCCCGGGAGGACCATATGCTTTCATTAACTGTGTTGGTGGTGTAATGGTATAGGTGCTTATGTTCTGGGTGTGGTGTCCCGAGTTGGAATCCCGGGAGGACCATATGCTTTCATTAACTGTGTTGGTGGTGTAATGGTATAGGTGCTTATGTTCTGGGTGTGGTGTCCCGAGTTGGAATCCCGGGAGGACCATATGCTTTCATTAACTGTGTTGGTGGTGTAATGGTATAGGTGCTTATGTTCTGGGTGTGGTGTCCCGAGTTGGAATCCCGGGAGGACCATATGCTTTCATTAACTGTGTTGGTGGTGTAATGGTATAGGTGCTTATGTTCTGGGTGTGGTGTCCCGAGTTGGAATCCCGGGAGGACCATATGCTTTCATTAACTGTGTTGGTGGTGTAATGGTATAGGTGCTTATGTTCTGGGTGTGGTGTCCCGAGTTGGAATCCCGGGAGGACCATATGCTTTCATTAACTGTGTTGGTGGTGTAATGGTATAGGTGCTTATGTTCTGGGTGTGGTGTCCCGAGTTGGAATCCCGGGAGGACCATATGCTTTCATTAACTGTGTTGGTGGTGTAATGGTATAGGTGCTTATGTTCTGGGTGTGGTGTCCCGAGTTGGAATCACGGGAGGACCATATGCTTTCATTAACTGTGTTGGTGGTGTAATGGTATAGGTGCTTATGTTCTGGGTGTGGTGTCCCGAGTTGGAATCACGGGAGGACCATATGCTTGCATTAACTGTGTTGGTGGTGTAATGGTATAGGTGCTTATGTTCTGGGTGTGGTGTCCCGAGTTGGAATCCCGGGAGGACCATATGCTTTCATTAACTGTGTTGGTGGTGTAATGGTATAGGTGCTTATGTTCTGGGTGTGGTGTCCCGAGTTGGAATCCCGGGAGGACCATATGCTTTCATTAACTGTGTTGGTGGTGTAATGGTATAGGTGCTTATGTTCTGGGTGTGGTGTCCCGAGTTGGAATCCCGGGAGGACCATATGCTTTCATTAACTGTGTTGGTGGTGTAATGGTATAGGTGCTTATGTTCTGGGTGTGGTGTCCCGAGTTGGAATCCCGGGAGGACCATATGCTTTCATTAACTGTGTTGGTGGTGTAATGGTATAGGTGCTTATGTTCTGGGTGTGGTGTCCCGAGTTGGAATCCCGGGAGGACCATATGCTTTCATTAACTGTGTTGGTGGTGTAATGGTATAGGTGCTTATGTTCTGGGTGTGGTGTCCCGAGTTGGAATCCCGGGAGGACCATATGCTTTCATTAACTGTGTTGGTGGTGTAATGGTATAGGTGCTTATGTTCTGGGTGTGGTGTCCCGAGTTGGAATCCCGGGAGGACCATATGCTTTCATTAACTGTGTTGGTGGTGTAATGGTATAGGTGCTTATGTTCGGGGTGTGGTGTCCCGAGTTGGAATCCCGGGAGGACCATATGCTTTCATTAACTGTGTTGGTGGTGTAATGGTATAGGTGCTTATGTTCTGGGTGTGGTGTCCCGAGTTGGAATCCCGGGAGGACCATACGCTTTCATTAACTGTGTTGGTGGTGTAATGGTATAGGTGCTTATGTTCTGGGTGTGGTGTCCCGAGTTGGAATCCCGGGAGGACCATATGCTTTCATTAACTGTGTTGGTGCAGAAAATATTTTTAGTGTAATGGTATAGGTGCTTATGTTCTGCGTGTGGTGTCCCGAGTTGGAATCCCGGGAGGACCATATGCTTTCATTAACTGTGTTGGTGGTGTAATGGTATAGGTGCTTATGTTCTGGGTGTGGTGTCCCGAGTTGGAATCCCGGGAGGACCATATGCTTTCATTAACTGTGTTGGTGGTGTAATGGTATAGGTGCTTATGTTCTGGGTGTGGTGTCCCGAGTTGGAATCACGGGAGGACCATATGCTTGCATTAACTGTGTTGGTGGTGTAATGGTATAGGTGCTTATGTTCTGGGTGTGGTGTCCCGAGTTGGAATCCCGGGAGGACCATATGCTTTCATTAACTGTGTTGGTGGTGTAATGGTATAGGTGCTTATGTTCTGGGTGTGGTGTCCCGAGTTGGAATCCCGGGAGGACCATATGCTTTCATTAACTGTGTTGGTGCAGAAAATATTTTTAGTGTAATGGTATAGGTGCTTATGTTCTGCGTGTGGTGTCCCGAGTTGGAATCCCGGGAGGACCATATGCTTTCATTAACTGTGTTGGTGGTGTAATGGTATAGGTGCTTATGTTCTGGGTGTGGTGTCCCGAGTTGGAATCCCGGGAGGACCATATGCTTTCATTAACTGTGTTGGTGGTGTAATGGTATAGGTGCTTATGTTCTGGGTGTGGTGTCCCGAGTTGGAATCCCGGGAGGACCATATGCTTTCATTAACTGTGTTGGTGGTGTAATGGTATAGGTGCTTATGTTCTGGGTGTGGTGTCCCGAGTTGGAATCCCGGGAGGACCATATGCTTTCATTAACTGTGTTGGTGCAGAAAATATTTTTAGTGTAATGGTATAGGTGCTTATGTTCTGCGTGTGGTGTCCCGAGTTGGAATCCCGGGAGGACCATATGCTTTCATTAACTGTGTTGGTGGTGTAATGGTATAGGTGCTTATGTTCTGGGTGTGGTGTCCCGAGTTGGAATCCCGGGAGGACCATATGCTTTCATTAACTGTGTTGGTGGTGTAATGGTATAGGTGCTTATGTTCTGGGTGTGGTGTCCCGAGTTGGAATCCCGGGAGGACCATATGCTTTCATTAACTGTGTTGGTGGTGTAATGGTATAGGTGCTTATGTTCTGGGTGTGGTGTCCCGAGTTGGAATCCCGGGAGGACCATATGCTTTCATTAACTGTGTTGGTGGTGTAATGGTATAGGTGCTTATGTTCTGGGTGTGGTGTCCCGAGTTGGAATCCCGGGAGGACCATATGCTTTCATTAACTGTGTTGGTGGTGTAATGGTATAGGTGCTTATGTTCTGGGTGTGGTGTCCCGAGTTGGAATCCCGGGAGGACCATATGCTTTCATTAACTGTGTTGGTGGTGTAATGGTATAGGTGCTTATGTTCTGGGTGTGGTGTCCCGAGTTGGAATCCCGGGAGGACCATATGCTTTCATTAACTGTGTTGGTAATGTAATGGTATAGGTGCTTATGTTCTGGGTGTGGTGTCCCGAGTTGGAATCACGGGAGGACCATATGCTTTCATTAACTGTGTTGGTGGTGTAATGGTATAGGTGCTTATGTTCTGGGTGTGGTGTCCCGAGTTGGAATCCCGGGAGGACCATATGCTTTCATTAACTGTGTTGGTGGTGTAATAGTATAGGTGCTTATGTTCTGGGTGTGGTGTCCCGAGTTGGAATCCCGGGAGGACCATATGCTTTCATTAACTGTGTTGGTGGTGTAATGGTATAGGTGCTTATGTTCTGGGTGTGGTGTCCCGAGTTGGAATCCCGGGATGACCATATGCTTGCATTAACTGTGTTGGTGGTGTAATGGTATAGGTGCTTATGTTCTGGGTGTGGTGTCCCGAGTTGGAATCCCGGGAGGACCATATGCTTTCATTAACTGTGTTGGTGGTGTAATGGTTTAGGTGCTTATGTTCTGGGTGTGGTGTCCCGAGTTGGAATCCCGGGAGGACCATATGCTTTCATTAACTGTGTTGGTGGTGTAATGGTTTAGGTGCTTATGTTCTGGGTGTGGTGTCCCGAGTTGGAATCCCGGGAGGACCATATGCTTTCATTAGTTTATTCAAGTACATATTGGGGTTTGTAATCGATGATTAATGTTAAGAACGGGGTGTTACATATTCAAAGGGTTAATTGCTGGAGGCCTTTTTTTTTAAGGGGGGATGGTTAACTTTTTGGGCGATTTTTGCATTTATTCATTATTTTTCTAGTTTCCTCCCTAGACCTCCATCAAATTAAAAAAAAAAAAGGTATCCATTAGATCCCCCTTCTATATTAATTTGTACGTTTCCGGCCGAAGGCCGGTTCTTTCAACATTACAGGCTCAGTATCGTTCGCCAGGGAAAAAATCGACACCTAAATAGCACCAAAGGTCTAAATATTGACGAAGAAATGGGGCGAAAGGTCTTAAAGTCGAATAACTAATGAGGCAAACATCTTAACATCTTAAAACTAATGGGGCTAAACATGAGGGAGAATGGGTGTCCAGCAAAAGCGAATATCTGCCCCTTAAACTGAATACAATGGTGTAATAGTACAGTAGGTTGAATTGGATTACATTTATATATAAATTAACTACAACCGTATTTTCGCTGGTAATTCTGCTAAATATTGATCGATGTCTACAACTCCAACTTCCTTATAGAACGAAACTCGCAAGTGGTCAATTGCTGGAGGTCTTTTTTAAGCCGAATACAATCGTGTAATAGTAACCATAATATAGTTAAGCCGGTATCGCATGAGAGCTTTTATAATCAACATACAATGATCAAACAAATTCTGGCAACATTTCTGAAATATTTTGCACTGGTATCAGAAACTAGACTGATAATAGATGAATTTAGGTGACCAAAATATTACATATATTGACCACATAAGTTGCCAGACCAGTTTTGAGGATAAATGTTGAGTGAAAAAAGCGCTCGTGTGATACCGTCTTTAGAAGGTCGGCACCGGTAGTGAAAGGGTTAAGATATTGAAGGGGGCCCACCTCGTTTGATTTCTCTCTCTCTCTCTCACTCACTCTCTCTCTCTCTCTCTCTCTCTGGGTTGTATCCATTCGGCCCCATTCAGCCTACTGTTTTAAGACGATTATCCCCATACAGGTGTCGATTTTTTCCTAGCGAGTGGTAGAGACCTAGCATATGTTTTAAACATAATTAGACAGCAGGCTAAATTTGTACCGGCACATTTTTCGTTAGAAAAATATCTCCGGTGAAGCCGGATTTCTCCATATAATATTGGCTCGCTATCACTCGCCAGGAAGAAATCGCCACCTGGATGGGAATAAACATCTTAAAACAGTAGGCTGAATGGGGCCGAATGGATGCAACTCAGAGAAAGAGAGAAAAGGAGATCAAATAAGCAGGTGACCCTCCTTAAAGCTAGGATCACCAGACACATCCTTCCTAATCCTTATCCTGATTCTGTACCCAACCCTTAACCCCTTCTGTACCGGCGAAGTCCTTTTAACTTTATTCTGACTAACTATTATTTTAACTACTATTAGACCATTTTATTCAGTTTTCGCTGTAAGTAGGCGAGAAATCATACCTATATCTTCTGTAACTCAAATAGGGCTAGAGCAAATTGGCTGTAAATTTCCACATCTATTCCTTGACTGACTCTTCCCAAATGATAGACATATTAGCTGGATTACTCTAGTGGTTTTTGAGGTACCGTACTGAGGTTAGAGGTACCCGTAATGAATGAACTATACTGATTCCATAAGGTTGTGGTCTTAGGGCAGCGATAGACACATCGCAGATAATTATAACACAAATATAGACCTCCTTCTCCCTCATGTTTAGCCACATATTTTAAGATATTCACCCCATTACTTTGACGATTATAAGACCTTTCGCCCATTTTCTTCATCAATGTTAAGACCTTTCGTGCTATTTAGGTGTCGATTTATTCCAGATGAGCGATTGCCAGCCTGCAATTTAGGGGGAATTGGCCTTCGGCCGGGAAATGTTTTTACCGAAAAATGTAAAAAACTATCTTGAAGGGGTCTTTGGGGTATTTTTAAAAACTTGCCCTTAACCCTTTAAGTACGGTACCAGCGACGTGTATTCTATTTTATTCTAGCTACATATAGACAATATTATGTAGCTTAGTAGGGATCTGTGGCAGTTACCTGGTTACCTGAAATAGTCTCAAGCCTTATTAATTGATAGAGCTCCTTCCTAAGCTGAATAAAAACGTCTAATAGTTGCCAGAATATGATGAAAAGGACGCCACCGGTACTGAAGGGGTTAATTATTGTTAATGTTTCAGATGTCGAGGACGCATTTTAACTATACTCTGGTTAACATTTGACTATGTTATTCAGCTTTAGAAGGCCCTCGGGGAATCATGGGGTTAAAAATGTCCAATCTAACCCTCTAATTCCCATAATTCCTTCTTATTCTGAACAAAATCGTCAACCAACAGCCAGCATAAAAGGAAGACAACCTTTTTCGTAGTATCGTGAAAGGGGCTAGTGTTTTTTTTTCTATTAATTAATTTATTAATTTATTATTTAGTTTCCTCGCTAGACCTCCCTCAAATTTAGAAATATACTCCCTAAACCCCTCTCAAGATAAATTTGTAAATTGTTCGCTAGAAAAATATGGCGGTCGAAGGCCGGTTCCTCTTATAAGTATAGGCTTGCTATCGCTCGCCAGGAAAAAAATCGACACCTAAATTGGCAAGATAGGTCTTAAAATTGACAACAAAATGGATCTAAAGGTGTTAAAATCGCCAAACTAATGGGCCTAACGTCTTAAAATTTCAAAACTAATGGGGCTAAACAGGAGGGAGAAAGGGGTCCAGAAAAACGAGCCATAGCATTTTAGTTTATACTGTACCAGTATATAGAACAATCGTAATTGATTAAAGTTAAATTAGAGATACTGCCTATCGAAATGGGTAACATAGCATAACAGCGTGTACGGTACAGTTACCCACATAAGTTCTGTTCCTCGTCGTAATCTTATGTACGAAAGTCAAAATTGCGTGAATGAGTTGGGAGTGTGGTTTCCATTAACCCCTTCAGCACCATGACGACTTTGTACGGTCGCGCTAATAAGTCATGCCCCAGCTGTCATTACATTTGTCTCGCTCTGTGCTGTATTAATGTCTGCCAGATGTTGAATAGGGTGGGTAAGTGTAGGAACATGTTTGTATATTTCACTCTATATGAAAGAAATCCAGCTTAGATATTGCTGATACCAATAATTGATCAACACATAGCCTACTTGGTGCCGAAACATCACTTATTAACGCGACTGTACCTTTGCTTCTGGCTAAAATTAGAGGAGTTTGTGCATTTTAAGAAGGACCTATGTACCAAGAGGGTTTATTGAGATCGTATTTACCTATTTGAGTCGCATAGTTAGATTACAAACTAAAGAAATTCGTCTAATGGTAACCTGACTATGATGCAAATTACGTAATGGTGGTAAAGGGGTTAATTATCAGTTGTCTCGTCAAATTAATTAACCATTGATTAAGAAAGGACACTCGTAAGTAATTCAATCATGCGCATTATAATTGCATGTATAAGTCCACGGAGAGGAACAGAACTTATGTGGCCATCTGTACCTCCTTTGGCTCTGACATTGTACATAAGTTAATAGCCTGGGTAATTGTAAATGTAAGAATATAATGGAGGGTACAAAAGGGGTATGGAAGGGGTATGTAAGATCTTTGGGCATACTGATAATGTTTTTCCTTTCTATTCTATATGATATACTGTATATGCCTTGTAATGGGTAGCTTGTTATGGACACTTTAAGTGCCCTTTTCATATCTATAATTTTGCCGGTGTAGGTTGAAGGATCTGTTGAAGGTGAACTGTGAGTTTCAGTAAGGAATAGAAAGCTGAGGTAGTTTATTTGTTATAAAATCAGAATATTTCCTACACTGTTAAGGGGGGATAGCTCCCTTTTTGGTCGATTTTTTCATGTATTTATTATATTTCCAGTTTCCTCCATAGACCTCCATCAAACTTAAACAAAACATCCATTAGATCGCCCTTGTAGATTTATTTATACATTTTTCGGTAGTGTCACGGCCGAAGGCCGGTTCTTCCAAGACTACAGGCTCACTGTCGTTCGTCAGGGAAAAAAAATCGTCACCTAAATAGCACAAAACGTCTTAATATCGACAACAAAAATGGGGCAAAAGGTCTTAAAATTGACAAACTAATGGGGCAAACACCTTCAAATCTGCAAAGTAATGGGGTTAAGCATGAGGGAGAAGGGGGTCTAGAAAAACCACCCACCTCCCCTTAAACTAATGGTCATAATAATTTACCCATTTTAATGTACATTGGTGGTAATATAGCATCCTAATACGAGGACAGAAATATCTATCTATCTATCTATTGCCTGACGCCGTGATCCCCGAAGGGGTGGCCACGAACGAACCGCCCCCATGCACCTCTGTCCCCAGTCAGTCGACGCCCCTCCCCCCAACCAGCACCACCTTCGTTCATGTTCTTCCTCACTCCATCCTTCCACCTCATATTCGGTCTACCTCTCCCCCTCTGTCCCTCCACCTCGCTCTCATACACCCTCTTAGTCATTCTCTCGCTTTCCATACGTTCCATATGGCCGAACCATCTCAAGTTGTTCCTTTTCACACTTTCCAGCACATCTACCTCCACACCACACCTCCTTCTTACTTCCTCATTAGTCTGTCTATCCCTCCATGTAACTCCGCACGCACTCCTTAAGTAATTCATTTCCACTGCTCTCACTCTTGGTCTGAGTCTCTCAACCAACGTCCATGCTTCGCTTCCGTAAGTCAGTGTCGGGATTACCACACTGTCATGCAAGGACTTCTTCACTTCCATACTGACCACCCTATTTCTTGTTACTGCTTTTAGCGTTCCTACAACCCTCTTCCAGTACCGGTACCAATATACCGCTACCAATATACCGCTACCAATATACCGCTACCAATATACCGCTACCAATATACCGCTACCAATATACCGCTACCAATATACCGCTACCAATATACGGTACCAATATACCGCTACCAATATACGGTACCAATATACCGCTACCAATATACCGCTACCAATATACCGCTACCAATATACCGCTACCAATATACCCAAAGTATATTAGATAGGCCTACCTTTATCATACCCTCTATTATTTGTACAAAATACTATTACCCAGGCAATCAACTTCTGCCCATCAATATACCCTTTTCAGTGTAAATATCTGTTTATTTCCTATTGCAGTTCATGTAAATACAACTACTAGTACTATGATAGCTTCTTCAGTAAATACAACTACTAGTACTATGATAGCTTCTTCAGTGTTTGTGGACGTATTTCTTCCTTTTATTCTGGCTATCAGTAGATGATTTTCTTTAGTTTAGGAAGGAATTTCGGAAGTCAGACTGTAATTAACCTTTTGTGGATCATGACGCGTTTTAGCAGTTTCTCCTGGCTATTAACCCGTACAGCCCAAGCGACGCGCCTGACGCGTCGGCGATGTATGTAACGCACAGCCCCAGAGACGCGCCTGGCGCGTCATCCTAATTGCGCCGACCGTGACCTCAGGTGTAGCCACTCAAGAGGGCTCAGATTTGTATGGGAACTGTGTACGTATCCCACGCAACCGTGCCGATGGTTGAAAACTCTCAAAGTCCACGTGCGTGCGCGCGAGCGCGCAATAACCTGTTTTTTTGGGATAATTGCCTTCAATTTTTTACTCTTGTAAAATCCATTTTCGGGGGCTCTGTAGGACCATTTTTTAAGCTTTTTGAGTGGTTTTTCATGGTTTTTCCTTCATTCCTAACCCATTCGCTATTGTTTCTGGAATAAAACCATTTTTTGAAAACCGGCCGGGTTCTGGTGCGCAAACATTACAAAACTAGCCGGGGCTCCACGGGTTAATAGACAATATTATTCAGATTAGGAAGGGTATATGGAAGTCAGAGGGTTATTTGAGATAGTCTTTACCCTTTGAATTCCCAGAGTTCCTTCTTAACCCGTACTATACCGGCGACGTCTTTTTAATTTCACTCTAGCTAGATATAGAAGGTTTTGTGCAGTTTAACAAGGATCTGCGGTAGTAAAAAGTGTTAAGTGAGATAGTTCGAAGCCTCTTAATTGCTATAGGGCCGATTTAAACTGAATAAAATCGTTTAATAGTAGCTAGAATAACGTGAAAAAGGACGGCCCCGGTACTGAAGGGGTTAAGCTGTATAAATCGTCTAATGATGTAGGATTACCTGTAGTTGTTTACATCATGACAGTGGACCTTTAATGATGTAGGATTACCGGTAGTTGTTTACATCATGACGGCGGACCTTTAATGATGTAGGATTACCGGTAGTTATTTTCATCATGACGGCGGACCTTTAATTATATAGGATTACCGGTAGTTGTTTACATCATGACGGCGGACCTTTAATGATGTAGGATTACCGGTAGTTGTTTACATCATGACGGTGGACCTTTAATGATATAGGATTACCGGTAGTTGTTTACATCATGACGGCGGACCTTTAATGATGTAGGATTACCTGTAGTTGTTTACATCATGACGGCGGACCTTTAATGATATAGGATTACCGGTAGTTGTTTACATCATGACGGCGGACCTTTAATGATGTAGGATTACCGGTAGTTGTTTACATCATGACGGCGGACCTTTAATGATGTAGGATTACCGGTAGTTGTTTACATCATGACGGCGGACCTTTAATGATATAGGATTACCGGTAGTTGTTTACATCATGACGGCGGACCTTTAATGACGTAGGATTATCGGTAGTTGTTTACATCATGACGGCGGACCTTTAATGATGTAGGATTACCGGTAGTTGTTTACATCATGACGGCGGACCTTTAATGATGTAGGATTACCGGTAGTTGTTTACATAATGACGGCGGACCTTTAATGATGTAGGATTACCGGTAGTTGTTTACATCATGACGGCGAACCTTTAATGATGTAGGATTACCGGTAGTTGTTTACATCATGACGGCGGACCTTTAATGATGTAGGATTACCGGTAGTTGTTTACATCATGACGGCGGACCTTTAATGATGTAGGATTACCGGTAGTTGTTTACATCATGACGGCGGACCTTTAATGATGTAGGATTACCGGTAGTTGTTTACATCATGACGGCGGACCTTTAATGATGTAGGATTACCGGTAGTTGTTTACATCATGACGTCGGACCTTTAATGATGTAGGATTACCGGTAGTTGTTTACATCATGACGGCGGACTTTTTTTTTTTTTTTTTTTCTATAAATTCAATTATTCCTTTATTTCTTAGTTTTCTTGGTAGACCTCCATCAACCTTAGAAAAATACCCCCTAGACCCCCCATTAAGATAAATGTGTACATATTTCGGTAGAAAAATGTCTCGGCCGAAGGCCGTGTTCCTCTTAAAATTTCAGGCTCGCTTTCGCTCGCCAAGAAATTATCGACACCTAAATTGCCAAGGAACAACAAAATGGGGCGAAAGGTGTTAAAATCGCCAAACTAATGGGCCGAACGTCTTATATTCTCAAAACAAAACACAAGGGTGAAAGGGGACCAGATAAATTACCCATCTCCCCTTAACCTCAACAGTCCATCAGCCTCACCTTAACTTCATTAAATGCTGAAATAGCCTCCCGAAATCTGCACCCAGGGCGGGAATCGAACCCGGGACTCTTGGGTTACCAGGCAGACACGTTACCACCAGACTAATAAAGGTACCTCACTTAGCCTGGTAGTTTAAGGGGAGGTCTTCACTTGAGGGATTGTTTTCTTGACCCCTTTCTCCCTCATGTTTAGCCCCATTGCTTTTGATATTATAAAAAGTTTGCCCCATTAGTTTAGCGATTTTAAGAACTTTCACCCCATATTAAGACCTTTCGTGCAATTCAGGTGTCTATTTTATCCTGGCGAGCGATAGCGAGCCTGTAATTTAAGAGGAACCGGCCTTTGGCCGGGACATTTTTCTACCGAAAAATGTACAAATTTATCTTGAAAGGGACTCGAGGGGGTGTAATTTTAAGGTTGATGGAGGTCTAGGGAACAAACTAAATACCTCCCCTTAAGTGTATTTCCGCATCTTGTTCCGATTCGGCCAACTTATTTTCACTGACTTTACAGCCTGTATACAGTGGAAAATGGCGTCCTAATACTGAAAGAGTGAACTCTCTCAGTAACATGGCGATCTTGTTATTATGTTCTTCCTAACACTAAAGCCGGTATCACACGAGAGCTTTTATAGTCAACATTCCATGATCAACATTTTGCTGGCAACATTTCTGGAGTATTTTGTCTTGGTATCGGAAACTAGACTGATGATAGATGAATTTAGGTGACCGAAACATTATAAATATTGACCTCATAAGCTGCCAGACCAGTGTTGAGGATAAATGTTGAGTGAAAAAGCGCTCGTGTGATACCGGCTTAAGCAATGTTATACAACTGTCTCAATTAAACCTACGACTGCCATATTTCGATCAATAATTAGTATCAGCACTATCTAAGCATTAAGGGAAGATTTCCACTTGAGGGATCTTTTTCTTGACTCCTTTCTCCCTCATGTTTAGCCCCATTGCTTTTCTAATTTTAAGACGTTCGCCCCATTATTTTGACGATTTTAAGAACTTTCGAAGCATTTCTGTCAATTTTAAGACCTTTCGTGCCATTTAGGTGTCGATTTTATCCTGGCGAGCGATAGCGAGCATGTAATTTAAGAGGAACCGGCTTTTAGCCGGGACATTTTTCTACCGAAAAATGTACAAATTTATCTTGAAAGGGGCTCAAGGGGGTGTAATCTTAAGCTTGATGGATATCTAGAGACCAAACTAAAAACCTTCCCTTAATTCATCGTTTCGAGTGAGATATACAAACATGTTCCTATCTTTACTCACCCTATTCAACATCTGACAGACTTTAATACAGCATACAGCGAGCAAAACGTAATGACTGCGGATACACGACTTATTTGGCCTCCCATACCTTTCCTTAGCTGAATAAAATCATCTAACCCTTTGAAGATTTACACGTATTTTAGCAGATCATTCTGGCAATGATTAAGGAGAGGTTTTTAGTGTGTTTCCTTGACTTCCATCAAGCTTGAAATTACACCCCCATGACCCCCTTTCAAGATAAATTTGTAAATTTTTCGGTAGAAAAATGTCCCGGCCGAAGGCCGGTTCCTCCTAAATTACAGGCTCGCTATCGCTCGCCAGGATAAAATCGACACCAAATGGCACGAAAGGTCTTAAAATTAACAGAAATGGGTTGAAAGTTCTTAAAATCGTCAAAATAATGGGGCAAACATCTTAAAATTTGAAAAACAATGAGGCTAAACATGAGGGAGAAAGGGGTCAAGAAAAAACTCCCTCAAGTGGAGATCTCCCCTTAATAAAATCGTTTAATCATAGCCAGAATAAACTGCAGTTATATGTGTGTGAATCTTCAATGGGTTAGACAATATTGTTCAGCTGATGAAGGATATATGAAAATCAGAGAGATAATTGAGACAGTGTTTATGTTTTTAACCCTTAACCTTTCCAGGGTTAAGGGGAGGTATTTAGTTTGTTTCCTAGACCTCCATCAAGCTTAAAATTACACCCCCTTGAGTCCCTTTCAAGATAAATTTGTATATTTTTCGGTAGAAAAATTTCCCGGCCGAGGGCCGGTTCTTCTTAAATTACAGGCTCGCTATCGCTCGCCAGGATAAAATCGACACCTGAATGGCACGAAAGGTCTTAATATGGGGTGAAAGTTCTTAAAATCGCTAAACTAATGGGGCAAACGTTTTATAATATCAAAAACAATGGGGCTAAACATGAGGGAGAAAGGGGTCAAGAAAAAAATCCCTCAAGTGGAGATCTCCCCTTAAGAAAGTCCCTACACCTTTGATTCCTTAGAATACTAGAGATTCTTCCTAATTTGCATAACACGTTAACAAATTGCCAGAAAATAGGAGGGAAAAGTGTCCTCCGATACTGAAAGGGTTAATTTGTGTAAATTTAGTGTAAGTGTGTGCATATATGTATGTGAATTACGTACATGAAACTATATTGTAGGCAATTATTTTTATTATTAATGGTTGGTCAATTAATAGTATCTATCTATTCTATCTATCTATATGCTCAGGCCCAATCCCCATTTTGGGGGTAGCCGACTCAAGACAGAGCAAGAACAGGAAAAACACAAAAACAACATAAAACAAAAAATAAACACAGATAAAAAACACAAACTCACACACATCCAGGTCACCCAGGAGAAGACCCAGAGACCAGGGTTACCAAGGTCGCTCCAGCACTCCCCCGGCCCCTGACCACCCGGAGAGAAATAGTATAGTTGGTGTTAAAAACTAATTTTATCTTTCAAACTAAACTATAGAAAACTTAAATTTTGGGTGACTAAAATATATTGTAAAATATTTATGTGTAGTATCAACCTTCATTTTATCTTTTCTTTATAGTATTAGACATGTTTTAGTTGAATAAATATAACATATAATTATCAAAGCAGTTTTTCATAAACAAATTAAGCATACAAAGAGTTAATTAGTTTTCATTGATAACTAGACAATATGCTACACATTTTTGTTAGATATCGTCATATTTGTTCTTATTGTGATAGTGATCAGTCACGTTTAATAAGTGCGGGTTTTAAACATTCCTAAGCAGTGTTCATTGCGTTATAAAACATTATTACTCCTTATACATCTAAATAGAATGGACTTCCACCGAAAATCTAGTATTGTTTCCGATAACATAACCTTGTATCACGGTAAAACCGCGATTTCACTGACGGACAACAAAGAAGTGAGATCCAAAAGTCATATGGAGACTGTACGGAAAGTCCTCGTCGCCTTGCTTGGCCTTTTGGCTTTTGCATTGCGGGTAATAGATATTAGTGGCTGTGTTTACCTCCAGGTGACTTTTATCCATGAAGTTCCCAAGGACATCACCGGGGGCCTTTTTATGATGGTCAAGAGTGGCGTTCCCGTTGACAAAATCCTTGGTGTTAACATAGACCCGGCCAAGTTTGAAACATTCATCGGTTCTGTCTTTACGATGATAAAACATTTATCTGGGAGTGATATACCGAGCTTTGATAACATCTTGGCTAAGTATACTGGTATCGAGAGTCTCCCAGAATTGAAATATGCCATAAATACTGGGCTTATTCTCCTGTTCATGACGAAGGCTTTAGTTTTTGTTTCGGGCATTACTTTTTTTGCCTTTAAAACGCTTTGGTATCGTTTTCCAATGATGCTCCTCCGTTTAGCCTCTGGGTTGAGTGTCTTTAGCTGCCAGTGGGCTATGAGTCTAATATTCTATGCGGATGTAGTTTGTCCTCTGCAACACTTTGATATCATAGGTGCTAAACCTTTCTGGTACGCCATGAAGGATGCCAGAACCACAGTTATCTGTACTTATCTTGCCAAACTTTGTATCTACATGTTGTCACTTCTTCTTACTCCTGCACTTCGTCGTAAACAGCAGCCGAAGGATAGCTGCGATTCTATTGTTTAGCTCTTGCAATCTGAATATCTTTTCTGACCACTCTTTGATGTGATATTTTGTTTAACTCTTTCAATCGGATTTTATTGTTCTGGCATATATTTGATGTGATTTTTTGTTTCACTCTTTCAATCGGATTTTATTCAGCAGCTATTATATTGTTAAGACTGTTTTATTTCGTCTAGGAAGGATCTGTGGGAATTGGAGGGGTGATTGACTCAGATCACTTGTCTTATTCCAAGAGGTTCGTCCTAAGGTGAATAGAATCGTCTAATGTTACACTTGGAAACCCATTAACCCTTGCACGCATTTATGACGCAGAGGTTGCCAGATTAGCAATAAGAAATCGAGTTCTCTCACTCTTATAATTACCTCTCCAAAATTAGTTTTCTGCCCACTGCTAACTCAAAGACAACTGCAGAGGTTGAAGTAACTAAACTAAAGGTTTCTAAATACCCCTGATGGTAACAAAGGCTTTGAAGTATCCCCAATAGGCTCAAAATCGCGTCATATGTCGGAGAGGGTTAAGGGGAGATATCCACTTGAGGGATTTTTTTCTGGACTCGTTTCTCCCTCATGTTTAACCCCATTGCTTTTGAGATTTTAAGACGTTCGCCCTAGTAATATTGACATTTTAAGACATTTTGACCCATTTATGTCAATTTTAAGAGCTTTCGTTCCATTAAGGTGTCGATTTTTTCCTGGCGAGCGATAGCGAGCCTGTAATTTAAGAGCAACCGGCCTCCGGCCAGGACATTTTTCTACCGAAAAAAGTACAAATTTATCTTGAAAGGGGGTCTAGGGGGTGTAATTTTAAGCTTGATGAAAACGTAGGGAACAAACTAAATACCTCCCCTTAACGCCATCAGACAGTACACTAGGAACATACGGCTGGGAGTGTAGATAGCAGAGAAGGGGTGTTGTAGATAGAGGAAGCTGTTGGAATGGTTTTGGTATGTTTGTTATTAGTCTGTATTGTTAATCATATTTATGTGAAACGAGCAACAACAACTGTAATAGCCTATACTGTATATATCTATCTACCTATTTATTACCAGATGCCGTGATCCCTCAAGGGGTGACCATGAATGAATCTCCTCCATACCCCTTTGTAATACGTCGACTGATGCCCCTCCTTCCATCCAACACCACTTTCACTCATATACTTCTCAACTCCATACCCCTAATTCATTCTCGGTCTGCCTCTCCTTCTCTGCCGTCCACCTCACTCGCACACACTCCATTACCGTAGTCATTTAGTCATCAATGTACAAATTCAGCTTGAAAGGGTCTGGTGGGGCTTTTTATTTTAGTTTGAAGGGAGCCAAGTGGACGAGCTAGAATACATTGCCCTAAAAAACAAAAACAAATAAAATCCTAAATAATATATAACCTCCACGTCTTTTTAATATTATTCTAGATATATTTAGACGATGTTATGCAGTTTAATAAGGATCTGTGGTAGCGAAAATGGTTAAGTGAGATAGTTCAAAGTCTGTTGATTGTTGGGGGCCGGGCTTTTTAAACTGAATGAAATAGTCTAATAGCAGCCAGAATAAAGTTATAAGGATGGCACTGGTACTAAATGGGTTAAATAAAATATCATAATAGGCTAATTAAGAAGACGTCGGACCAGATAGTGTTAAGGGGGAATGGTTCACTTTGTGGTAGATGTTTTAATTTATTTATTATTTTGTTTAGTTTCCTCCCTAGGCCTCCATCAAACTTTAAAAAACATCCATCAGATCCCCCTTCTAGATTAATGTGTACATTTTTCGGTAGAAAAAATTCCCGGCCGAAGGCCGGTTACTCTTAAGATTACAGGCTCGCTATCGCTCGTCAGGAAAAAATAGACACCTAAATGGCACGAAAGGTCTTAAAATTGACAACGAAATGAGGCAAAAGGTATTAAAATCGCCAAACTAATGGGGCAAACATCTTAGCATCTGAAAACTAATAGGACTAAACATGAGGGAGACATTGGTCCAGAAAACCGGCCCATGTCCCCTTAACAAAAAAGACCAGGGTGTAAATAAGACCCAAAATATTAACCTCATAAACCGTTGGAATGGCAATGTCCTGACGAATCCAATGATATCCATCACATTTTGAAATTCCACAATGACCCGAAAACTTGGATGTATATTTCGCCAACACTGTAATTGACCACTTGCGAGTTTCAGGCTATAAGGAAGTTGGAGCCGTAAACATCGATATTTAAGTAGAAACCATAATTATGTAGGTTTCTAATTGATAAAAAGTATGTTGAATTGGGTTTTATGTATTTATAAATGTACTACAACAGTATTTTAACAGGTAATTCTGATAAATATCGATATCTACAACTCCAACTTCCTTATAGAACGAAACTCGCAAGTGGTCAATTCAGTTAAATAATCAGTTGTATTATGCCAAATTAGCAATGCAAGCAATTAAACCACTAATAGAATTGGAATCCATACACCATGGAGAGTTCATTGATATTAAGTTCAATGAATTTGGGCACATATCTGAGGTCACAGGAGCCGTCGACTTTGCCTAAAGTGCATTTTCGAGCGGTTTTGTCGAATCTCCTTAACCCCTTCTGTACCGGCGACGTCTTTTGTATTTTATCATAGGTACATTTAGACGATTTAATGAAGCTTAGGAAGGATATATGGCTGCTAAGAGGATTAATTGAGATTGTCTGAAACCTTTGAATGAGTAGACGTCCTTCATATGCTGTACAAAATCGTCTAATAGTTGCCAGAATAGAATGAAAAGTACATCATCGGTACAGAAGGGGTTAAATATGATATCCCACAATAATGCCCCAATTTTAGTTGGGCTACTAGTAGTGGATGCAGGGGTTGGATTGTAGCTTACATTCGGATGCCACAGTCTCTAACCATATGAATTCGTGGACCCGCTATGTTTTTTCTTATGCAGCTATAACTATCTACATGTATTTTTGGACTGGTGATGGGCTGGTCTATCAGAGTGAGAACTGAGCGATCTCTGCCATACCCATAGCTTACTCTGACTGTTCCTTTTACTTTTACTTTTATATTTTCTAGATCTCAAGTGACGGCGTCTCTTCCGTGGATTGACCTCCCAGTCTACCTAGATTGGAAGCCAAAGCGTCACATTTTTTCCTTTGCCCCTCAACTTTCTCTTCATAATTGCTGAGGGGCACAGGGCCCTGGGTGGGGCTTTGGTTTCCCGGGCGTTTCCGCACCCTCCTCAGCTCCCCGCCATGGAGTGGCTTCGGTCACCCAGGCTTTATTGTGGTCGGCAGTGAGGGTTCTGTGGGGGCACAGGGTTATGGCCTTGGCCTTGCTCGGGGCCTTGGGGCTGTTCGGCCAGGCAGCTTGGGGAACAACAACAACAACAACAACATGTATTTTTGGACAGAACTTGCTATTCAATAACAAGTGGATATCGTTTTGTAGGTGAAATACAGAAAGATCTATTCCTAAATTCGTTTCCAGATATATACTATCGTAATTATAAATAGGTGAGGTCCACGAAATACTCATGATAGGGCTTGAGACTATGGCATCCGAGTGTAGTAGTATATACTCAGGCTATATACTATAGCTGGGGGTGGCCGACTCAAGACAGAGCACGAACAAAAACAAAATTTAAAGTTCCTATTCTTAGGGTCCAGGACCACTTTCACTTTCCCTCGCCCCGTTCTTATAATCTCAAAACTACTGGGGCTAATCATTAGGGAGGAGGGGGTCCAGAAAAATGGTCTGCCTCCCCTTAAAGGTAAAGGAAGTTACTAGGGTATCTTCTTCTTTTATTTCCCGGGAGTAGGAGGTAAAGCACTGATGGGGGAATGGGTCTTGACAGGTGAGTTAAAGGTAAAGGAAGTAACTATGGTATCTTCTTCTTCCGTCTCCATCTCCTCCCTCTTGTCACTGGTCAGCTGGGAGGCCTCGCGATAAATTATCAGCGAGTTTTGTTTAGGACAGGCCGTCACTAAACTTTCCCCAGGGCGGGTTGCCGCTGAGTATGACATGATAAATTATCGGTGTGTAAAGTACAGGACATACAGTATTGCCGCTGTACATGCCTCAACACCAATGGTCGCTAAGAGTAACTCAAGACAAATTGCCATTGAGTGTGATTCAAGAGAAATTATCGTTGAGTCGAGGTGGTGAGAATCCCGCCTATTCAAGTTAGGGTTTTGGTATGTTCTACTCGATGTTCTCTCTCTTGGGTAAGTCAATTTATGTTTTCCTGCCTCAGGTCAGGTGAAGTTATTGAGGGATAAGCCTCAACGGCACCTCATTCTACATTCTACTTTTTCCTATGTTTCTGAAGAGTGTAGAGAGGGGAGAAGGGGTGTTGGAGAGGGAGGAAGCTGTTGGAGTGGCTTTGTTATGTGTGTTATTAGTCTGTATACGTCGTCGAGATGTCCCCCGACTCGCCGGTGGTGGAAGTGTGGGGAAAACTTTCTTCTTGTTTACGAAACGGAAGAGAGGTGTGGCCCTGGGCGGGGCTACTGGCAATTGTGGTGGTGCCATACATCATGATTGGCCCTCCTGGTGTTTGTAGGCGCCGCCGCTCTGTCGGAAAAAATGGCTGCGCCGTCATAGAAAACGGACCCTCCTGTGGTTGTTCCTTGGGTGACTGATGTAGTTTTTCTCTGTTGACTAATATTGCTACTGAAGAAAGTCTGTTTTGCTGTGGAAGTGCGGGCATAACATTAGGGATTTTGCTTGGTTACCATTTCCGAGCAATGTATTTTAGTTGTCCCCTAGGCTAACAAGAACGCCTTCCCAGACTTCAATCAGACTAAAAAGGTTTCACACAGGCGCCCTTCATGTTAAAGTTATACATTTTTTTATAACGAAGGCCAATTTCATATAAGTTACAGGCTCACTATCGCTTACCCAGAAAAAAATAGACACTTGCATGGGGCGAATAATCTTAATTAATAGGCCTATCGCTAAACAAATGAATGAAATCTGCCTTTTAATCTCCAAACTAATGGAGCGAAACAGGAGGTCCAAAGAGACCCCCTCGGAACAAATAGAGTTAAAAGGGCCTAGTATTATGGCCACTTCAGTTACTCTTTCATACCCCTAATGTACAACAGCGGTACAGTAGCCAACACATGAACCTGGTACAAGGGCTGGCTGTGACATGATATAACCCTATTTGGTCGGAGTGGAGGCTTTTTGGAGCTTCCCTGCTTCGCTCCATTAGTTTAGAGAGTTTAAGACGTTTCGCCCCATTAGTTTGGCGATATAATTATGATTCACCCCATTTAGGTGTTGATTTTTTCTGGGCGAGCGATAGCGAGCCTGTAACTTTTAAGAAAGTTACCCAGGCCTGTCCATTTTCTCCGAGTCCATTTCTGGAATCGTCAGTATTGTTGGCCAAGGTGTACCTGGGTAATCAAGGTGGTTTTGGTCCAGGTCCTGCCTTGATCGACCCAATGACTCGTGTGGCTGATTTCGCGAGCCATTGGCGTCATCCGGGACTGGGTGTACCTGGGTAAAGTCAGTCCTGGGGACAGAGCAGGTGGTATTGGCAGGGCCAAGGGCTGGGTTGGCCACAATCGACCTGGGTGACCCAGGTCAGTTGTCTCGCTATAATGCGCTATTATATGGAAGTCAGTGGGTTAATTAAGATAGTCTTTACCCTAATAATTTCCACAGATCCTTCCTAAGCTGTATACAATCTTCTAATGATAACCAGAATATACAGTCAACATGCGTCATAATCTTCAGAGGGTTAAATTACCAGAATAATTTGCTATAAACCCATTAACTGATCATATTAACCCTCTCAGTATCAGGACGCATTTCTTAGATATATTCTGGCTCCTAGTAGACAATTGTATGCGATTTATAAAAGATATACGGTATAGTATCAAAGTAAAACTGATCTCCATTAACCTTCTAAATCCCACAATATTTTCCTACACTGACCAAATTCATCAAGTTCTAGCCAGAATAAAGATAAATGCATGCGATTTCAAATACTGAAGGAATTAACCCCTTCGGTACCGGTGACGTCTTTTGTACTGGATTTCAGCTACATTTAAACGATTGACGAAGCTTAGGAAGGACGTATGGTAGCCATAAGGATTAATTGAGATAATTTGTAGCTTCTTAATTGGTAGACGTTCTTCCTAAGCTGCATGAAATCGTCTAATAGTAGCCAGAATACATATATATGCATGCGTTCTCAAATACTGAAGGAATTAATGAAGTACTCCACAAGATAATACACTGCTAATTAAATCATACTAAGTTTCCTTCCATTCATAAAATCACGAAGTGTGTACAAAATCCATGTGGGCAACTGTACATTAAATGATTAAATATTTGTTGACTCTCGCGGAAGTTTGTCTTCATCTGTTTTATGGAGGATTGATATCGATGCCCAGTGTTTCAGTTTAAAAAATAAATATCCCTGCATCACAAGTCCTATATGCAGTTATCAATAAATTCCAAATACCTAGCATGAATTATGCTATGTGCTGAGAACATCCTAAGCCTGGTGGTAATGCGGAAGTTGATTAATTAACTATAATAAAATTCGAACAGGACTCGTGGATTGTGGGGAAGGCAAAAATTGAATGTGACGTCATTATTCAGTGCCAAGAGTCGACTGGTAGCAGTAGGACGTATCACCCATGGCTCTTCGAATTTCACCGTATATAAGGTGTGTATGGGGATTTTTCGTGTATATATGACGTATTTATTGATGTTCTATTAATGTACAGGTGGTCATACATGTACTTTATAAGAGTAATGTAAGAAAACTGTGGACTTAACACTATTTGAGCCGGTTCCTACCTGTCGTCACGTCTGCATAAAATTCTATCAACTGGTAATTACGCGAATATTGTTGACCTCCAGGACATTTAGATAATAACAAACTATTCGGTGTGTGTACATTGTGTCCGTGAGGTGTGTGAATATAGAGGGGGTCATTAACTAAAAATTTAAGGTGCAAACTAGCGAATGAGGTGACTTCGCTGTTGGCCCCAACCCCCTCCCTCCCGCCCTCCTCGACATAGATGAGGGTCTCGACATAGATGAGGGTCTCACCTGTACAATCTCAAAATTTGCTGACGATACAAAAATTGCAAATAGCGTACTCTCAAAAGAACAAGTTGACGATATGCAACACAATCTAGATAAATTGTCATGTTGGGCCCAAATCTGGCAAATGAGTTTCAATGCGGATAAATGTAAAGTACTACATATCGGATACCTAAATGAGAAAGCAAACTATTCGATGAATGGCACTCAGCTTAAGAATGTAAACAGAGAAACCGATCTGGGAGTAACAATATCGAGTAACCTAAAACCGAGTCAACAATGTTCAGAAGTTGTTAAGAAGGCAAACAAAATAATTGGCTTTATAGGCAGGTCATTTGAGCATAAATCCAAAGAAGTTATCCTAACCCTTTACAATTCCTTAGTCCGCCCTCTTCTGGAATACTGCGTTCAATCCTGGTGCCCTTATTACCAAAAAGATATAAACAAGCTAGAACGAGTTCAACGTAGAGTTACCAAAATGATACCTAGCCTAAAGAACAAACCATACGAAGAGCGAAGAGCGTCTTAGAGAATTAAATATATTTCCTTTAACCCAGCGCAGATTAAGAGGCGACTTAATTCAAGTGTTCAAAATCATCAAAGGCATCGACAATATGAACTGTAGTAAGTACTTCACTATCGACCAATCTAATTACACGCGGGGAAACGGTTGCAAAATTATTGGTAAATCTTTTAACTCCCACGAATCTAAGAATTTCTTCTTCAATCGAGTTGTCAACTTGTGGAATGGGCTTCCCCGAAACGTTATAGACTGCATCACCGTTGATTCATTTAAACTCCATCTAGACAAATATCTCGCATCAAACCCGCGACTGACTGCGTTTGTAAATGAATAACTTTATTTTATCCCCCCCTCAGTTACTAACCCATCTGTCCCCTACTAACTTCCTAATCCTGCCACGGACATTAGTTCCAGGGCAATAATTCCCTTTCCAATGTTCCCTTACCCACTCTAAACCACTGTTCCCTTACCCACTCTAAACCACTGTTTAGACACTTGATCCTCAGTGTTTTGGAGGACAAGCAACCTAGAAGGGTCACTAGATATGTTGTTGCTTGATTTCCTTTGTACTTTGTACTCCTTTGTACTCCTCCTTTCTTGTCAAATCTCCTCCCTGCTCGCCCCCCCTCCCTCCCTCATTCCTCTCCTTTCCTCCCCTTCTACTTCTCTCTCTTCCTCTCTTCTCATTCTCTCTCTCTTCTGACCCGCTCTCCTCTCCTCCTCCTCCTCACACCCTGCCCCCTCCTCTCCTCCCTCACCCAACCCAGGGTGTAAATCGAGGCCGATTATCGTAGTGCTACTCAACTTCAACTTCAAAACTAGTGCTACCCAAAACAGAAAAAATTCGCTCGTCGTTTTGGATCAGACAGTTCTACAGTCACAAGGAATCGGGACTCAATTTAGGCAAATACTAGATTTTTCAGAAAATATCAGATCATTCTGATGACAGATAGGCCTAAAAATATCAGATCATTCTGATGACAGATAGGCCTAATCAGGCTAGCAGGGGTGATATTTCCGTGATAAAAGGCCGCACTGACACTGCCAGTCTGCCAGTCACTATGGCAGCGGCACTGGCGCTGCGGAAGTGCCAGAAGCAAGCTAGTGCCCAGTGGGTCAGTGGCAATGTCAAAGCAGAGAGGCTGCCAGAGTCTAGAATAGTAGAGCCACATTAACACAATCATTGCTAGCCTAGGCTATACCAGTACTAACTATACTAACACACATACAGTACCAAAGCCATTCCAAATTTCCAACATCTTCCTCTATCTACAACACCCCTTCTCTGCTATCTACACTCTCCCAGCTGTAGGCCTATGGTCCTATTGTACTGTTTGATGGCGTAATGGGTTTCGAAATGTAAGAGGAAAAACAGCTTATTTTCATCACAAAATAGGCTATTAGGCTGTGGCAGTGGCACCGAAACAGCAATTTTACCAGGTAAGTTAGCCTAGGTTAACAAATGGTCTAGAGGAAATAGATATAGGCTAGGCCTATAATCGTTTGAATACCATAGCCTAGACAAAAATAGGCCTATTTTCACCACAAAATAGGCTAGGCTGTGGACAAAACAGCAATTTTACCCAAGTAAAGTAGACCTAGACCAAGACCTACCTTACCTTGTTCTACCTTGTTGTAGTTCAGGTACTTCAGGAACTACAGGTGTCTTCAACTTGGTAGTCCACCGCCTCCACACCTCTCCTCGATCCGGGTATAGGCTACAGAAGTTGGTCGAGGATCGAGTTTGATTGATCCAGCTCCTCGCAGGTACCGTGTGGAATGGGAGGCTCGTCTGGTAGTCGCTCCCGGAACTTGTCCAGCCTCCTCTTGAATGCCTCCACCATGCAGTTCCGTCAGGTCACGAATGTCTTTTAGGAGACTATTGAATAGCCTCGGAGGCTCGGACCGACGTTCAGGAAGCTTGTAGCCTAGAGAGGAGGGTCCTGTGACGTTGAGGACGAATATAGGATTCGCCTAGGCTATAGCAAGTCCTCCCCAGACCCAGTCGTGGCAGACGTTGGCTCTTGATGCCTCCTTTCTCTTCAGGGAGAGGGTTTGGTACTAGGCTAGGCCTATATCCTACCTTCAAGTATCTTCCATGTGCAGGCCTATACAATACAGTACCGTTCCCTCCTCCTCTGTAGAGTTCAGTTCAGTTGAAATTACAATTTCAATTTTCTGGATGTTGCAACTGTAGGCCTAGTGCACTGCAATATTACTGGATTGTGATAGCATTAAGGCCAATGCCAGCAGCCTATACTGTTGAGTGTTGAATGAGATATGGTATACCAATGAGATAGGCCTAGCCTATAGGCTATTGCATATTGGGCAGCCACAGTCCTTAGTGATAGTAAAGAGGCAAAGTCCCTAGCTATGTATGCTTATCAGCCTAATATTTGGACTCAACACAACACCAACACCCTGTAAGATTATTCTATAACTTCTTATTTTCAACACTGCATACTTGGGAATCAAGTATTCTGAATATTAAAGGCACAATTAACAAAATATGAGTAAGCCAAAGCCTGATTTTCACCACAAATATTGGTTGCGCGGGAACTGACAATGTTATCAACTTATCTGATTCTCTCCCACTGTTGCTAGATTCGTTCCAAAAGTTGCTAAATTAAATCGGAAGATATTCTGAATACCGCATGATTCGTAGCAAAAAATGGTCACCACACAGCTTATAAGGGACTGGTATTTACCATTTAATGAAGTCTATCTATCTATCTATATGCTCAGGCCCAATCCCCATTTTGGGGGTAGCCGACTCAAGACAGAGCAAGAACAGGGAAAACACAAAAACAACATAAAACAAAAAATAAACACAGATAAAAAACACAAACTCTCACACATCCAGGTCACCCAGGAGAAGACCCAGAGACCAGGGTTACCAAGGTCGCTCCAGCACTCCCCCGGCCCCTGACCACCCGGAGAGGTTCCGATCTCGGCAGGCAGACATGCAGCGGAGCCAAAGCCACAAGCCCTCCCACCACACTTCCAGGCACACCCCTCATATTAATCATCTCCCCGGGCCAGGCGCCTGGCGGACTATTATCTAGTCCAACTTGCGCCCGACCCCTTACTCCAAATGACCACGTGTTCACTCAACTATTCACAAGCATTCTCCATTCACTCCCGTCCACCACCACTTCCCCTGCCTGATCCATAGTCACTCCTCCATCATCCAAAGCCCTTCCCACACAGTCTCTCCATCCCAATGGGGGTCCCCCCGCCCCTCTATCCCCCCCCCGTACCCGACTCACACATTCCCCTTGCAAGCCTTTCATCCCCCACCCGTTCAACATGACCATACCAGCCCAGCACCCCTCTGTCCACTCTGGCCGACAAACCTGCTGCCCCACCCTCCCACGCACCTCTCCACTCCCCAATCCGTCTCCACGAGTAACTCCACACATACTCCTCAAGCAGCTCATCTCCATCACATCCAGCCCTCTTTTCTCCTTTTTCTTCAGAGCCCATGTCTCAGCCCCATACATCACTGTTGGCACAACAATTCCTTGATACAGTGCACTTTTTACTTTCACTCCGAGATTTCTCGTCTTCCACATACTTCCCATTGCTCCGAAAACCTTCCTTCCTTCACACACTCTCTGTTTTACCTCCACTTCCATACCTCCACTCCTGCTTCCTCCTAGATATTTAAAACACTCTACTTGTTCCAATATTTCCCCATCCAGCCTCACATCTAGATTCACCCTATGCTCTCTCCTATTATACACCATTACTTTACTTTTATTGACGTTCACCTTCAGTTTCCTCCTTCCACAAACCACACCAAACTCTTTGACTACCCGCTGCAGTTTCTCATCAGAATCCGCCACCAATGCTGTGTCATCAGCGAACAGCAACTGATTCAACTCCCAATCTCTACCATTCTTTCCTACTAAACCCAATCCTCTTCCCATAGTTCTCCTTTTCACCTCCCTCACCACACCATCCATAAACATATTAAACAGCCATGGTGACATTACACAACCCTGTCGCAAACCTACCTTTACCTCAAACCATTCACTCAACTCACCATTTCCTACTCTCACACATGCTCTGCTCCCTTCATAAAAACTCTTAACTGCTTCTAACAAATTTCCTCCTATTTCATAAATCCTTAACACCTTCCACATTGCTTCACGGTCCACACGATCATACGCTTTTTCCAAGTCCATAAAAGCCCAAAATATCTCCTTATGCTTCTCTAAATACTTCTCGCATAACTGTCTTACTGCAAACATCTGATCCACGCACCCTCTTCCCCTCCTAAAACCACACTGTTCCGCACATACTTTAATGAAGTATCTTGATGAATAGTGTTTAATTATCTCTTGTTCAGACAATGAAACTTTCAGATATAAATCTTTTCTGTGACTCTGTATCGTTGGTATCGATCGCGTTAGTTCACCACACTCCCTAGTGCTACCCTAGTAGCACTAAGGCTAGGTGTAAATCGAGCGCCGTGTTCGGAATATGCTACAGCTAGAGCAATAGCACTAGGTTAAAGATCCGATTGATGCAGATATAAAACAAAATTGGCATACCTACTCCAGTTGATTTATTAGAAAAAATATAAATACCAATATTACAGTAATTGTTTGGGGTTGGTCCCTCTTTTATATGTCGTCTAGAGTAGTTCAATGTGCTGCTGTTTTGGATGGATAAGATATAAATGTGTATTATACACTTATATATTGGTGAGCCTTCTTTTCAGGCATATATATAGGCCTATGTTGCTTATTTTTCAGTCTGGTCTTAATCACATCGTTGAATTGTCTCTTTGGTTTGATGCTGTTTCCCAATTATGCAGCCTTTACTATACATACTGTAGGTTTAGGCTTACACTGTACCAATTATGCAGCCTTTACTATACATACTGTAGGTTTAGGCTTACACTGTACCAATTATGCAGCCTTTACTATACATACTGTAGGTTTAGGCTTACACTGTACCAATTATGGAGCCTTTACTATACATACTGTAGGTTTAGGCTTACACTGTACCAATTATGCAGCCTTTACTATACATACTGTAGGTTTAGGCTTACACTGTACCAATTATGCAGCCTTTACTATACATACTGTAGGTTTAGGCTTACACTGTACCAATTTCAATGCACAATTTATTTGTCTGTCTGTCTCATTTATCTGTAACGCCTAACAATATATTATATCGTATAGGCTATTGTACAGACCTACGTTTGGTTATTGAAATAAACGTACGTTTATTAGTAGGCAAGTGGTTCCATTAACCCTTTCACTACCAGGGATGCATGTTTTTTATCAGCTATATTTAGACGATTTTAGGCAGCTTAGGAAGGATATGCAGTAGTAAAAGGGGTTAATTCCGATAGTTTGTAGCCTGATAATTGCCAGATCCTAATCCGAATAAAATTGTCTATAAACAGCTAAAATCAAATATAGACGTCACCGGTAATGAAGGGGTTAATTAAGCTGGAAGGTGTAACTATAAAACAGATCGCGAGATAGTGCTACTAAAGAGATAGTTCAGTCTAAAAGTACGAAGAGGTGATTGAAGGATTGTTACATATATGGCTCTCAATCAATGTATATTCAACATACAGTATAAGGGAGAAATTATGCTGCTTGCGGAAGGTAAAAGGAAATAGAGGTGTAGGCTAATTAAGTTAATGGGATAAGCCTATGTTGTCAACTTGTCAATGAGGAATTTAACTGGTTTATTATCAATAAACCAATTTAATGAAGGCTAGTAGTAGTAGGCCTACCCTGTTTGCCTCCACAGCCCATTATCCTATTACAAATGCGCCAGTTACCTCGATCTCTTCTTCCGATAGACCTACGTACTCCAGCGATGGTAAGTTCTAGGTCTCAATTAAGTAGTACCGTAGTTTTATCAAATGGCATGGTTCTTAGACATATGGAACTATAGGCTAATTGGCCCATTATCAGCTTATGTTGTTGCAAGCCCCAATCTCAACACATTGAAAAACAACCTGGGCAAGCACTAGCAAAGGGTAAGTTATATGTTTCCACAATAGGCCAAATAAAAGTATAATTATTGTACCATACATTTGTTTTGTGTACGGTAACTTTCATTGTGCGTGTGTTGAATTGTAAGACTACCTCGGAATGAGGAAGCACAGTCGAACCATTTAAGGAAAAAAAATAAAACTTACCATGCGAATATGACCGGAATTATATTTAAGAAGGTATAATTATGTACCTCACCTATATAGTTTGTAGGCTATAGGACTAGACTTATAATGTCAGTGTGTTAGCCTGCATTCCTTTCCATTAGGCTACAGCATTAGCCTATATACATATATCGATATGAATTCGCGATCTATACCCTCTTCCAAATAGGTAGGCCTGAAATCTTGAACCCTATAACCTCTAGAACTCGAAAAGGGCTTGAACAAATGGACTGTGAATTTCAACACCTATCACTTGGCTAACCCTTCCCAAATGGTAGAAATATTAACTCAATTGCTCAAATAGTTTGTGAGTTATAGAGGTTAATGTTCCAGAAGTTGTGGCCTACTTATTTGGAACATAGGCCTACATATATAGCCAACAGAGGTTCCATAGAAACGTCAATTAAATCGCATACACTATGCGATTAAGATTCTGGATGATCATGATAGGCGAGTAGATATCTAATACATATCAATGGATAGGCTTCAGTGGCTTTTAGTTATTGGTAGGCCATAATGTTTTCATATAATATATCATCGCTACCTAGCGCGACTGTGTGACGATCGATGCTATATTTGATACCCTGATCCCATAAATTCCATAATCAGTGCAGGCTCGTTGCCATTATGTAATTCCAAGAAGAGAGACTCGGCCTATTTATCATTAAATTATGAATAATAAATACAAATAATTATAAATATATACAATTATAATCATAATGATTATAAATGAGAAAAAAAAAATGATAAGAGGAGGATGGTATTGATAATATACAGGATCGACATATATACAAGAGGGAAACGATTCTATCATTGACTAAAAACTGATGCTCTAAGTCTATATTGTTTGATATCAATTTGTTTGTAAACCCGTTGTACCTATAGTTTTAAGATGGTTTCCGAATCCGAAATTTCATTTCGATTGTGGAGCCACTTTATAGTGAATATATATCCATTTTATTAAGAAGAGCCTGCATCTGGCGATCATAGAGGTAAGCTACTATATGGTAGACCATTGTTTATTAGTTTCCTACCACTGTCATTCACTAATTAAGCTGAAACCGTCATGATATGCCTACGATTCGATTCTTCACAGCTTGGCTAAAACGCGTGATTTCAATATTTCGCAATAGATAGGCCTACTCAGAAATTGCATGTCACAGAAAGATAAGGTTACCATTTATGGAAGGAAGGGTTTCTTAGGCCTATTGGTTAATTGCCGTTTTAGTGCCACTGACGATGAAACTGATTTTGTAAATATTTTTCCTTTGGCATGTTAGCCTATTTGATGTAGGCTAGCCTAGGCCTAGCCTAAATAAAAAACAAAAATCATAGCCATTTCCTATGGTCCAAACTTAAAAAAATATATATAGGCTATATACAGTATACTAGGCCTAGGCCTAAACACCAAAATTAATTGATTACAGGTAGGCCTACCTTCATTAGCCTAGGCCTAAACTTCAACAGCAAAAAAATTACTTTTAGCCTACAGGTAGCCTATAGGCCTATTGATAATTGACAAGATTTAGAGGTGAGCAATCTAAACGCCAATACTGTAGGTGCAATCCTTCTTGCATAGTTATACTGGTAAGTTATTTAATTTGTCTGTGCACGAAGGAGACAAAAGGCAAAGTTGCCTACCTATCTACAGTAAAAAACACGGTACCGGTAGCATTCAAGGAGACTACAGCAGGACTTACCTCGGTAAGATTAGGAGTAGTGGGCGTACCACTACCGACATACAGCATAAATCATCTATAAAACATTAACCTAACCTAACCTAACCAAGTACTACATGAATACTAGGTTAGGTTAGGTTAGGTTAGGTTAATGTATTATAGATGAGTTATGCTGTATGTTGGTAGTGGTACGCCCACTACTCCTAATCTTACCCTTACCTCTGACTGGTTATAGGCTATCCTAGTGTTTACTATACCCCTTTGAAAGGACATTAGCCTAACCTAACAACCATACCTAACCTATCCTAGTATTATGGGTGGGGGCTGAGCCGCTGCCGCCCCCACACCCCCGCTGTTTGACATCTTTGACTTAACTTTTTGGTGTAATGTATTTGTCTGTGAAGTGGGTATTTTTTCAATTTGTCGATAACGAAAATCCTCCATGCGGACTAGCCTATAGGCGGATAATAGGCCTATGGAGAAAAATATGGTGAATCTATTGGTCCCTATTTTCCCTAATAAATTATTTCTAGGCCTAATAACGCTGCAGTAGTGTCGTTTAAAATAACCAAAAACTTAAAACACCACTGCATAGGCTATCTGAAATGCTGGGTGAATGAAGGGAATTTAACCCTTCCGAAAACTCCTCAGGTTTTGAAATGCCTGGCGTAGGGTTCGAACCCTAGAGGAATTTTATCCCTCCCGAAAACTCTCCAGGTTTTTTAGATGCCTGGTGTGGGGTTCGAACCCGGGTTAGTTACTGTACCTCCCTCAGTAGGTAACCCGGGTTAGTGACCTCTCTCAGTAGGTCAACCAGACCCTCGCGCTAACCCCTTGTACTACCGCGGACGTTCAATAAAATAGTTCCTGGTGGCCATTCATCCTCATGTCGGCCCAGGTAGAGCAGTGCGTGAGGGCTCTCCTAACATAGGCGGAGATGGAGGATAGAAGATAAAGGCGGGGGCATTCACTATCGCCGTTGAGGCATTGTCCTGTGTTAGTTGGTTTAATGTAGACGGTGGTTTTGAACCCATGGTCGTTCAGAGCTACGAGGATGTCGAGGAAGGGGAGTTGTCCATTGTTAGATTTTTCAAAGGTGAAGTTAAGTCCGGAGGAGGTCATCTCCGGCCATCTCCGCCTATGTTAGGAGAGCCCTCACGCACTGCTCTACCTGGGCCGACACCCACCAGGAACTAGAAAGACTATCCCAAGTTTTAGTAAATAACGGATACTCCAACTCCGACATCTCCAGCACCATCAACCACCATCTTGAAAAATGGTACACCCAAAGCCCTCCCAACATTGACCCCCCCAATGAAATTAAGATCTTCTACCGCAATTACATGTCCTCTGAACACAAAAATGACGAGGCCGTCTTAAAAGAAATAATCTCCAAGCATGTCCACCCAACCAACCCGGAAAACAAAATCAAATTAATAATTTATTACAAATCCCCCAAGACCTCCAACCTCGTTCTCCGCAACAAACCAGCCTCCACCAAGATAAAGAGCCCGATGACCGACGATCACGTCATTTACCAACATACCTGTAATTATGAGGACTGTGGACCTCATTCCTATATTGGTATGACGCAGACTCGTCTTTCACGTCGGTTAACTCTTCACCTTCAGGCTGGAGCCATCAAAGACCACTATCTCACCCCTAACCACCCTCACCTCACACGCAACGAGTTAGAGAAACACACCACCATACTCGATAAAGAAAGTGACCCAAGGAGATTACCTATACTCGAAGCTTTATATATCCAAGCCTTGCATCCCAACATCAACAACCAAACTCTGGACCTTCAGATCCTTCCTTCTGCCAAAAGGCACTACCCTACAGGACCTAACACCCCTCCTCGCCCCCCGGTGCCCTTGACGCAGCCCCCCGCGCTACCTCCTTCAGCTTCGTCTTCTGCAGGCGCCACACAACTTAGGCCACGCCCCTCGACACGCAGCCAATCAGCTTCGACCCAACCTACTGACCACCATCCCGCATCCAGTGCGCATGCGTGAAGCGGTTACCCGCTTTCTCTCTCCTAGTTTACCCTTCCACCAATAGCAGACTTTTGCCCCCTGTTTTCCGCCTCCTCTGATCCTCCACCCTCTATATATACCCTTCCTGTTTACCTTTTATATCATTCCTTCCTTACTTGATAATGCTGGTTGTCCAGTGAAACGCGTCGTATATCCTGTATCTTCATGTACTTTAATGTAACCCTGTACCACCATGAATTTTGCTCATCTCCTTCATCTACTTCCTGCCACCCAGCGAAAACTCATCAGAGACCTGGAAACCTTGAATAATACAATTTCCAACGCAGAAATTGCCATTTCTTTCAACCTCGTATGTATTAAAGAAAATTGATTACCTGGCTTTACCAACATATATATATATATATATGCATGCGTTGAAGACGAAGGCCCATGAATGGTCTTGTTGTTATTGATGGTGATGGTGGGAAAAGGCTATTAATAGACGTTTTTAATGGGTTTAGTAAGGACCTCTGGGAATAAACAGTATACTAGATATATCAGTTAATCCTCAGAGTTAAAAATTGCCTTAAATCGTGTAATTACTGTAAACTATATAACCCGTTCACTACCAGTTCCTTCCTTTTCATCTTATGCTGGTTACTAATAGACGATGTTCTACTGTTTTAGAAGGGCCTCCAGAAAATTAACAGGCTTCAAATAAACTTTCGTACTTAGCCCTGTTTACTTCCACAGATACTTTATAAGCGGCAAAAAATCGTTTAAATATAGCTAGAATAAAATATAAACGACGTCGCCAGTACGGAAGGGGTCTAAAACAATGAAAGAAGACTCCATCGTATATTGAATGCATTAAGCTAAGGAATTGCTTATCAACGAGCTTACTGCAACACCCCTTGTCTTTTATATTAACCCTTTCAGTACCGGTGACGAACTACTCCATATATTCTGACACAGAACCGTCTGAAAACAGTATTAAAAAAAATATATATATATATATATATATATATATGAAAAGGCATCGTCACTGAAAGGGTGACAAAGTACTTATCGCTTCACTGTCCCCTCTATCTAGTCTAGCGACTGACGTTATTGGTATTACCCTATCTTACGTCGCTAATTTTATGTCCGCACAATTTACACTTGAATTTTCTCGTCATGCCATTCCTTTGATAGCTTTGTCATAAGGAGTGGTCTGAACTCTTACGAAACTAGAATTCAAAAGCTTCCAGTCCAGAGATACCGATAATAAGAGCTGGACATTAGAAAAAAAAGAAGGAAAATAAGCAAAACAAAAGTACTCATAAGACTTGGCAATATTTCGCCGATCATATAATTTACTGTACATCTGATTTTTTTCTTATACCATTCCTCCTGTATCTAGAGAGCTGTCTATCTGTATATCTTTTTGTCTGCCTGTCTCTCTAGCTTACTAATAAGATTTTCGGACTAAATTATAAAACATACATAGTGGTACTCTCTCTCTCTCTCTCTCTCTCTCACACTCTCTCTCTCTCTCTCTCTCTCTCTCTCTCTCTCTCTCTCTAGCCAGGTCAGGCTTGAGGAACAGCAACAACAACAACAACAACATGCCCTCTACCATCTTATCATATGTTTTCAAGTAACTTACGGCAGTCTATTTACCAAATACGGAAAGGAGAAACGGCAAATATTAGCTGGAATAGCGTTGCGACTGTTACTGATTGTTTTGTTTATCATGTCATTCAGATTGTTCCATTTATGCAATACAGTGCATACTATAAACGGTCTATGTTTCATTCTACGTGTTCTATAAACTCATTTTGCAATCAATTATGTCCAGAACTCGATGTTAATTACAGTAAAAGCCGGTGTTAACTTATAGTAAGGTTGAATATCTAGCCCCGAGTAGCAGTTCTCGCCTTCTCACTTCCCCCTCCTCTGTCTCTGTCTGCAATCCCAGCTTCTCATCTCTACAAATGCCCAACTAAATATTAAGGTTTAATAGACAGTTCTACCATCAACTCTCTTCTATTGTTTATCAAATGTAGGCAACATTCATCACACACACAGATGAAGGGATATTTTATATACCCCATTCAGACCTGTTACATCTTGGTATTGGAGAAAGTTTATGCTATGAGAGACAGTGAGAGTCACAGCCGTATTCTAAGCGTGTGGGGTGGGTGTCATCCAGCCTATAATTAACGAATATATTGAAATTGTGTATCAATTAATGAAAGAGAACTTGAAATCTCCGAAGTTTTAATAACTAACCATTTATCTCGTCTTATTTCGTTCATCCAAGTGTAGGGTTTCACGGTGGGAAGGTAAAACATATTTTAAAAACTTCAATGAGCTGAACTCGTAGGGGAGAGAGAGAGAGAGAGAGAGAGAGAGAGAGAGAGAGAGAGAGAGAGAGAGAGAGAGAGAGAGAGAGAGAGAGAGAGAGAGAGAGAGAGAGAGAGAGAGAGAGAGGCAGGCAGAAGACCCCAACAACCGAAATTCAAGCCGACGTTGTATGTAAACTAATTTTTAGAATGACAATATAATTATATTGTATTGAATTCCTAATACATTGAATTCATAATACATTTTAAATATAGGCCATTGTAAGAGTGTGCAATGATGGTTTAGCTATAATTTACAAGACATGAGAACATACGTTGCTGATCACTAACTAGCAGCCAGAGGAGGAAGGTAGGGGAGTTGGGGATAGTTTGGGGGTGGAAGGTGGGGGTAGACTTGGACACGACTCCCCCCTTCCACCTGCCCAGGGTTGGGTAGGGGAAGGAAGGCCCCACCCCTGAGCAGCTTTTAGTACGCGTGAGTGTACTTATATATAGGAAAATCCACAGACGATGCAGTATTCGGTGTTATGAAACGAGATAGGGTACCACATCGAGAAAAATTGGATAGTGGTTCTCCAAAATATTTACCTCTCTTGGAAAAAATATTGTTAACACTTTTTCACATCACAGCGAAGTCTCGTTTTTGAATAGCGGAGTATGTTTTGTGGGTTAATTAGAGTCCTCTGCCTAGGGTCGTTGGGAGGCCTCTCGAATAGAAATCTATCCGATCGCCACGAAGGCCTACATCGAGAAATGTTCGAGAGTGTCACCCCCAACGATTTAGCTTTAGTGCCAATCTGGAAAAAAACTGGGCTGTTTTAGGTATAGGGATGCTCAGTGGATCACTCTTTCCGGAGTTAAAGTCTCGGGGAACACTATCGACAATATTCCCTAATATAAGTATTATGGACAAGCCAGTTGCAAGATGATGTTTCCTAAGGAACTATCCTATCCTACAGGCATAAATAGAGCAAGCTTTACCAAAACTTTGCAATGGAATTATAATTTGATTCTGATTTCCAATATGCATTCAGAAAATGGATAGCTCAAATATTTTAATGACTATGCCCAAATCAAGCAAAAATATCCCGTCCGTACTCCTTACAGACTGACCTGAGTCAGGTAATGTTCCCTAAACATCTCTAACATTGGTTCACAGCCAACTGCTGAAGCGGTGGGAGATAATGTTCATTCCATTCATCCTTATTATCATATCGTCCTGACATCCCAACACCAGCTGGTATATATATGTGGGACCCTTGCTCCAGTTCCGTAGCCCAAATAGCTAGCTTTTTAACACATTCTTTGAAGAAGAAACATCTATTTTCCACAGTGTCTCTTTCTAACCCTTTTGCGAAATGTATATCATTCGATGATTCCACATGATACTGACCAACTTCATTATGTTCAATGGGGCCACCAATCCCAAACTGAGCAATGAGTGTAACTAGTTTAGGTGAACCACTGTAAGGGACCCTCACTCGGGGAATGATGTCTCCGGGAGACTTTCTATCATCGCGTACGGCTCTGGATAGAGTGCGTCTCTCTCTCTGTACACATCAGCATAGGATTATAGAGCTGCTAAATCATAGGTGAGCCCGAATGAATCACACCCAATAGCGTTCACTCCAAAAACAATAACCGAGGCAGGTGAATTACACAGATCATCGCACGCCAGCCCCTCAAGATTGAGGAGCGGCCAATTGTCCATCTACAATATCACTCCGCCTGGACTAGAATACACAACATATACACAACACTGCTCCCCCACCCCAACCCAGTCTCTCAAAACAACTTCTAACCCATGCTCCGCTCATACAGGGCTGCCCCACATTCAGTGAGGGAGGGAGGGAGAAGACACGTCGAAATATGTCGCTCTGACTGTGTAACTTTGGGTTCTTCTTCCTGACCGCTCCTGTGGAAGAATTCTGGGTCTGACATATTATGGTTTAGCCAATTGACAAAATTATAGCCGGTTAGGAAATAAAAACAACTATTACATAATCTGTGTTGTATTGAAAATAATTAATTGTTTACACATTTTTGTTTTTTTCCACCTGGAAGCCTCTCTGCAATGTCAGCGACGACGTAGTCGAATCTGGGAAGAGTTTCTGGGCTACATTGGACTATTTATATTGAAATATCATCTTCGACGACGCTGGTCATTGTTCCTCTCAGAGCAACGAACGAAGACCTCGCAGGTAGACCAATCTTTCGGTAACTTGAGTGAGAGGAAACAATGACCAGCGTCGTTGTCATGCGACAGACATCGATAAATCTTGGAGAAATGTGCGATGGCGTATGACCTGGAGGCAAAAGCGTGAATTAATGGGACCGAGGATAGTCAATATAATGTCTTTGTGGGGACCCTCCCCTCCCATTGTGATCGTGCTGCCATCTCTCGAACGTGCGGATCCCTATTTACAGATTTGTGACGTCTTCTTTCGCCTCTAGGTCATATGTACTCTATGGACCAATCTCTGGGCAGAGATACTCTACGACGTACTATACGAAGCATGACCTAGGTGTAAACGACACACTATATGAATCATTGGGGGAGGTAAATTTGCCTGTGAGACGCCCTCGAACATTTCCTCAGCCGTCATCGAAAAATGATGGAGAGTCGCACTTCGAAAAATTTATCTTTCACGAAAAAACATATGTTCGTGTATTTTCACACAAACATTTAGGCGATCTTCTGCTGTCCAACGTGAGTTGGTGGGCTTTGGGAGCAATCGGAAATACTTCGATTCGAGAGCTCCGACAAGCCCAGGCAGACGACTCACCAACAATAAAATCTGCTATTCAACTTGAGTTGGCGGTGAACCTTTTTTTGGGCGGGGGAGGGTCTAAATTTTTGTGTGTGAAACCTTTTGTGGACAAATTACGAACAATTTTTTTTTCTCGAGAAAGCTAAATTGTTCAAAGAGTGACTCGCCATCATTTCTCGATGACGGCTGAGGCAATGTTCAAAGGCATTTCACAGGAAAATGTACCTCCCCCAATTCTTCGTTTAGTGTGTCGGTCATCTGATCAATGCTTCGTATATTACGTTGTATACACCTAGGTCAAGCTTTGTATGTGAAAAAGTTTCCACAAATACTCTTGCAATTGGCCTGTCCGTAATACTAATTGCTGCAGTATGGCGGAACCCTTACTTGGGGTACCAGAGGTTAGAGACTTCTTAGGGAACGTCATCCTGCAACTGGCCTGTCCGTAATGTGAATAAGGACTTAAATTATTGGCTCTCCATGTGCGGAAAATTCTGTATATAATTTTTTTCGAGAATGGCAAGGTACCGTCTAGTGCGTCTTCCATTAGGGCACGGTGCCGTCTATTGTTTCGTTCACATGGCAGGGTATCATCTAGTGTTTCGTTCATCTGGACAGGGTACCGTCGAGTGCTTCGTTCATCTGGACAGGGTACCGTCTAGGTGCTTCGCCCATCTGGACTGGGTACCGTCTAGTGCTTCGTTCATAAGGGTATCGTCTAGTGCTTCGTTCATCTGTACAGGGTACCGGCTAGTGCTTTGAGCCAATGCGAGATATTCTTAGGTAACAGTGCTTGACCCCAGGTCAGTCAGTAATTAGCCTTCGGACAGGAGGCCCGTACCTAGCAACGAGGACACATCTTCGAGGTGTTCCACTCGTCCACCGTGGTGAAATTTCCGCCGCCGGCTCTCTCTCTCTCTCGCGATTACGGCCGCCGAACAGAGTTTTGTTGTAAGTATATACTGTAGATTCGCATTTGGTCGTACTATGCTTTATCTTGCACATAGAAGTGTATAGATCTTGTATCATGTCGCACTTGAACCTGCTCATAGGAGTGTATAAAACCTGAATCCTATATTTCAAAATATGAAATATAACTTACATTTCTAAAAAGTGAAAAATGGTGCGCAAATATATTTAAACTATTGTCTAAATAGTGGATAGTTAATCCATCACACCTTCTTATTTTCATTCTTTACCGAGTTCTGTAATATTTCATCCGATTACCTAATATAGGTAACACTTATAGGTTGTGTTAGTTTGCTTAGGTGAGGTCAGGGGAGTTGCAGAACTTCTAGATTATTAACCAGCGACTACAACGGCCCCTGAACAACCAAGCCATGATTCCGCTGGCACAAACTTTAACCCGGCGACTACAATGCCCCTCCAAGTAGTAATCCAAACTCCACTCTGCACCCCCAAACGAATCTGACATTTCAAAACACATACAAACATGTATCCACCATTCTCGTTATGTTAGGTAAGGGGAGTTGCAGAACTTGTAGACTACAAGTAGGGTATTGTAACATTGACCATACATTGTTCACATTATTAATTACCTCACCTACCGTAATTTCATTCTCTACACACAATCACTGGGTGAATACAATGTCTTGTGGGAAATTGTACTTATAAGGTTAATACTAGGTCTATTTATAATGTTTGACCGAGAAAAGTTAACTACCCGTATACTGTATAGCATACTTTCACGTGAGAAGTATTACAGGGAATGGTCCGATTCGCGGCGAGAACCTTTAAGGCGGTGAACATTTTGTCGGATAGGGCCAATCGGCCGGGACTGGTTTGGAGTCACTGGGAGTCTAACAGAAATCACTAGGATATCGCTAGAATCACTAGGAGTCATCGAATTTCACCGCGAATAGGCCCAGGAATCGGAATTTTCAGCTACTCCTAGTGATTCTAGCTCGCATTCCTGACTGTGTGAAGTACCCTTAACTCGAAAAGTACTCGAAGGATTTTTATGATTTTTGCACAGTGGTACATAAACACTTTGGAGTGCCTGGGTTACCCTCTCCCGCCTACATAGGAAGTGAACCGCGCTCTCCACCTCCCACCTACCCTGTAAAAAACGCACAGTATAGTAAACCGCTCGCCCGCCCTACTAAGCTAGTACTCCAGCTTGGGCCAAAAAGCTTCTAGCCGCGGCCAACATAATAATGCTATCGCTCCTTTTCACCCACAAATATCACCCCAACTGCATTGAAATATACTTCACGAGATAGAGGGAAGTCTATACAACAATATTTATCATGTCGCGCTTGAACCTGCTCATAGGAGTGTATAAAACTTGAATCCTATTTTTCAAAATATGAAATATATATAACTTACATTTCTAATCTAAAAAGTGAAAAATGGTGCGTAACTCGAAACATAATCGATGGATTTTTATGATTTTTACACAGTGGTACATTAACCTTTGGCGTGCCTGGCCTACCCTCTCCCGCCTACATAGGAAGTGAGCCGCGCTCTCCACCTCCCACCTACCCTGTAAAAAACGCCCAGTATAGTAAAACGCTCGCCCGCCCTACTAGGCTAGTACTCCAGCTTGGGCCAAAAAGCTTCTAGCCGCGGCCAACATAATAATGTTATCACTCCTTTTTACCCACACATTTCACCCCAACTGCATTGAAATACACTTCACAAGATAGAGGGAATCTATACAACAATATTTTTTATATCAACCCAAAAATAGTGTATCTACTGTATAATGGTTATATCGTATACAATTAATATTCGTAAATATTTCTGCTGCAAATTGTGGTATGTTTCTATATCAACAACAAAATAGTGAATCTATAATGGTTGTCGTATACAATTAGTATTCGTAAATATTTCTGCTGCGAATTGTGGTATGTGTCACTTTTCTTCACAATATTTCCGAAACCGGCTAAATAACATATTTGTATTATCATACATACCAAACCATAGCTATATTTTCCGCTGAACATGATGGCGATGTTAAGAATATTTTCTCATCGATATTGGATTTTATAGAAGTAATGTATAACGATAGTTTTAGCTTTTATATCAGTGATGAAACGGGAAAAAAGACCAGCTCCAAGATTAATCATAGACGACAACTGAACACTGAGATCGAACGTGTCCGCATTATTAAGACTTTACGGACTGTTGATCATTTCTATGACCAACAAATACAAACGAAAAAAGCTGAACTAGATGAACTGAAGAAAGAGAAAGGCCGAGAAAAGGATACTATACTCCTGCAGTGGCAGTGTGCAAGAAAGCTTCTAAATGAAAACAGAGGCCCAAATCGTAAATAGTCCAAAGCGATCAGCAAGACAACAAATAGACCTGGCAGACCATGCCCAGTCGCCGGTTGCTACAGGGAATCAGCCAACCTACGGAAGCACATGGCCGTTTGCCACTCGTACCTAACTAACGACGATAGAGATAATGTTTTGGCTGCAGAAAGTAGGTTCTCTAAGAAAAGGCCCCTGCCACCAACAAATGCAAAGAAAACAAACCTATATGATTGTCTCTTTAGAGATGCTCTCTTTGGGTCACGCGGAACAGAGGAGGAAATTGCGAGAAATACCTTTGGGGAGGGGGGCTTAAGATAATTCAACTCACCCGAGAAGCTGTCATGACCGGAGGACCCTTAACCCCTTCTGTACCGGCGACGGCTTTTTAAGTTTTTCTAGCTATATTTATACAAATTTCTGTAGTTTAAGAAGGTTCTGTGGTATTAAAAAGTGTTTAATGATAGTTCCAAGCCTGTCAATTGCTGGAGGCACTTTCTAAACTGAAAAAAATCGTCTAATAATAGCCAAAATAAAGTTAAAAGGACGTCACAGGTACAGAAGGGGTTAATGGCACGCTCTGAAACCCTCTCCGCGAGCACACTCAGAATGATGACCGACTCCTGTACGCATGCTCCAAAGAAAGAGAGAATCGACAATTCCAAGTAACAGCACATCTCCTAGGCCCGGTCAGGCGAACTGTCGCCAAAGCAAAAAGTAAGTATAATGCTATCGATTAATTATTTGAATTTTTCATATTTTCGTGTTTATATTTGTAAAAGTGATGATTCTACGTGTTGTACAACTAATTAGTATGTTCTCTGATCGACATTATTGCATGGGGTTCTGTCATATATTCTTCCACAGAATACTTTGGCATGGAAGAGGTGGGACAGAGAGAACACCGTAAACAGCAAAATGAGGCTGAGCTGTTAGCCATGGAAGATGTGCATACCCTGGAAACTAATGACGCTATTGAAATTCCCATAAACAATGCTGCATCATTAATCCACGATGGATGTGCACCAGCAAAGCAACTTATACAGAAAGCCAATGTCGAAACGGGAAAAAGACCAGCTCCAAGATTAATTGTAAGTATCATTTATTACATTTTCTCATGAAAATATGTTCTCAATGACAATATTGCTCAATAGTATTTGAACGTATTACATTTTTTTCACATTTTCAGGCACGAAGAAGAGGAAGAAAATGAAGCAGCGATGCATAGTGGTATAAATGAGACGGAACACATCTAACCACGCTGAGAAAAAAGACAAATAAATCCGACACCCCGTTGTCTCATGGTCTCGAGGGAGAGGCACTGCAGATGACGTGCTACTTGAAACAACTGGTGAGCTGGTATCTTTATTTTTTCTTAAATTTCCCCTTGTGTTATACTTGCGATGTGTTATATGTTTATGTTCCTAATAATTGTATTGTAATCAAGCATTTCAAAGCATTTTATTTCTTTCACAGAACTAACAGAAGAGAGGGTTGATGCCTTAAAAAGGCTTGTACTTCAAAGTCTACATAACCGAATAAATGCCACAGAATACTTTGGCGTGGAAGAGGTGGGACAGAGAAAACACCGTAAACAGCAAAATGAGGCTGAGCTGTTAGCCATGGAAGATGTGCATACCCTGGAAACTAATGACGCTATTGAAATTCCCATAAACAATGCTGCATCATTAATCCACGATGGACGTGCACCAGCAAATCAACGTATACAGAAAGCCTATGTCGAAACGGGAAAAAAGACCTGCTCCAAGATTATTTATAAGTATAATTTATTACATTTTCTCATGAAAATATGATCTCAATGACAATATTGCTCAATATTATTTCAACGAATGAAAACATTTTCACATTTTCAGGCACGAAGAAGAGGAAGAAGATGAAGCAGCGATGCATAGTGGTATAAATGAAACGGAACACATCTAACCACGCTGGGAAAAAAGACAAATATATCCGACACCCCGTTGTCTTATGGTCTCTAGGTAGATGCAGATGACGTGCTACTTGAAACAACTGGTGAGCTGGTATCTTTATTTTTCTTAAATTTCCCCTTGTGTTATACTTGCGATGTGTTATATTTTTATGTTCCTAATAATTGTATTGTAATCTAGCATTTCAAAGAATTTTCTTTCTTTCACAGAACTAACAGAAGAGAGGGTTGATGACTTAAAAAGGCTTATACTTCAAAGTCTACATAACCGAATATATGCGACGAAGCACCTCTCTAAACATCATAGACGACAACTGAACAATGAGATTGAACGTGTCCGCAATATTAAGACTTTACGGACTGTTGATAATTTCTATGACCAACAAATACCAAATAAAAAAGCTGAAATTGATGACCTGAATCCATATTTTATTAATTTCACCATGAAGCCAAAGAGAAAGGCTGAGAAAAAAATATTATACTCCTGCAGTGGCAGTGTGCAAGAAAGCTTCTAAATGGAAACAAAGGCCCAAATCGTAAATAGCCCAAAGCGATCAGCAAGACAACAAATAGACCTGGCAGACCATGCCCAGTCGCCGGTTGTTACAGCGAATCAGCCAACCTACGGAAGCACATGGCCGTTTGCCACTCGTACCTAACTAACGACGATAGAGAGAATGTTTTGGCTGCAGCAAGTAGGTTCTCTAAGAAAAGGCCCCTGCCACCAACAAATGCAAAGAAAACAAACCTATATGATTGTTCCTTCTGCTCAAAATCAGTTAAACGGATCGACATGCACTTAAGAAAAACAAAGACTCCATGGAATACCAGGAACTCCTCAGACACGTACGTTAGGTTTGCTTTCCATAATTCAATTATATTCTTAATAGTAGGTCAAACATTAAAAAAAATAAAAAAAATTCACTTTAAAGTAAAGAAACATTGTAATGCATTTGAAATTAATTATATGCAAACTAAAACAGTACAACTTTTATTGTAAATATTGTGAATCATTAATTAGACATATCTCGCATGAATATTGAATTATTTTCCAGAAAAGAAAAACAAACGTCACCTGCCAAAGTTGAGGATGTGTACCCATAGTAGCTGGCACCATGCCCGATGTTGCCACTAGAAATTTGTCCTAAAAAAAATTTCTGTTCTTTCACAGCAGTCGCCATGGACCGGCGAGGACTCTCCCAGGATGACATCTCTTCGATGTTGGATGACTTTGAGGACGTATCTAGTGATTCTGACAACAATTGCGAAAACAAAGCTGAACATGACGACATCGAGGACGAGCTTATAGGTATAGAGCCCACCCACATTGTCGCTCCGTCGCCACCCACGCCTACACTGGTGCTGACGCCAGACACGGATGCCCCCACACCTCCTTATGCTATCACACCTCCTCGTGCTAGCACTTCGTCTTCACCACGTACCACCAGGAGTACTGTGGCGTCATTACGACGTGACTTCTCTTTTAGGGGCAGGGAGGAGCGACAGGAAAGGCAGGCAGTCACGGCTGCCATACAACCCTTCACCCACCCAAAGAAGGCAGGACTTTTTTTTTTTCTTTTTTTTTTCCCTATATTCCAACTTACTTCCTCTCGGGCATAGGCTAAGAGCCTTAACATTCACCGCTTTACAATGAACAGTGAAGCCTGTGAGGTCTTGTTCCAGTCTAGGGAGTGAGACATGTGAAGCACGTAGAGTACAACGAGCACCTGCCATCTTGCCTTCACATGAGGCACGGTGCTCACTCATGGCCCGAAACGACCCCATCTCTGAAGCCACCTCATTCCCGTGCTTCACTGTCTCACCCTCTACACTCGGACTCTCACACTTACACACACACAACGCCACCTGTTGAGCAGATAACTCACCAGACATTGCACCCCTATAGCATATTTTGAATATGGGAATATTCATACAGTGCTATTTAATCAGGGAACAATGAGGGTATTTTATTGACGTTTCGGTGGGCTTGTGGTAATGCACTGATACTAGATACAGCACAAATTCCATCCCAATAATATCTTCCCATTGATACATCGGGATTTGAACTACCATGGCAACGTAGAAGGCCTCCCTCCAATTACGACAGTACCGACGATGAAGAGAGTGTGGATGACCTGCCACCCTCCACACCTGTGCGTATCGGTGGACCGCACGCACCTGCCACACCTGTCATACCTTCCACACCAGCCACACCTGCAACTCCCAGGGGCACTACCCAATAACCTGACGAAGCTGCAAGAAGTCTGTGTGTGGTCACCACCAGCTCAAGACCTGCATGGTATGCAACTCTTGAAGGTAAGAAACTACATCTTTTGTATTCATTTGTATTGGGTTTCTAAGCATCAAAGTAAATAATATTACAAAATAAGGATCATAATTGTCAACAAAATCTCATTGAAAAGTTGGCCCTCTCAATGTAACGTCAAATAATACTTATTTTGGACTTTTTCGTTTGCCCTTTTTTTATTACTTTCATGTATTTTGGGATGCTTATTTGTATGCTGATTTGGTTCATAGGGTGCATATGTATGTTCATAGTGAGTTTTAGGCATATTCATAGGGAAGTACTAGATTCATGATTTGTTTTCCTAGGTTTTTGCCCCCAGAAAGTCGACCCTCTCAAAGTTCAACCAACATAACGTTATAGTATCGCTATCTATTAGTTCCTATTCCAATTTGTGAGCGTTACATGTCTTCTAGTATTTTTTTATAATTGTATGGAAAAAAGTGATTCCACATGTTGTACAACTATTTATTGTGTTCTGTCATATTTTCTTCCACATAATACTTTGGCATGGATGATGTAGGACAGAGAGAACACCGTAAACAGCAAAATGAGGCCGAGATGTTGCCAATGGAGGATGCGCATATCCTGGAAACTACTGATGCTATTGAAATTCCCATAAACAATGCTGCATCATTAATCCACGATGGCCGTGCACCTGCAAACCAACATATGAAGAAAGAATAGGTCAACCTGAGAGATGCACTGATTGTGAGACTGTCCGTTCGATGCCTACAAAGAAATCAGGAGTTTACTGAATTTACAATCAGTGCATACGAGGGAAGAACAACAAGCGTCGAAGATGGTAGAGTAGCACGGCACAAAACGGGGGCCAAAGACACCTCCATCTTCTACTTAGGCAATACAGAGGCAGCTGCTCTTGAGGCGTACATGAAATATTATCGCCCAGTAGTTGCCACATGTGTAAGGCCAAAATGTAAGATGTTTGTGAATCGGGAGGGCAACAACACCGATGGCCAATGTTGCTTTCACCTCTCGGAAGAAAATGTATGGAAAATTATTGCCAAGATGGGACTGAGGGCAGGCATTGTTGGGGAGTGGGCAGCCGGAAGTTACGACATGAACAGATCACAGCTGCCCTCAGAGATGAGGATACACCTGCCAACAGACAAGCCCTTGCAACCTTGGCCTGCCACAGCATGATAACATCCAGAAAAGAACTACGACTTCACCAATCACAGGACTATTGGAGAACGAGTTGTAACATTCTAAAGGATCTACGTTGTGATGCAGCATCAGGGTAGGTGTTGATGAGGCATACAAGAAAGTTACAATTTTATTATTTTTATTTGGCAAAATGTACAAATCTATATATCTATTGCCTGACGCCGCAATCCCCGAAGTTGTGGCCACGAACGAACTGCCCCCACGCTCCTCTATCCCCAGTCAGTCGACGCCCCTCCCCCCAACCAGCACAGCCTTCGTTCATATACTTCCTCACTCAATCCTTCCACCTCTCTTTCGGTCTACCTCTCCCTCTCTGTCCCACCACCTAGCTCTCGTACACCCTCTTAGAAATTCTCTCGCTTTCTGACAACAATTGCGACAACGAAGCTGAACATGACGACATCGAGGACGAGCTTATAGATATAGAGTCCACCCACATTGTCGCTCCGTCGCCACCCACGCCAACCCTGTGGTGCCGGCGCTAAACACGGATGCCCCCACACCTCCTCGTGCTACCACACCTCCTCGTGCTAGCACTTCGTCAGCACCACGTACCACCAGGAGTACTTTAGCGTCATTACGACGTGACTTCTCTTTTAGTGGCAGGGAGGAGCGACAGGAAAGGCAGGCAGTCACGGCTGCCATACAACCCTTCACCCACCCAAAGAAGGCAGGACTACCACGGCAACGTAGAAGGCCTCCCTCCAATTACGACAGGACCGACGATGAAGAGAGTGTGGATGACCTGCCACCCTCCACACCTGCGCGTATCGGTGGACCGCACGCACCTGCTATACCTGTCACACCTTCCACACCTGCCACACCTGCCGCAACTCCCAGGGGCACTACCCGATCACCTGACGAAGCTGCAAGAAGTCTGTGTGTGGTCACCACCAGCTCAAGACCTGCATGGTATGCAACTCTTGAAGGTAAGAAACTACATATTTTTTATTCATTTTTATTGGGTTTCTAAGTATCAAAGTAAATCTAATATTACAAAATAAGGGTCATAATTGTCAACAAAATCTCATTGAAAAGTCGGCCCTCTAATTCCCATTCGTTATCACTTATCGGAACTGTATCATCCACAAACAGCAGTATAGGTAGCTTCCACTCAATTCCCTCCCTTTTCAGCGATACACCAACATCCACTGCTCTTGATATTATTTCTTTCAAGACTCCATCCAAATATACAGTAAACAACCGCGGGGACATCACACACCCCTGTTTCAAACCAACATTCAGGTCAAAGAACTCGCTCTGCTCACTCTCCACACGTACTGCCACCTTTGCACCCTCATACATGCTCTTCACTGCTTTCAGCCACTTGCCATCCACTCCGTATATGCTAAGTACTTTCCACAAACCTTCTCTATCCACTCTGTCATAGGCCTTCTCCAAGTCCATAAAGGCAACATACACCTTTTGTATCTTCGCCAGATATTTCTCCACTACACAATTCAGGGTAAAAATCTGATCTACACATCCTCTTCCCTTCCGAAAACCTCCCTGCTAGTCGCCTATCCATTTCTCCGTTCTCACTCTCACTCTCTCAATCACTACCCTACTGTATACCTTCCCTACTATGCTTAGAAGACATATTCCTTGGCGGTTACCACACACTCCTCTTTCCCCTTTGCCCTTATATAGGGGGATTATTATGCCAGTCTTCCAGTAATCTCCCATGCTAGTTTGCACATTGTCCATACCCCTTCGATCACTATCTCACCACCATAACTCAACATTTCCCCACACACTCCATCTGTTCCTGGTGCTTTCCCCAACTTCACTCTTGGCATGGCTTCCCACACTTCTGACCTCCTGATCCCCACCATCCCCTCCCCTACTTCTCTTCTTCTCCCTTCCATACCATATCCAACTAGGTTTGCTGGTTCTTCATTCCTTACATTTAGCAACTCATTGAAGTACTCCCTCCATCTTTCGACTCTCTCTTGCTTCTCGGCTAGCATGCTCCCATTCTTATCTTTCACACCCTTACTGTTTCCCCCTGCTACCTTCCCTAACTTTCTTGACTTCTTTCCTGAACAGTTTCTTACTCTCCCTCCATTTTACACTCCGATTCCTTCCAAATTCCTCATCTATTCTCCTCTTACTTTCCTTCACTACTCTCTTCACCACCCTCTTACTCTCCACGTATCTGGCTCATTTCTGTCTCTCGAAATCTTCATTCCCTCTACTACCCAACCACTCTCTATATGCTTGCTTCTTTTCTTCCACAGCTATCTTTACTTCTTCTGTCCACCATGCTGTACCTTTCACTCCCCTCTCTCTTCTCCTCACTCCACACCCCTCTTCACATGCTGCACAGATCTCATCCCTAAGCACCTTGCTCATCTCCTCCACTTCCTCCATAACATCCAGGTCGAACCCACCTAGTCATCTTTCTACTGCTCTCCTGTACTCTTCCCTGATCTCCTCCTTCTGTAACCTCTCCACCCTCCTCACCATTCCACCTTCCTCTCGCCTCCCTCCAGCTCTCCTCACCCACTTCTTTTGTATCCTATACCTTAGCTACTACTACATAATGATCCGACAGACCCCCTCCAATACTCCTATACGGCCTAGCATCCATCACAGATTTCTTCATTCGTTCATCGACACATTCATAATCAATCAATGACTTTCGTTCACCACGGTCTTATCCTTCATGATCACCCATTTCCACGGGTACCTGTGGATCATTTTGTGTCGAAAGAAGGTGTTGGCTATCTACAGCCTCCTCCCCACACATTCGTACAAATACTTCATTAAAATGGGGTCCGAGAGGTGAGAGACACACGGTAATATAATTTTGCCAGTTGGTACACATGCCAGAGGGTTATTGCATTCAAATTCCAACCTTACGTCAAATATCCCAGTAAGGCCATTTGTCCCCTAAAGGTTTAAATTTGTTTCAGAGAAAATATAGTGAGAATATTAAAAGTCGGCATATCTATCATCTTTCAGGAAAAAGCATGGCTTGCCATTAATGGAGCTGGGAGAGGATGCCAGAAAGTCACGCCCTTCAAAGCCTTCACAGGATGTAAGTGCTGCCTGTCCTCTTCCCGGTCCTTCAGGATACGTTCCACCCAGGTAAGTACACAAAATTTGAATTTGAAAATGAATTAAAGTTTGTTTTGTGTATTTAGGGAATTATTGTATACTAATAAATCATGCTAAAATTAACTTTATATATGCATTAAAAAAAAAACTTATGTATAATTTTTTGCCCACAATTTTCAGGTGACAGTCAACTAATGTACCCTTGGATGATGGGACTCGGTCAGTTCCAGGACTGTGGATCTTGGTCATGGATGAGCAAGGGCCTTCTTCGCCAGTTACACCAACCATCATAAAAGTGCAGGATCACAATCGGATATTGAGGTGAACCAAGCAGCCCTGGAGGGATCAATCAGTGAAGCATCGACAAGTTCCATCGTCAAGAAGAAGTTAAAAATTGATAGATCATTAATCTGTCAACATTTAAAATATGCAATCTATCTATCTATCTTTAGCCTGACGCCGCGATCCCCGAAGGGGTGGCCACGAACGAACTGCCCCCATGCACCTCTGTCCCCAGTCAGGCGACGCCCCTCCCCCCATCCAGCACTGCCTTCGTTCATATACTTCCTCACTCTATCCTTCCACCTCTCTTTCGGTTTACCTCTCCCTCTCTGTCCCTCCACACCTCGCTCTCGTACACCCTCTTAGTCATTCTCTCGCTTTCCATACGTTCCATATGGCCGAACCATATCAAGTTGTTCCTTTTCACACTTTCCAGCACATCTACCTCCACACCACACCTCCTTCTTACGTCCTCATTCGTCTGTCTATCCCTCCATGTAACTCCGCACGCTCTTCTTAAGTAATGCATTTCCACTGCTCTCACTCTTGGTCTGAGTCTCTCAACCAATGTCCATGCTTCGCTTCCGTAAGTCAGTGTCGGGATTACCACACTGTCATGCAAGGACTTCTTCACTTCCATACTGACCACCCGATTTCTTGTTACTGCTTTCAGCGTTCCTACAACCCTCTTCCCCTGTTGTACCCTCTCCCGCACTTCTTCATCCATAGTCCCATCTTTCCTCAACACACTGCCCAGATACTTAAAAGAGTTGACGATATCCATAGCCTAACCGTTCAGCTTCACCTCACACTCTGTTACTTCACCCCTTTCGAAGACCATAACCTTACTCTTCCCCGCATTTACCTTCAAATTCCGTTTTTTCGCAGACTGTTCCAAACTCATTTACCGGACCCTGCAACTCCCATTTATTATCACTCATCAGAACTGTATCATCCGCAATCAGCAGTATTGGTAGCTTCCACTCAATTCCCTTCCTTTTCAGCGATACATCAACATCCACTGTTCTTGATATTATTTATTTCATGACTCCATCCATATATACAGTGAACAACCACAGGGACATCACACAGCCCTGTTTCAAACCAACATTCAGGTCAAAGAACTCGCTCTGCTCACTCTCCACATGTACTGCCGCCTTTGCACCCTCATACTATGCTCTTCACTGCTTTCAGTAACTTGCCATCTACTCCGTATAATCTAAGTAATTTCCACAAACCTTCTCTATCCATTCTGTCATAGGCCTTCTCCAAGTCCATAAAGGCAACATACACCTTTTGTTTCTTCTCCAGATATTTCTCCACAACACAATTCAGGGTAAATATCTGATCTACACATCCTCTTCCCTTCCTGAAACCTCCCTGCTCGTCGCCTATCCATTTCTCCATTCTCACTCTCACTCTCTCAATCACTACCCTCCTGTATACCTTCCCTACTACGCTTAGAAGACATATTCCTCGGTGGTTACCACACGCTCCTCTTTCCCCTTTGCCAATATATAGGGGGACTATTATGCCAGTCTTCCAGTCATCGGGTGCACTCCCCTTCTGCCATGCTAGTTTGCACATTTTCCATACCCCTTCGATCACTATCTCACCAACATAACTCAACATTTCCCCACACACTCCATCTGTTCCTGGTGCTTTCCCCAACTTCACTCTTGGCATGGCTTCCCACACTTCTGACCTGATCACCACCTCCTCCTCCCCTACTTCTCTTCTTCTGCCTCCCATACCATATCCAACTATGTTTGCTGGCTCTTCATTCCTTACATTTAGCAACTCATTGAAGTACTCCCTCCATCTTTCGACTCTCTCTTGCTTCTCGGCTAGCGTTCTCCCATTCTTATCTTTCACACCCTTACTGTTTCCATTGCTACCTTCCCTAACTTTCTTGACTTCTGGTGATGGGCTGGTCTATCAGAGTGAGAGTTCAGCGTTCTCTGCCATACCCATAGCTTACTCTGACTGTTCCTTTTACTTAGATATTGTCTAGATCTCAAGTGACGGCATCCCTTCCGTGGATTGACCTCCCAATCTACCAAGATTGGAAGCCAAAGCGTCACATTTTTCCCTTGCCCCTCAACTTTCTCTTCATAATTGCTGAGGGGCACAGGGCCCTGGGTGGGGCTATGATTTCCCGGCCGTTTCCACACCCTCCTCAGCTCCCAGCCCTTAAACACCTTGCTCATCTCCTCCACTTCCTCCATAACTTCCAGGTCGAACCCACCCAGTCGTCTTTCTACTGCTCGCCTGTACTCTTCCCTGATTTCCTCCTCCTTTAACCTCTCCACCCTCCTCACCATTCCACCTTCCTCTCGCCTCCCTCCAGCTCTCCTCACCCACTTCTTTTGTATCCTAACCTTAGCTACTACTACATAATGATCAGACAGACCCCCTCCAATACCCCTATACACCCTAGCAATCATTGCCGATTCAAAAAAATCCCACTATATGTGATGATGCGAGGCATTTATCGGGTTTCTTCCCCCGAAAAGGTACAGGGGGACGGGTTATAAGAACATAAGAACATAAGAAAATGGGAGTCTGCAAAACGCTGATTGGCCCATACAAGACAGATCCTTATTACACCCAACCCCAATTACTAGGCCCAATTATAGGCCCAACTCACTAATACCTTGAGTACTGACCCCACCAAAACAGTCAGAGATTAACACAAGATTACGGGGGTCTGCTGAGCGCTTATTGCCCCACACCTGGTAGATCCCCCTCACACCTAACCCATCTCATCCATATGTCTATCTAATTTTATCTTAACCCCTAAAGAGCCGCGCCCGGCTATAGCCCGGGCGCCAATTTGCAGCAATTTAGGAGCATTATTAAGGCTTTTAAAGGGTTAAAATTGAGTGCAAATGGCCGGGAGCGGAGCGGGCCACACGTCCGACTCCCAGGGCCTACCGCCGCCCACTGACTCACCCTCCCTGTGTTTTCGAGAGGCCGGCAGTGTAGCCAGTAGTGAGCATAGCTGGAATAAATATGCCGCTATACGCTAAACTCCCATGTTGGTGGTACCACTGCCTGAGAACCACGAGTGCTACGTAGCTCCTTCTGGTCTCATTTTGAAGCTTTTAGCGCCTAGTTTTTTGCTGAATACATTTCTTTTCATGCAGATACTTGATTTTTCATTCATGAGGGCCTGAATATGCCCAAAATAGCCCAAAACCCCCCGCTCGTGATGTGTTAAAGCTCCCTATCGTTCTTGATCCCACTATATCACTCGGTAGCCTATTCCACCCATCTACAACTCTGTTACCAAACCAATATTTGCCTATATCTTTTTTGAAACGAAATTTATCTAATTTGAAACCATTTGTTCGATTTCTTTCGCTATCACTGAGCTTCAGTACATTTTTCATTTCCTTTATTTGTCCCACTAACCCACTTGAACACTTCTATCATATCCCCTCTAACTCTGCGTCTTTCTAACGAATGTAAGCCTAATTTTTTCAACCTTTCTTCATATGGTAGATTTTTAATATTATGAATCATTTTTGTCATTCTTCGCTGTACTCTCTCCAACGAATCTATGTCCATTCTGTAATTTGGACACCAAAATTGGACTGCATAATCCATATGAGGTCTCACTAATGACAAGTTAAGTTTCAAGATAACATCAGCAGTTCTGTTACTCACACTCCTTGAGATGAACCCTAGAATCCTGTTTGCCTTGTTACGTACGCTTATACACTGTTTTCTAGGTTTCAAATCGTTGCTAACAAACACACCCAAATCTTTCTCGCAGTCTGAGTTTTCTAATTGAGCATTAGCTAGTTTATATTTTGTATTAGTATTCGTCTTCCCTATCTTTAATACCTTGCATTTGTCAATGTTTAAATTCATCTGCCATTTTACTGATCATTCGTGTAAGGTATCTAGATCCCCTTGGAGGCACTCTATGTCGCTATCTGAATCTATTGGTCTCCCTATTTTGGTATCGTCTGCAAATTTACTTATCCTACTAGTTATACCTAAATCAAGGTCATTTATGTATATAATAAATAACAGAGGACCCAATACAGATCCCTGGGGGACACCACTCTGACTTAGTACCATTTATGCTGACTCTCTGCTTCCTACCAATTAGCCATGACCTAATCCATTCCAACAACGACCCACCTATTCCATGCGCCTCAACTTTTCTCAACAATCTCTCATGAGGGACTCTGTTGAAAGCTTTACTGAAATCTAAATATATTATATCATATGACTTGTCATTATCCACTGCTTCATACACCTCTGAGAACAAAATAAGCAAATTTGTAAGGCAAGAACGTCCCTGAGTGAATCCATGCTGAGAAGAATTTATTAAATTCAATGTTTCTAAGTGGTTTCTAATTTTACTAGCAATAATTGACTCTAGTAGCTTTCCTATGATTGATGTGAGACTAATGGGACGGTAATTGGATGCTATTGATTTATTACCTTTTTTGAAGATCGGAACTACATTTGCAATCTTCAAAGCTTCTGGAACTAAACCGGTTTCTAATGACTTGTTAAATAGAAATGTTAATGGGTAACTTAACTCATCTCTGCATTCTTTTAATACTCTAGCATATACCTCATCCGGACCAGGCGATTTCTGAGGTTTCAGTCTGTCAATTTCCTTAAGCACATCATTTCTACTTATAGTAACCGCTCTTAAGCTATTTTCAATACTATCGCTATATACCTTACAGACTTCTAGAAACTGTGCCATATTTTCATTTGTGAAAACGGAAAGAAATTTATTATTTAATGTACTGCACATTTCTAAATAATTTTCCGTAATTTCTCCTATCGAAGTTTTAAGGGGACCAATTACATCTCTAACCTTGGATTTATATAGTTGGTAAAAAGCTTTAGGATTATTTTTTGAGTCATTTGCAACCTTGATTTCATAATTTCTTTTCTCTTTCCTAATATCCTTTTTGACCTGTCTTGATAAATTGTGATAGTAAGCAAGTAGGAGAATTTCACCTTGCTTAATTTTTCTATATATTCCTATCTTTTTTCCGAGAAGGTCTAATAGTCTATTATTCATCCATTTGGGTTGGTTCTGTGCTGACCTAAATTTTCTTTTGGGGATATATTTATTTTGCGCATTGAATACCGACTTGATAAAATTATCGTATGTATCTAACAAATTTGATGTCTCTTCCTGACTTGATCTAGGGGTAAGGGATAAGGGGTGTAGGGTACACGCATTTGGACACCTGGATAGACTTAATTTTTTGACCATAGGGTCCGTTAATTGGGCTCTTCTTAACCCACCATAATTGGCTTTTCTAAAGTCGGGTATTAATGTCGTATTCTCTCTGGGATTACCTCTCCATTGTATATTAAAATACACAGAATTGTGATCACTATTTCCTAGGTGGTCCCCGATTTCTACATTATTTATCATATGTTCATTGTTACTGAAAACTAAATCGAGAATATTATTACCTCTAGTCGTCGTATCTATGAATTCAAATAAAAAAACTCTCTTGTACTACCTTTATAAACTCCTTTGAGTCAGAGTCGCCTATTTGATGCTGCCAATCTATATTCGGAAAATTAAAATCCCCCATAATGCACATATTGATCGGAATGTAATGAAACTCTACCTAACAAGAAATAAATCGGTTTATGGTAAATGCACAATGGCTGAAATACAACGACAGTACCAATCAAGTCGGGAGGAGAACAAAAATAAACAAAACAATTAAATTTGGTGTTGGAACCCAGCAAACCAAACACAAACATTAGTATTTAACCCGGGAACTGCGGGGAGACTCTTAAGAGTTCCCCCGGCGGACTGCGGGGAGACTCTTAAGAGTGAGTGAAAAAAAAAATCAACTTTTGATACCGAAAAAAAAATATATATTTGTATTTTTGTATTTTTTTATTTTTGTTTGGCCCCTGGGCCATGCAAAATCTCAGTCCTCTACCTCCCCTCCTTCCCCACTTTCCTCCTCTCCTTCAGTTATCACCTATTTTCCCTGTTATTCCCTTATTCTGAGGTATATTTTCGTGCTAACATTAGCGAATTGCAAGCAGGGTGTTGTCATCACTGATGGCAAGCGAGTGCAAGAGAGAGAGAGAGAGTATCGATCGACTGTGTCTCATTGGCCTTGGGGGAAATTGGCGGGAAAGCAGCTTGCCTCACCCATACATTATACAACTCGCGGGCTATATCTCCGATTTTGACCATCCAAACGCTGTTTTCACTCGTTTTATTGTTGTTTCAGGTTAATACCTTTATAATCAACCCATAATAGGCACATATGGATAAGTATTAATGCTATTAATGGCACAATGAATATTTTAGTGACGGAAACACCTCAAATACGTCAGCACAGGGGGATGTTTCCAATTACCCCTATGCGCACTTGTTAGGTTAACACCTTACGAGCGGCCTATGCGGTTTATTTATGTGTACCGCACAGCGGGGTGTTTTTAGCCAAAATAGGGCTGTTTACGTGATCATTTTCATGCCTAAATAAGACCCAGAACGTAAAACAAGTACCTATCCCTGAAAGGGCATAAACAGAGCTTTCGAATGACACCATAACGATCCTTGTATGATGGATAGTTTTCTTGCAATAACCGTGCAACGCGAGTGCAAAAAGCAGGTAATTCGGTACTTTCAGTACATAATTGAGTATGTAGCGAGTGAGAGAGGGAGGAGGGAGCTGAGATTTGTGTCAGTAGGTTCGCCGCGGTGGTCTGGAGCAGTCATACGCTCGCTAGTCTCCTGCCACCACTTGTCTCTCTCTCTCAGCCACATTACGTGCTGAAATTGCCACTCGAGTTATGTCGAGCGCCGCCACATAGTCCAGCTTTATTTAACTCGACTTATGTTGCTCGCCGCTAATTAAGGGTTAATGGGGTAGCGGGCAAATTGTTTGAGGTAAGGTTGGAATTTGAATGCAATAACACTTTTCACCTCTCCGACCCTATTTCAATTAATTATTTGTACATTTTGCCAAACAAGAATAATAAAAATAATAATAACATTTTACTACACGATTCTTTTTTATAGGAAAAAAACACATCCTATCCAGTATTTCACTTGCCGGAGTTGAAGTTTTTATTCACAATGTTCCTTAAATTAATATAGGTATTATGGACAAGCCAGTTGCAAGATGATGTTTCCTACGAGATTATCCTGTCCATAAAACAGGCAGAAATAGAGCAAGCTTTACCAAAACTTTGCAATGGGATTAGAATTTGATTCTGATATCAAATACGCATTCAAAAAATGGATAACTCAAATATTTTAAGGACTATGCCCAAATAAAGCAAAACTCTCCCGTCCGTACTCCTTACGGACTGACCTGAGCCAGGTAATATTTCCTTAACATCTCTAACATTGGCTCCTCAAATATTTTAATGACACTCCTCAAATATTTTAATAACAATGCCCAAATCAAGCAAAACTATCCCGTCTGTACTGCTAGGCGCATTTTTGAAATCAGCGTAAAAAACTACTCATAATACAAAGTTCTGGTAAGGCTAGTCCTATTTCTGCCAACTTTACCCTGATAGCCAATAATTGAAGTCTCTATTCACCTTGTTCCCTAATATTAATATTATGGCCAGGCCAGGTACAAGAGAGATGTTCCCTAAGAAGTCTCTATTCACAATGTTCCCTAATATTAGTATTATGGACCGGCACGTTGGAAGATGACGTTCCCTAATATAACAAGTCTCTATTCACAATGTTCCCTAATATTAGTATCTCGGACAGGCAGGTTGCAAGACAACCCTCAGCATCCCTTACATGGGGTTCTGCCTGGCCCCTATGTCCGGGCTCGTGCAACTAGATTCACAAGCAATCTTAATGATCTTGCCATGAGCCGTGTTAATTTTTCTACTACACAGTTTTCACGGTGTTTTGTGCCGGCCATGGTTGACTTGTGGAATAAGTTGCCAGCTCATATCTCCATTTTTAAGTCTAGAGTTAATGCTTTGTTGCAGCATTAATTATAATTTTTAAACTTATTTTATTCTATTTTATTCTATTATATTTATACTTGATATCCTCCACTGTATAATATGTTATCTGTGTTTAATATGTGTATATGTACTGTCGCCGTCAATAGTTTCCTGGACACCCATCTGACGATGACTGGTGATTTGTTTTGGTAACAGTGTTGCCCCTCCGGCCCCCTCCCCCCCCCCCCCCCCCCCTCCCCATCCACCCACTCTGTAGTCATGTCCCTCCCCCTCTTTCTCCCTCGTCGGGCAACTGTAAGCCCCTCCCTCTCCACCACCACCGGACTCCACACACAGCACATCCACACCATTATGCTGACTCTCTCTCTCTCTCTCTCTCTCTCTCTCTCTCTCACAACTGATAATTGTAATTATTCAGCACCTTGATTACGTTATATATTTTAGGATCATATTTACACTATTAAAACGTAGAAATGTATAATGTTTCGTATTCGTTAACATATTTAACATTCCAATATTGCATTCCCTTGGCCATATAGTGAGATTTGTTGACCAAATGTGTTTTTATGTATTTTCAACGATCAGTGTAGTATCTGAGGCAGACGTCAGTGAACACAAATTAGTGAATATAAGAACATGAAGCTTTGAATATTTTTAGACAACTGGCTATATTTGTAAAGAATGTCAAACGAAGCCGAATTACTTCATACAATGCTAGCTCGGTATTGCTCGTCAACAATTTGTTTACACCTAGATAGACTTCATACAATGCTAGCTCGGTATTGCTCGTCAACAACTTGTTTACACCTAGATACACCTAGATAGACTTCATACAATGCTAGCTCGGTATTGCTCGTCAACAACTTGTTTACACCTAGATAGACTTCATACAATGCTAGCTCGGTATTGCTCGTCAACAACTTGTTTACACCTAGATAGACTTCATACAATGCTAGCTCGGTATTGCTCGTCAACAACTTGTTTACACCTAGATAGACTTCATACAATGCTAGCTCGGTATTGCTCGTCAACAACTTGTTTACACCTAGATAGACTTCATACAATGCTAGCTCGGTATTGCTCGTCAACAACTTGTTTACACCTAGATAGACTTCATACAATGCTAGCTCGGTATTGCTCGTCAACAACTTGTTTACACCTAGATAGACTTCATACAATGCTAGCTCGGTATTGCTCGTCAACAACTTGTTTACACCTAGATAGACTTCATACAATGCTAGCTCGGTATTGCTCGTCAACAATTTGTTTACACCTAGATAGACTTCTTAAAACACTTGGCTGAATGGGGCCCCATGGATAAAATCCCGAAACAGAGAGTAATGTGTATTCTCCCCTTAAAGAAGCTTCTAAAATTCATAGCAGTTATAATTAATTAATATTTCGGAGATAGTAATGTGAGGGATGTGTTGGTGGACGAAGCGAGGGGGCGGAGCTTACAGTAGGAGACGACGTAGGAGAATGAGGGGGAGATGTATGAGAGACCATACAGAGGGGGTGGATGGGGAAGAAGGGGGGGGGGGGGGGGGCTACAGTGTTACCAAAACAAATCATGACTCCTTGTGAGTTGGGTGTCCAGGAAATTATTGACAGCGACAGTACAGTATACAGTATATGTTTTTATTTTTCCTAAGTTGCCGTAGTCTCTCTCCAGTGCCTCCGGGTGTTTTGTGTGGATTCACCTTGATGGTGTTTCTGCACCCTGGTTGGAGACTTCGGCATCTCATATAATAATAATAATAATAATAATAATAATATAACGTTCCCTAAGACACTGTCCTGTCCGAACGCCAGCTACGGACTGACCTGAGTCAAGAAATGTTCACTAAGCATCTCTACCATTGGTTCACAAGGCAAAACTGGCAGAAATAGGGCTAGCATTACCAGAACTATGCAATAGGAGTAGAATTTGATGCTTATTCCAAATCTGGCATCCGTTTTGCAATAATTGAAAAACAAAATGAAAGTGATAAAGCCAAATATGTTAGTGAGAAATGATAAAGTTGGCCATATTTCCTTTCTCTGAAGATTAATCCAATTTCTAGGTGCATTTTTTAATTTGAAATCAGCATATAAAACTACTCCTAATGCAAAGTTCTGGAAACGCTAGTCCTATTTCTGCCAATTTCGCCCTGAAAACTATCCGCTGCACTAACATTAGACGGCACACTGCCTGGGTACACAAAGCACTAGATGGCACACTGACTGTGCACACGAAGCACTACATGGCACACTGACGGGGTACACGAAGCACTAGATTTCACACTGACTGGGTACCCGAAGCACTTCAAGGCACACTGACTGGGTACGCGAAGCACTAGATGGCACACTGCCTAGGTACACGAACCACTAGATGGCACACTGCTTGGGTATACAAAGCATTAGACGGCACACTGACTGGGTACATAAAGTTGAACCCTAGACAATGCAATTGATCCATTCGGTTACCAAAACCCAAACAGTTATTTTTTGTTTCCAGACAAGCCCCGGCTTCGCCCTCCGCCTCTTCGCGGTGGGCTTGGTCCGGTGTCTATCTTATGTGTAAAAAAATGGAAATCTATGTGTAATTACAGGAGAAAAATAAAAGGTTAACTTCAAAATGTTTTTTTATTCCTTACTTAATCTAACAGTTTTGCTTTTTGTCTATCATCTGTATCATTATTGCAATTTCTTTCTGCAGGTTTTCGTTACTCTTCTCAACTTCCTTCAGAAGGAGTTCGAAGTTCTTCTCTTGTTTCCTTCGAATAGTTTCGTAGCTTTCTTCAAATGACTTCCATAACTGCTCACACTCTTCGAGTTGCTCGTCCATCTTCTCTACCACCAAATCGAAATCCTCGACGGATATCTTCAGTACTGCCGTCATGTCTTCTGGAGCGAATTGGGCCTCAACTTCAGCTTCACACTGTCCTAAATCTATAGACTTTCGCTGGAGCTCAATGTCAGCCTCAATGTCTTCTCTTGAATGATGATTCCGGTGTCTATCAACCTCGAATATTCGTCAGCTAACGACTCTTGTTCCAAAAACACGTCAGGGTATACAACGTTATTTAACACACATGGTCCCGATAAAAATACTTAGTGAATCCCAACTTGTGACCCGAGAGCAGGTAACATACAATTGCCCATGAGAGAAGCACCGTGTGTGGTAGAGGTAAAGGCCGCAATGTTGGATGGTCTGGCCCTGCGCCTTATTAATTGTCATTGCAAAACTTAGCTCTACTGGGAATTGGAACCTGGAAAATGCCACCGAGGAATCGTTGGCCACCAACTTTACCCTGGGAATGCAAACCTGCTCGCCATCGTAAGTGCCACCCAGAATCCTACCAACAATGATGGTCTTCTTCAGGTTGTCAACGATAATTCGTGCACCGTTGCAGAGTCTGGGTGGGGATAGATTCCGTATTACCATTACCACGGCACCCACTTTCAGCTTGAGTTGGTGTTCTGGTAACGAAGAAGGGTTTAGTTCATTGAGCGTGGAAACCTGATACTCCACATCGTTTTACGAATTCAGTTTGTCTTCACTCAGATGAATCTTCTCCCCTGGCAGCATATCTAAGATCGTAATGTTGATCTCGGAAACGTCAACGTTGAGAGGCGATATGATGGTATGACCGGCAAAATAGCAATGATCGGCGATATCAGGGTAAACACTCTCGATGAACTCTGTCTGGTTATGATAGAGAACGCCAAAGTTTTTGGGGATAACAAAATGTGGAGAGCTGATCTATCTCTAGTAGCCGGCTGGCAAAGGTCGTGTTTTTCGTATCGGCTTCTGGTCCCCTAAGTCGGATATTCTCGGACAGTGCATGTTTCCGTATCTGGGGCCAGAATTAGGTCTTCTTGATGGTAGCTGCGATTTCCTGGTTGTATCCACCACCCCTCACGACATGTAGAATCTGCCTGAAGTCCCCAGCACACACAAAGGGGATCCCACCCATGAACCTGTCACTATCGAGAAGATCTCGAAGGGTGACGTCAACGGCCAGCAGCATATTCTTGTTGGCCATCACCACCTCGTCCCAGACTATCAGAATATAACCCTAATAGTCTCGATAATTGGCTGTTCTTCTTGATTGAGCAGGACCTGAACTCATGTGATTCCATGAGCGGTATCTTGAAGGTATTATGGGCTGTGCTTCCGCCATGTAACATGGTTGCAGCAATGCCAATGATGCTACAGCCAGTGCAATACCACCAAGTGTAACTACACTTTTGTATATTGCTCTGCTTCGTTCCCCTTCTACACACTATATATCGGTGTCGACTTTACATTTGTAGTTACTTGGAATTATCGCATGCTTAATTTGGTCTGCCATACAATAATCGTTTTCTCTAACAACGCAATACAGAAAACTTCATTGTAGAGTAGTGGGGTTTTTGAAAAATGTGAATGTTAGGAGCATTTTTAGGTAAAAGTTGGGAACCAGACTTTTTAGCATATTTCAGGTATGCTGAATTCGATAAACCCGGTTCCCAAGCGAAATTTTGAGTTTTTGACCATCTAATTTGCATAAACAAAATGGCCGCCAAATTGGAAATTTTTGACACTTCATGAACCATTTTCTCCAATATCTCTCTAACTAGGCAAGCAAAAATGACAAATAAAGTGTCTATACTTATGTTTTGAGGGTCAGAGAATGTGATTAAGGCATCTTTAAAGTGATTAGTGATAAGCCTTCACGTAAATGTGCAAATTAGTGGCTGCAATTATAGAAAAATCAATTTCTCCAATATCTAATGCTAATACTAATACTAATTGTTTCTTTTATTTGCAGACTACAATGGATCCAGTAGTTACTTTGAAGAGGCCTTCACCTGTAGATTACAGCTTGTGCATCTTCTGCCAAACTCACACAGCCAGTGTTATTCCTAGTAATGCAAGTGACCATGGACTCTGAGTATAGCACAGGATCTAGTTTACTGTATGAGCGGCGACAGAAATTGGACTCCCAAACATATTGGTCTTGCCAATACACTACATCAAGCCACACGATCAAAAGATCTGGTGGAGTTGTTCCACAAGGCAGGCCACTGTTTGAGCTATGAACAGGTGTTGCAAGTAGACACTTCCTTAGCTGAGAGCACCCTGAAATCTATGGACCAAGCAACCGGGGCCATTATTCCACCAAACATTGTAGCCAATGAATTTATCCACTACACTGCAGATAACATTGACATTCTTGATGAGACACTTGATGGAAAAAATACTTTCCATGCAACTCAAATGGCAACATGGCAGCGGGGACAGAAAGCCGATGCTGAACTTCGGATGTTAGAGCCATCTGCTAGACATACACTGATCGTGCCAGATGTCCTAGAGAACCTGTATCCTGTCAATATAAATCCTGCCACAAGTGAGCCAGTATTCACAGCCCCTGTTGACAAGGTATGGTTCATGAAACCTGAAGGAGACAGTGATCGTGTAAAACAAGCACAAGCAACGGACATGACTTTTTTCCTGCGACGTCAAGATTCTGCCACAAAACCTTCTTGGACAGTATTCAATCAGTCAGTCTCAACAGAGGAACCAGAGCAGACAGCAGTAGGGTATTTGCCCATAATTCTTGCTCCTGCTCACGAGTTAGATACGCTAAATACAGTTGTGAAGAGGTGCATGGCGATATCTTCACATTTCGGACAGGAGCATACAGTCCTTACAGTGGACCAAGCCTTATACTGCAAACTCATGGAACTGAAGTGGTCTGTGGAAGAATATCGGGATAAATTAATCCCTCGCCTTGGTGGACTTCATACCGCGATGAACTTCCTGAAGGCTATAGGAGATCACATGGCTGGATCTGGTTTAGCTGAAGTGTGGCTAGAGAGTGGACTGCTTGGGGAGGGTGCTGTGCAGTTTGTCCTGTCAGGAAAAGCGTACAATAAGGCTATGAGAGCTCACAAACTTACTTTGCAAGCTCTTTGGTGGCTTTTGTTGCCAACATTTCTCCTGTTTGCTGCAGAGTCAGACAAGGAATACCATGATGAAGTTTCTGCGATAGCTGCTGATGACAATCCCGAAAGAATTCCAGAGCTGATAAGATGTCTGAAGCAGGAACGGTTTCACAATCTTCTGAAAGGTTTCATAGTAAGTAAATCTGATGATGTGAACTTTGTCTTCTGGTGGAACTATATGGACATGGTCTTCTGGTGGAACTATATGGACATGGTCTTCTGGTGGAACTATATGGACATGGTCTTCTGGTGGAACTATATGGACATGGTCTTCTGGTGGAACTATATGGACATGGTCTTCTGGTGGAACTATATGGACATGGTCTTCTGGTGGAACTATATGGACATGGTCTTCTGGTGGAACTATATGGACATGGTCTCAATACTGTTGCAGTTCACTCGAGCTCAGCGTGATGGAATCTGGGACCTTCATCTCCACTCCTTCAGTCTGATGTTGCCATACTTCATGCGGTATGACCACCTGAACTATGCAAGATGGGGTACAGTGTATATAGCCGAGATGAACCAACTACCAGAATCCGTGTTATCAGAGTTTCAAAGGGGCAACTTTGTTGTAAAACGTTCTGTTCAAAAGTTCAACCAAGTAGATCCAAACCAAGCCATGGAGTGGATAAATGGTACAGGAAAGAAAGCAGGTGGAATCATTGGCATCACAGAGACAACATCAGCGCTTTGTAGATGGACCCTTTCGTATAATATGAGGTCTCACATTGCAGCTGAAACGCATGCAATGTACAACAACTGTCCTGGTAGTGCACGTGTTCACAATGAAGCTACCAAATCACGGCAAAAGCGGGACAACGATGACGAGATGGCATTGCTCTCGGCCTTCCAGGGATTCAAGGTTTTTGCATCGGTTTCACCAGCGTCATTGCAGAATCTGGCCACAAAAGACCTAGCAACAGAGGCAATCCAAAACTCATTACTTTGTGCCAAAGAACTCGGACAAGAAAAAGTGAATACATTCGTTGAGGAGAGGATGATTGTACCTGAGCAAGGTGACAAGCCAGATGTCAGAATCCATGCACCCCTACACAGGAGTAATGCCAAAACGTTTGCATCTCTGTATGAAGTGGTCAAAGACAATAAAGAGAAAGACAAGATAACTATCCTGAAGGCAGATAGAAACGTGCTTCAACGCCTTCTTACTGCCTATGAGGCAGGTCGTCCAGTTGACTTGCCAGCTGTCCTAAAGCATGAGCTTCTGCCAGTTCCTGTATCACTCGCTGAAATGAATGGTACACTCCGCACTGGAAATAAGTCCATACTGGCAGATAAGTTAACGGAAGACATAATCTGCCCTGAAGCTATTGAACATCACGACTCATCATCCTGCCTAATCATTGATGGACAAGCACTGGTGGTTGCTCTGGGAAAGCCTGACAATGCAATGACCTTTGGGGATTTGGCCGACACATACGTAAGAGCAGTATTAAAGGCAGGTTCTAACTATCAATGGGTAGACATTGTGTTCGACAGATATAGAGAAGAGACAATCAAGGGTGGTATGAGGACACGACGCACGAAAGCAGATCGACCAATCAGACGAATTGTTGAGGGACGTGATGTGCCTCTTCCCAAAAAATGGACTAACTTTGTGTCGCTCCCTGCTAATAAAGCTGATCTTGCAAATTTCCTGTCTGAGGAACTGTGTTCTCAGGCACCTGATGATAAGGAGATTGTAGTTGCCGGGGGATTCAGAGAAGAAATTGAGGTTAGGTCATCAAAGACAATCACTGATTTGACTCAACTGAGAGCCACACATGAAGAAGCTGACACTAGGTTGGTGTTACATGCTGTGCACAGCCAGTTCAATACAGTTGTTGTGTCATCATGGGACACTGATGTTTTTGTGCTTTTGGTTTCCCACTTCCCACGTGTACAATGTGAACACCTCTGGATGATGTCTGGTACCACCAAGAAAAGGCGATATATACACATTGATGCAGTTTTCAACAACCTACCAAGAGATTCAACAACAACTCTTTTACCATTTCATGCATTAACCGGGTGCGACACCACCTCCTACATCGCAAATCACACCAAAAGGTCATCATGGAAAGTCTTCAAACAGCACCATCAATTGCTCATAAACTTGGGAATCGGTGAACTCACAGAGGAGACCATTCGATCTTCAGAAACGTTTGTCTGCAGAATATATGATGTGCACAAAACAGACTCTGTTGATGCAGCAAGGCATATACTGTTCTCAAAGACTGCCAAAGCAGAAGCAATGCCACCAACACGTGATGCTCTCCACTTCCATTTGATGCGAGTACACTATCAAGCAATGATTTGGAGAAATGCTCACTGTGCTGTACCTGAGCTTCCTGCACCCACAGACATGGGATGGAAACATGGCGATTCAGGACTACAACCCATTCTGATGTTATTGAGTCCGATCCCACAAAGTTGCCTGGAAATTATTTCATGTGCCTGCCAGAAACAATGCAGGACGCGTCGGTGCAAAGGCCGCAAATAAGGGTTACGATGCACAGCAATGTGTGCATGTCAGCAACAGAGTGATGATCAAACTCCTTGTATTGCATGAATATGGTCTACTCCAATAAATAGTTCAGGTGAGTGACAGATATTCCCCTGTTTTGCCTGCATAAGCATCAAGGAGTATCTTGGGGTAAAGTTGGGAACCATTGATTTTTCTCTAATGACAGCCGCTAATATGTATATTAAAGTCTAGGCTTATTACTGATTCCTTTAAAAATGCCTCAGTGACATTCCCTGACCCTCAAAACATAGGTATAGATGCTTCACTTGTGATATTTGCTTGCCTAGTTAGAGAGATATTGGAGAAAATGGTTCAAGAAGTGTCAAAAATTTCCAATTTGGCGGCCATTTTGTTTATGCAAATTAGACGGTCAAAACTCAAAATTTCGCTTGGGAACCGGGTTTATCGAATTCGGCATGCCTGAATTATGCTAAAAAGTCTGGTTCCCAACTTTTACCCAAAAATGCTCCTTGATTCTTATAGAGGGCCTTTTTTAGGAAATCTCACTATACTATTGCAGGAGTGTGGGCATATAAGCACTATGGAGCACCCTGCACCGTCTAGAGCTCCGCTTCTCCTGTGTGCTCCGCCCTTCTGCCTTGTGTTTTTACAAATAAAAACGGTTTAAAATTTATATTTTATTATATCCTTTTTGGGGGTTATATATTGGTTGTTTGCTATGTAGTCACCTATATCCTCCACTTTCTTAACTTTAGGATCAAGTGACCTAAAATTAATGGGAGTAACTGGTACTGTGATGCTTCGTATAATTCGTCGTATAGCTAGGTCATGCTTCGTATAATGTAAATCGGAAAATAAAATGGAATTTTTCATGTTTTTCTTTTATTTGCCCTAGTTTTTTACAATTGTATCGAAAAATGTAGCTTTCTCGAAAAAAGAATGCTTGTCATTTTTCAACGACATCTTTCACCCACAACAATTTAGACCCTCCACAAAAAAGGTTCACCACCAACTCAAATTCCACCAACTCACGTTGGGCAGCAGAAGATCGCCTAAAGATGTGTGTTAAAATCATGACAGGGACCCGTACAGCGGCGCCGCCGCAACAGCCCGGCCAGGTAGTCTTTCTCTAGGAGAGAGAGAGAGAGAGAGAGAGAGAGAGAGAGAGAGACAGACAGACATAGACAGACACAGTGTGTGTGTGTCTCTCTCTCTCTCACGGGGGAGGTAAATTTTCCTGTGAGACGCCCTCGAACATTTCCTCAGCCGTCATCGAGAAATGATGGGGAGTCACTCTTCGAATAAATTAGCTTTCTCGACAAAAGATTGTTTGCAATTTTTCTCACAACATTTTTCACACACAAATTTAGACCCTCCCAAAGAAAAAAGGTTCACTGCCAACTCAAGTCGTATAGCAGAATTTATTTTTGGTGAGTCGTCTGACTGGGGTGATCGGAGCTCTCGGATCGAAGTACTTCCGATCGCTCGCAATTCCCCCAACTCACGTTGGACAGCAGAAGATCGCCTAAAGATTTGTGTGTTAAAATCACGACAGGGACCCACAAAAATGTTAGCACTGGTACAAAATGTCTAACATTTTTCGCTTTAAGAGAGAGAGAGAGAGAGAGAGTGAATAATACCCTCTAATCACAAACTTCTAGGTAGATAATTGTTTCTCCTTAACTATTTGGTTTATCGTAATTCTGAAGTAACCGTTGGAATCCTTATAAAATTCCGCTTCCATATATGTATGCAAATACAAATATTTGTGGTCAAAATTTTTAGCTAGCACGAGTTGGACATAAGGTATTTCGATTGTTATGTTATAATACATGTTATGGAGTGCCCCAATGCGTTTGTTTTGTAATTATTCTATGTTTTTATTTGCTTTGCGGCGTCGCCGCTGTACGGGTCCCTGTCGTGATTTTAACACAAATCTTTAGGCGATCTGCTGCTGTCCAACGTGAGTTGGTGGAATTTGAGTTGGTGGTGAACCTTTTTTCAGGAGGGTCTAAATTTTTGTGGGTGAAAGATGTGGACAAATTACAAGCAATCTTTTTTCGAGAAAGCTAGTTAAAATAATATGAGGGCGGTGTACAAATAAAAACTGTTTAGAATTTATATGTTATTATATCCTTTTTGGGGGTTATATATTGGTTGTTTGCTATGGAGTCACCTATATCCTCCACTTTCTTAACTTTAGGATCAAGTGACCTAAATCTTACTAAAAAATTCAGGTTAGTAAGGCACGTAAGGCACTATATGAATAGCCTATTCTCTTACTAAGAAATTCAGGTTAGTAAGGCACTATATGGATAGCCTATTCTCTTACTAAGAACGAAGTAGCTACGGGACACCTCCGCCCTTCTGCCTTTTGTGTCCTGCCCAGATACGAGTCACAGCCATCGCTGCGCTATGCGACTACGGGACACCACAGTGAGGCTGGGCTATGGGACACCACTGGTCATAGGAGCACCCTGCACCATCTAGAGCTCCGCTTCTCCTGTGTGCTCCGCCCTTCTGCCTCGTGTGTCCTGCCCAAATTCAAATGGCAACTCTCCCTCAATCGTATACCTAGCTCATGCATCGTATACTGCGTCGTTTACCGAGGCCATGCTTCGTATACTGCGTCGTTTACCGAGGCCATGCGTCGTTTACCGCGTCGTTTACCGCGTCGTTTACCGAGGCCATGCGTCGTTTACCGAGGCCATGCTTCGTATACCGGGTTGCTCTACCCAGAGAGAGACTACCTGGCCGGGCTGCTAGAGAGAGACCACCTGGCCGGGCTGCTGCGCCGTCGCCGCTGTACGGGTCCCTGTCGTGATTTTAACACACAAATCTTTAGGCGATCTGCTGCTGTCCAACGTGAGTTGGTGGAATTTGAGATGGTGGTGAACCTTTTTTCATGAGGGTCTAAATTTTTGTGGGTGAAAGATGTCGTGGAAAAATTACAAACAATCTTTTTTCGAGAAAGCTAGTTAAAATAATATGAGGGCGGTGTACAAATAAAAACTATTTAGAATTTATATTTTATTATATCTTTTTGGGGGGTTATATATTGGTTGTTTGCTATGGAGTCACCTATATCCTCCACTTTCTTAACTTTAGGATCGAGTGACCTAAATCTTACTAAAACATTCAGGTTAGGAAGGCATGTAAGGCACTATATGAATAGCCTATTCTCTTACTAAGAAATTCAGGTTAGTAAGGCACTGTATGGATAGCCTATTCTCTTACTAAGAACGAAGTGGCTACGGGACACCTCCGCCCTTCTGCCTCGTGTGTCCTGCCCAGATATGAGTCACAGCCATCGCCGCGCTATACGACTATGGGACACCACAGTGAGGCTGGGCTACGGGACACCACTGGTCATAGGAGCAACCTGCACCGTCTAGAGCTCCGCTTCTCCTGTGCGCTCCGCCCTTCTGCCTCGTGTGTCCTGCCCAGATACGAGTCACAGCTATCGCCACGCTATACGACGCATTATATGAAGCATGACTGAGAGAGAGAGAGAGTGTGTAACTCTCTCTCTCTCTCTCTCTCTCTCTCACACACACACTGTGTCTGTCTCTCTCTCTCTCTCGGAGTCAAAGATTTTTTAGCTAACGTCTTGCCCATAATCAGCAGCAATGAGCGCGCTCACGCTGTCCTGTTAAAGAAATCGAGCTGTCAATTATTTGTCCACGACATCTTTCACCCACAAAAATTTAGGAGAGAGAAGAACTACCTGGCCGAGCTGCTCCACCCAGAGAGAGACTACCTGGTCGGGCTGCTCCACCCAGAGAGACCGACTACCTGGCCGGGTTGCTCTACCCAGCGAGAGACTACCTGGTCGGGCTGCTCCACCTAGAGAGAGCGACTACCTGGCCGGGCTGCTCCACCTAGAGAGAGCGACTACCTGGTCGGGCTGCTGCACCCAGAGAGAGCGAGTACCTGGCCGGGTTGCTCTACCCAGAGAGAGACTACCTGGTCGGGCTGCTCCACCTAGAGAGAGCGACTACCTGGTCGGGCTGCTCCACCCAAAGAGAGCGACTACCTGGCCGGGTTGCTGCGGCGTCGCCGCTGTACGGGTCCCTGTCGTGATTTTCACACGCAAATCTTTAGGAGATCTGCTGTCCAACGTGAGTTGGTGGAATTTGAGTTGGTGGTGAACCTTTTTTCAAGAGGGTCTAAATTTTTGTGGGTGAAAGATGTCGTGGAAAAATTACAAGCAATCTCATTTCGAGAAAGCTACTTAAAATAATATGAGGGCGGTGTACAAATAAAAACTGTTTAGAAATTATATTTTATTATATATATCCTTTTTGGGGGTTATATATTGGTTGTTTGCTATGTAGTCACCTATATCCTCCACTTTCTTAACTTTAGGATCGAGTGACCTAAATCTTACTAAAAAATTCAGGTTTGTAAGGCACGCAAGGCACTATATGAATAGCCTATTCTCTTACTAAGAAATTCAAGTTAGTAAGGCACTATTTGGATAGCCTATTCCCTTACTAAGAACGAAGTGGCTACGGGACACCTCCGCCCTTCTGCCTCGTGTGTCCTGCCCAGATACGAGTCACAGCCATCGCTGCGCTATACGATGCATTATATGAAGCATGACCTAGGCTATACAATGCATTATACGAAGCATGACCTAGGCTATACGACGCATTATACAAAGCATGACCTAGGCTATACGACGCATTATACGAAACATGACAGAGAGAGAGAGTGTAAGTGTGTAACTCTCTCTCTCTCTCACACACACACACACACACACTCTGTCTCTCTCTCTCTCTCTCTCTGAGTCAAAGATTTTTTAGCTAACGTCTTGCCCATAATCAGCAGCAATGAGCGCGCTCACGCTGTCCTGTTAAAGAAATCGAGTTGTCAATTATTTGTCCACGACATCTTTCACCCACAAAAATTTAGGAGAGAGAAGAACTTCCTGGCCGGGCTGCTCCACCCAGAGAGAGACTACCTGGTCGGGCTGCTCAACCCAGAAAGACCGACTACCTGGCCGGGTTGCTCTACCCAGAGAGAGACTACCTGGCCGGGCTGCTCTACCTAGAGAGAGACTACCTGTCCGGGCTGCTGCGATGGAGTTGTCAATTATTTTTCCACGACATCTTTCACCCACAAAAATTTAGGAGAGAACTACCTGGCCGGGTTGCTCCACCCAGAGAGAGACTACCTGGTCGGGCTGCTCCACCCAGAGAGAGACTACCTGGCCGAGTTGCTCTACCCAGAGAGAGACTAGCTGGCCAGGCTTCTCCACCTACAGAGAGACTACCTGGCCGGACTGCTGCGGCGTCTCCGCTGTACGGGTCCCTGTCGTGATTTTAACACACAAATCTTTAGGCGATCTTCTGCTGTCCAATGTGAGTTGGTGGAATTTGAGTTGGTGGTGAACGTTTTTTACGGAGGGTCTAAATTTTTGTGGGTGAAAGATGTCGGGGAAAAAATAACAAGTAATCTTTTTTCGAGAAAGCTAAATTTGTCAATACAATTGTAAAAACTAGGACAAATAAAAGAAAAACATGAAACATTCCATTTTATTTTCCGATTTACATTATACGAAGCATGACCTAGATATACGACGAATTATAAGTACGAAGCACCACTGTACCAGTTACTCCCATTAATTTTTGGTCACTTGATCCTAAAGTTAGGAAAGTGGAGGATATACTGTAGGTGACTACATAGCAAATAATCAATATATAACCCCCACAAAGGATATATAATAAAATATAAATTCTAAACAGATTGTATTTGTACAAACACAAGGCAGAAGGGCGGAGCACACAGACGAAGCGGAGCTCTAGACGGTGCAGGGTGCTACCTGGCCGGGCTGCTTCACCCAGAGAGAGACTACCTGGCCGGGCTGCTCCACCCAGAGTGAGACTACCTGGCCGGGCTGCTCCACCCAGAGTGAGACTACCTGGCCGGGCTGCTCCACCCAGAGAGAGACTACCTGGCCGGGCTGCTCCACCCAGAGTGAGACTACCTGGCCGGGCTGCTCCACCCAGAGAGAGACTACCTGGCCGGGCTGCTCCACCCAGAGTGAGACTACCTGGCCGGGCTGCTCCACCCAGAGTGAGACTACCTGGCCGGGCTGCTCCACCCAGAGAGAGACTACCTGGCCGGGCTGCTCCACCCAGAGAGAGACTACCTGGCCGGGCTGCTCCACCCCCCCAGGCAGACGACTCACCAAAAATAAATTCTGCTATTCAACTTGAGTTGGTGGTGAACCTTTTTTCGACTTTATCATCCCTGTCAGAGACGCATTGAGGCAAGGAATTGTTCCCATGGAGGAGGCAGTGAAGTGGGGATATGTCCCTGAGGATGGGGAAAGCTGGCATGGAAGTGACCCTCTGGATGGGGCAGCCGGGCAAGGATCTGGTTCAACTGTGTACAAATAAAAACTGTTTAGAATTTATATTTTATTATATCCTTTTTGGGGTCATGGTCGATAACAATGATCTGATGGGAGGGGATTGAGAGGTGCTTAGTCGGTTGTAGTCAAAGATAGAGTGAGGCTAATACAAAACAAACTCACACTATCTAGTTGAAGTCTGTATTCACAACTATTATGGACAAGCCAGTTGCAAGATGATATTTCCTAAGGAATTATCCTATTCATAAAACACGCAGGAATAGAGCAAGCTTTTCCAAAATTATAGTTTAATTAGATAATAAGCATGCAAAGTTTTGGTTATGCTAGCCCTATTTCTGCCTTATTTGCCTTGAGAGCCAACATCAAATTGTACTCCTAAAAGGTTATTTTAATGTATCTGGGACACAAATACACCATTTGGTAGCATTAGTGTCAATCTGGAAAAACCTGGCCTGCTTTAGGTCTATAGGGAACATTTCTTGACTCAGGTCAGTCCGTACCTGGCATTCGGACAGGACAGTTTCCTAGGGAACATTATCTTGCAACTTGCCTGTCCGAAATACTAATATTAGGGAACATTGTGAATAGAGACTTCTTAGGGAACGTTATCTTGCAACAGGCCTGTCCGAGATACTAATATTAGGGAACATTGTGATGACTAGTACATATTTCAGTTATCTGAAGAAATAGCAACTTGAGATTGTAAGTAGTTTCTACAAAGGGCATTTTGCAATGGTTAACCTAAAAATATGTTTGGAATAATCATTAGAAAGTGGGGTTCTTGGAGGGGTGAGGTTAGGTTAGGTTCAAACACGTCACAGGAAGATAATTTTTGTTTGGCTGTGTCAGTGTTCACCAACATAATTATACTTAGGTTAACTAAATTGAAAAGGTTACTAATAAATGATATCACATAAATATTCTCACAAAAGTATTGGCCAAAAATAAAAACTAGCCAAACATTTTAGTTCAGTATGAGAAAATACCCTTGTATACCCAAAATAGTTATATTTAACAGAAAAATACAGTTGTGAAGGATCAAAACATGATTTCCCAAGTAATCCTATCCTGTCCGAGATTTGGTCATTGTTCCCTAACAACCTGCCAAAGGCGTCCAATTTGAGCTTCCGAACAGGCCAGTTCCCTAAGAATTTTAAAATATTCCATTAGATGTCCATTTCCAGACATAGCGCTTTTACGACTATGCAGTTAAAAAGAACTCTGAAAGTAGATTATACCATGTTATTTTCGTTAATCTAAGAGTATAAACACTACCGGAATAAAGCCAGCAAAAAATCACCCATGACAAATGTGCTGTCCCGGTTCCGGAGTGGATAGGTCTATTATAACTGGATACAAGCTACGGACGGAACCCCGCTCATTGTTGCCTATGGCGGTCTGAAAAAAAGTGAGCGGGCATGATTGCATGGAAGTTTTTGATACATTATGGAATTTTATTACAGAAATTAATTTTGAAGCTCATTTTACCCCTTGTACCAGATTTGTAGGTTCGAACACTATCAGAAAAATGAGTTATATGGGATTGTTCATTTTCTTCCCTATGCAGTGGTGACTTTCAGTGGCCGCTCAGTTTGTGTTGAATCACTATGTTTACTAAAAAAACACATTTATAATGAAACTGCCTCAAGAACACTTGGGGGAAATGTAGTATATGGGTCGACACACAACATATCCTATAATCAAGTTAAAAAGGCCAATTTGAAGATGTTTTATGACTTCCCCAATATTTGGTGACTTGAGGCAAAATCTGGGGAGGCAGACGGTCTTGTTGACCTAGTATACCCTTCACACATCCCGAGCTCCCCGGGTCCCTGTTTACGCTAGAGATGATTGGTAGCGCAGCTGATAGAGCCAGGGTGTCCACATATTCACCCCTGTTTTTGGGTGTCCTACGACATCCGGAAGTGGGTTAAAAAATGGACGCAAGTTGGGATCAGTAAGCAATCTGGCACTACCATCTTCCCTAAGAATTTTCAGACCCCCATATGATCCCCTAGGAGGTTTCTAAACAGGGAATGAAGTTGTTCGGACCATCTGAGTATGCAAAGATCTATACCCATGCAAAAGCTGAACAAGCCAGTTCAATTATTTGCCTAAGATGAATTGGCAGGTCTTGTAGGAAGGTGACCGCTCTCAACCCTCCAACTATCGTCCAATTGCTCTCATCTCTTGTATCTCTAGAGTTTTTTATACTATTCTTGCTTCCAAATTTCTTAAACATTTCTCTTTTCATAATCTACTCTCAGATCGCCAGTATGGCTTCCTTAATTAAGGGTCGCTTTACTGGTGATCTTCTTTCATATCTTACTAACTTTTGGTAATCCTCCTTTCGGGACTTTGGTGAGACCTTTTCTATTGCGCTAGACATATCGAAGGCCTTCGATGGAATCTGGAACAAATCTTTATTATCTAAACTACCCTCCTTCGGTTTCTATCCCTCCATCTGTGCCTTTGTCTCCAATTTCCTTTCCAGCCGTTCCATAGCTGCTGTTGTGGATGGCCATCGCTCACTTCCTCATCCTAACAAATCCGGTGTTCTGCAGGGCTCTATCCTATCTCCCATTCTCTTTCTAATTTTCATAAATGATCTTCCCAACTGTACTTCCAGTCCAATCCATTCATAAGCAGACGAATCTACATTACACTACTCAATTACTTTTCCAGAACGCTCCAGCCAGCAATTCCTCAAAAACAAACATAATGAAGCCATACAACACTTATCTTTTGATCTAACTACCATTTCCAATTGGGCCAGAGAAAACCTTGTTGCCTTTAATGCTTCCAAAACCCAATTTTCCATATTACTACCCATCGAGAACTCCCAGAGGATTATCCCCTATACCTCAATAATACAAAAATGAATCCTTCATCTTCTCTCAAAACTCTCAGTGTCTCTTTTTCTTCTGCTCTCTCTTGGAAGGACCATATTACCAGTCTTGCTAAAGCCTGGATCACACATAGACGAGTCGGTGCCCGAGTCCAACACGTGTGATACTCGTCGATTATCGGCGTTGCTGGAGGCTGATTACTACACGAGTAGTAACTGATCCCGAGTCAACACGAGTGTAACAAGAGTCAACACGAGTCAACACATGTTTATTTAAGAGTTTACATGAGTCAAGGAGAGTCAACACGAGTGTAACACGAACCAGCACGAGTGTCAGAAATTTGAAAAATAACGGTCAAATTCCAGGTTACGAAATCAAAGAGTAGGTACGAGTCAACAAGAGTGTAACACGTATCAACAAGAATGTAACACGGGTCTACACGATTGTAACACGGACCTACGCGAGTGTCACACGAGTCGTTGGGAGTGTACCGCGAATGTGCACGAGTCGCTGAGAGTCCAAAAAGAGTCACGGCGAGTGACACATTGTGCACGAAACCTAGATAAGCGGCCCCCACTCCCACCCATTGCCACACAACCACTCGTCACCACGCAAGAAATACCCACAGGATACAGCCACCCACCATGGCCATCAATCGGCGCAACGCAGCAGCTAGGGTGATACTCCTGAAGATGCGGATGGATCTCATAGACATTGAGGAAGGTGAGGCGCTAGCTGAACGCAGACGTCAACGGCAAAGGAAACCAAGGACAGTTTGGGCAAGGAGTTGGTTATTGAGACGGGCACAGTTCGGTGTGTACGAGCAACTCCTGAAGGAGTTTGAGGCAGAGGACCATAAATCCTTCAAGAACTTCCTGCGTGTAGACCAAGTCATGTTTAGGGAGTTGGTGGAACGTGTCGGGCCAAGGATAGAGAATCAGGACACCTTTTGGAGGGAGGCTTTGTCACCTGGGCTAAGATTGGCAATCACACTCCGCTACCTGGGCACGGGTGACTCCTATCCTAGCCTGCAGTACGCGTTCCGTGTAGCCCGGAACTCCACCTCCATCATTGTGCCTGAAACATGCGAGGCTATCATTGCAGAATACCAGCAGGAGGTTATACGTTGCCCCAGGAACCCGGCGGAGTGGACCGAGGTTCCCAGGGAGTTCTCCAAGCGGTAGGATTTCCACCATGCCGTTGGTGCCATCGACGGAAAGCACTGCGCCATCCGATGCCCTCCACAAGGCGGAACTGAATTCTACAACTACAAAGGCTTCCACTCCATCGTACTCATGGCTATTGTAGATGCAGACTACAAATTCCTCTACTGCGACATAGGTAATCACGGTAGCTGCTCAGATGGAGGAGTTTTTCTAAGGACAAACATCAGAGCAGCATTGGATCGGTGCACCCTGGGACTCCCTGCTGCCGAACCTCTGGCCAACGACGACACACCTGTTCTGTACTTTATGGTTGGTGACGACGCCTTCCTCATGAGAAGGTGGTTGATGAAGCCACACTCTACCCGCCACCTCATTGTACCTCAACGGATCTTCAACTACCGTCTGTCCAGGGCTCGCTGCGTTGTGGAGAATGCCTTCGGTATCATGTCCTCCAGGTAAGCGTATGGTAATGTGAAGTTATTTCCCACAAATACAGGTTTCGTCGATGCGACATGAGATATGACAAGACCATTTATATGCCACCGTAATAATATGAACTATAACTACATTCAAGTATTTAACTATACATGATCATAACCATTCTCTCCCAATCTCAGGTTCAGGTGCCTCCTCGGCAATATACCCCTCCACCCGTCCTGTGTCGAGTCAGTGGTATTGGCATGCTGCTGTATGCACAACCTTATGCGGCTGAGGTACCCTGGTCACCACGACAACCTACTGGACGAGGAGGACCCTGTGACACATGCTGTCATTCCTGGGGCGTGGAGGGAGGAGCTGGAGAGGATGAACCCCCTGCAGAGACTCTCCAGGAATGTCGTGACAGCCCAGGCCCAGATTCAACGGCAGCACCTCACCGACTACTATTCATCACCAAGGGGGAGTGTCTCCTGGCAGAATGACATGATCTAAAGGTATGTAACCATAGTATGTTGGAATTCTTTGTTGTAATGTCTAAAACCTCTTCAAGCATCTCGCGGTTTATCAAGACCTTTGTATGCCCTTCTCATATTTATCAATATTAACAATCCTCGTACATAATTATTTATTTTCTATATATATTTCAGTAATGATGTTCATTAGTAGGATTTCATTCAATGTTTAGTCTCATTTTGTGCTAATGTCTTTCTAAGTCCTTTCAATATCATTATTATATTCTCTCTATATATTATACATTTAGATTTATCCTTGTTGTAGGTTTTTCTATGTGCTTTCAGAATCATTTATATATTCGATATATGTTTATATTTATATTTGTCTCATAGGTTTTGTATGTTTTTCTAGGTACAAATGTTGATTATATTTTCTTTGTATATAATCGATTCTGTATATCCATAAAAGTCTTATCATATTTTTCAGCATATTGCCATTATATGTTCTTCCCTTTAATTATGTTCTTCAAATTGGTTAATCATTATAATTATTAATTGTATCTAATTTTCCAAAAAGTATTTAATTCATATTACTTATTTGTTTGTCTGTTAACAAGTCATTTAAAAGTTGAATAAAGTAAAATGGTTATTGAAACTTATGATTAAAATAACTTTAAATATTATTTGGATGCAAAACAAAAGCTTGAGTCACATTCATTTTATTTTTACATAAAAAAATATAAAGGTTCCTTAAATGCTACAATCATAATAATATCATTCATCGTCATCCCTATCACTGGGGTTTATGACTAGCTTGTACATTTTACTGTAATCACACTTCGTCATCCCCATGCCTGGGGGTGCTGACTACTGGGCTCATCCGGGTGTACAGCAGAAAGTTTCCAGTTGTTGGCGGCCTGCTAGGGGTAGAAGGGATCACCATGTTGGTGCCATGTGTGGGGTACCACACAGGTACAGGGGTCCTGAATGAGGCCGCCATCATCTCAGAGAACGTGGGAGTGGTGAAACCTGGGGACACGCATGGTACCCTCGATGACGGTCCTGCCTGCTGTGGTGGTGTTGGGGGCTGCTGTTGTTGTACTGCGGTGGTGCCTGGGGTGATTTAGTAGGTTGATAGGGTGACGCGGATGTAATGCCACCCCTGGCCTGCAGCACGAACATCATCATCTTCCTAGACAATGAATCTCCTACATGGTCAGGCAGGATGTTCAGCTGCTGCTCCAAGTAGGCCACAAAGTGGGAGTAACGTGTCTGCTTACATGCCAGGGTTGACATCAGGGTGGCCATGTCGTCCCTCAGCTCATCCCGCTTGCCAGACAAGTAGAGAAACAAAAGTTTGTGGGTTAAAAACATGTTATAAGTATATATTAATATATTATTATAATATAATATAATATAATATAAGATAATATAATATGATATATAAACATGCCAGGGTTGACATCAGGGTGGCCATGTCGTCCCTCAGCTCATCCCGCTTGGCAGACAACTAGAGAAACAAAAGTTTGTGAGTTAAAATCATGTTATAATTATATATTAATATATTACAATAATAATAATAATATAATATAATATAATATAATAAAATATAATAATATAATATATTAACCCTTTGGCTGCGGCTATGTTTGGGCTATTTAGGGTATATTCAGGCACTCCTGAATGATAAATCAAGCATCTGCATTAAGTGAAGTGTATAAGGGGAGGTGTGGTGGAGTGGTCTTGCCACTGGCCTGGTAATCCAAAGGTCCCGGGTTCAAATCCCGATGTATCAATGGGAAGATATTATTGGGATGGAATTTGTGCTGTACCTAGTATCAGTGCATTACCACAAGCCCACCGAAACGTCAATAAAATACCCTCATTGTTCCCTGATTAAATAGCACTGTATGAATATTCCAATATTCAAAATATGCTATAGGGGTGCAATGCCTGGTGAGTTATCTGCTCAACAGGTGGCGTTGTGTGTGTGTAAGTGTGAGAGTCCGAGTGTAGGGGGTGAGACAGTGAAGCACGGAAACGAGGTGGCTTCAGAGATGGGGTCGTTTCGGGCCATGAGTGAGCACCGTGCCTCATGTGAAGGCAAGATGGCAGGTGCTCGTTGTACTCTACGTGCTTCACATGTCTCACTCCCTAGACTGGAACAAGACCTCACGGGCTTCACTGTTCATTGTAAAGCGGTGAATGTTAAGGCTCTCAGCCTATGCCCGAGAGGAAGTAAGTTGGAATATAGAAAAAAAAAAAAAAAAAAAAAAAAAAAAAAAAATCTGCCGAAAACTAGGCGAAAATAGGTTCAAAACGACACCAGAACGGACCGTGTATGTGGTCTGGTTCACCCGCAGTGATCCCAGTGAAACGCGGGAACCCCGCTATTATGTAACACTCGCTCGCTTGGCTACACTGGTGAGAGAGACAGAGAGAGACTCGCCCGAGACACAGCCTTGCTCAGTGAGCCGCTCTGAGGGTCGGAGGTGGGCCCCTCACGCTCCGACCCACTGACACTCGATTTTTAATTTTTTTACAGGCTTTTAACCCTTAAAAAGCGGCTCACCACATAAGTCGAGTTGAAAAAACTGGCAAAAAACGGGTGAAAAAAGGGTGGAAATCGAGTGAAAATGGGTGGGATAGTAATGATCCATACGTCCGACATCTGTGGCCTCCCGGCCCACACTAACTCCAGTTCCCCCACCGCGCGGGAGGATGACAGTGTAACCAATAGTTCGCTAAAAGTGAGCAAAGGTAGCAAAATCAGCTAAACTTCCATCTTCGAGGTAACACTGTCAGTGCTCCACGAATGCTACGTAGCTGTATGTGGCGTCACTGTGTAGCGATTTCCACCTAGTTTTTGGCGCAATACAGTTCCTTTCATACTGATGGTTGATATAGCAGTCAGAATGGCCTGAAAAGGCCCAAAACGGCCACAGAGGACCCGCTAGACTAGGGTTAACCCTTAAAAAGCGGCTCACCACATAAGTCGAGTTGAAAAAACTGGCAAAAAACGGGTGAAAAAAGGGTGGAAATCGAGTGAAAATGGGTGGGATAGTAATGATCCATACGTCCGACATCTGTGGCCTCCCGGCCCACACTAACTCCAGTTCCCCCACCGCGCGGGAGGATGACAGTGTAACCAATAGTTCGCTAAAAGTGAGCAAGGTAGCAAAATCAGCTAAACTTCCATCTTCGAGGTAACACTGTCAGTGCTCCACGAGTGCTACGTAGCTGTATGTGGCGTCATTGTGTAGCGATTTCCACCTAGTTTTTGGCGCAATACAGTTCCTTTCATACTGATGGTTGATATAGCAGTCAGAATGGCCTGAAAAGGCCCAAAACGGCCACAGAGGACCCGCTAGACTAGGGTTAAAGCCTGGAAATTTCTGTAACTTGCAAAAACATTCCAGAATGTCACCCGCAGTGAAAGGGTTAATATATAAGGGGAGGTCAGACTGAACCTTACACCCCCAATTCAGTCAAAATTTCAATTTGTTTTTCTTCTTCTAAAATGCTTCTTTCAACATAGGAGAATAGCATAGGAGGGAAGAAAAAAAAAACATATCGCATCCATAACTCCCCCGAACGGGGGTTCACCCACACACCCCAATCAACAAATGTTTTCCCCTTCAGCCCAATTTTTTTTTTGTATGTGTTGTTTGTCTAAAGGCTTCTGTAAACAATAGAAACTATCACATGAGGGCATAAACACCCATATGATATCCCCCCCCCCCTACCCCCCCGTGGCCCCCAATATCATGGATTTATATACAAATTCTTGGGAATTAGTCTGTGTGATGCTAGAATACAAGATGTATACATTAGTTTCCCATACATATCAGTTCCCTCTAACAGCTTACTAATATAAAACGTCTCTGGTAGGAGAAATTAAGCTATGTTCCCCAAAATTATGGGAATAAAGCTATGATTATAATAGTTTTGCGATTTCCAGAGATCATATATTGCCAACTCCCAAGACTTAGTGTAATGACACTTTTGTATATTGTTCTGCTTCGTTCCCCTTCTACACACTATATATAGGACTATATAGCAACGGCAGAGCGTTTAGATAATGGCCGCATCTCCGATATTTTCCAAGATTTGACTTTTTTCATGTCGAAATTTGCACTACCCAAAAGATATAAATATTTTATATTTTATTTCAGCACCTTCTATTATTCAATATGGGAAAACAACGCACCGTTCTAGGGGATGCTTGTAGGATACGCCAGAAAAAAATTGCGGGAAATTTGAACAATTTTCAATGACTCATTAGATTTTTCATATAGTGCAATGAAATTCGCGCTCGTGCGCATGCACATAGAGAGCTGATTTTTGTCAGCGACTCTTAGTATTTCCATTGGTATGAAGATGGTATAATGCCAGAAACAAAATCTCTTATACAGGGTGAATTGAGGGTGTAAGGTTCAGCCTCCCCTTACAGCAGTTTCCAGCCTTCAACAAAATAATAATTTATATGAATACTCTCGTTATGAATTATGTTAACAATGCTTTCATATTTACCTCCACAGGTGGGCTCGTGTCAGCAGTTTCCAGCCTCCAACAAAATATAATTTATAGGAATACTCTCGTTATGAATTATGGTAACAATGCTTTCATATTTACCTCCACAGGTGGGCTCGTGTCGGCGCTTCTTCGCGATGGGGCCTGTGGCGGAAGATGGCCCGGATGGCGGGGGCATGCCAGAGGAGTCCTCACCACTATCGGGGTCTTCTGTTGTCTCCTCGGGCGCGGAAGTATAGGGGTGGGGGGCGTCCTGCTCTGATTCTTGGAACTGAAAGAAAGTCAAATATTTAGTCTTTCATTAATATATATCAATTGTATAATATTTCGCAGACGAAGGTGTGGCGTTATATATATGATGCAAAATGAAATTATCTTAAATTTATCTATAATTTATAATATGTACCTTGCCAATAAATATTAATACATAAATCCATGTGATGTTTATAAGGAGCCTTCCTTTATAAATGTATACCTACAATAAATCACAAAAGAAGTATATATGGCGACGTTAAATATGTTATAACCGACACTATTAGGTAAATGGGAGCATATTATAACACTTTTCTGTTTTAAAGACGATAACTTTTATATAGTGTTGCTGTTTATTACTTGTTCTTATAATTTCCCATGTATCTATTATTGTCACACATATTAGGTATGTATATTAGTGTTCTCACCTTAGCTGTGACCCGGGTCTTGACTCAGGCAATGTGCCCTTTCAGGAAGGCGAACTTTCTTAATATCCATTCGTCCCTCGCTGACCTTGGCCGCCCCTCAATTGTCCCAGGTGTGCCCGCACCACTCATCTCGTCAGTCATCTTTGCATACCGCGTCCGCATGCCCGTCACCCATTTGTTCATATTTGCTCCTGGGGACACATAAACATTTACTAGGCACTGGAGGGACCTGGAATTTGTGTCTCGCAATGAAGCTTACAAAATGCAGCGGGTCTTTCAGGAGAAGTTGTACATGTTGAAGAAGGCTTGTTCGGAGGTGGAGACGATACATAAGTTCTACCGAGGTTTGCCAGACCAGTCGATGTCTGTGACCCAGGAGCAGTTAGAGCGAGAGCAAGACCAAGTGGAGGAACTCTATGACTGCTTCAAGGAGGTCTATAAGTGGGACGGTCGAGCGTTCTATCCTTTGATGAAAAAAAAAAAAAAAAAAAAAAAAAAAAAAAAAAATGGCAGCAACACCACCATCACCACCAACAACAACAACAACAATACCATCACCAACAACAACAACAACAACAACAACAACAACAACAACACCACCACCACCACCAACAACAACAACAACAACAACAACAACAACAACAACAACAACACCACCACCACCAACAACACCTACAACACACAGCAACACCACCACAACAACACACTGTGGTTATGGGCTGGTCTATCAGAGTGAGAACTGAAGATCTCTGCCATACCCATAGCTTACTCGGACTGTTCCTTTTACTTATATATTTTCTAGATCTTGAGTGACGGCGTCTCTTCCGTGGATTGACCTCCCAATCTACCAAGATTGGAAGCCAAAGCATCACGTTTTTCCCTTGCCCCTCAACTTTCTCTTCATAATTGCTGAGGGGCACAGAGCCCTGGGTGGAGCTTTGGTTTCCCGGGCGTTTCTGCACCCTCCTCAGCTCCCCGCCATGGAGTGGCTTCGGTTACCCAGGCTTTATTGTGGTCGGCAGGAAGGGTTCTGTGGGGGCGCTCGGTTATGGCCTTGGCCGTGCTCTGAGCCTTGGGGCTGTTCGGCCAGGCAGCTTGGGGAACAACAACAACAACAACAACTAGGCACTGGACATAATGTATAAATGCTTTATATATCGTCGTGAACAGGTAAAAGATAGGTGCATAGCCAAATCTATATTCAAGAATGAAAACATACAAATGGAATGGAATGTAGGTGATATTGGCAACACAGCATATAATATATGGAACTTTTAACATTTGAACAAAATCCTGATGTATTTAACGTATGAAGTACCTGGAATCGAACCAAGAACACAAAAACAAGGTATTACAAATCTTATTAACAATAAAATAACATAATGAAAGCTTTGTTTGGGGTACTAACCTGTGACTCGAGATACCAGGGTGGCAGCCTTCTCCTCGAACATACGCACCTTCTTCCTGCTGTCCTTGTACTCCTTGAGGCGTTTCTGGTAGAGCATGGGGTTATCCTTCACCCATTCTACCAGCATATCCTCTGTGTCGTCGTCAAACAGGATCCGGGTCAGTTTGTTTTTCTTTATGGCCCCATTCACGGGTCTGTCCTCGGCAATGCTGTTCTGGGAGTCCTGAGATTTCTGAGAGTTGCCTAGATCGTCCTGGCCAGACATGGCTTCTGTTTCTTCTGGCTCCTCTGTGTTTGGGTCGTCGTCGTTATCCCTGCCCTCCAGCTGCGTCTCGTCATTGTCGAAGAAGGTATCATCGGCATCATCGCCGATTTCCTGACAATGAATGGTACCTGGGGCCTGGCTATCCTCTATTATTTCGTCGGAGCTTACCTCAGGCAGCGACGCATCACATGTCTGCTTTGCTTGGGCTTGGCGGCGTGGTGTGGGTTGTGCGTCACGTGGTTGGAAGGGGCCAGGCAGCGGCTTTACAACACGTTTAAACTTCTCTTGCCCCTTCGGCACCTGTCGAGGGCTGGTAGACTGCATGGTGGTGACCTTCTTCTTGTCAGGGGGGGGTCATGGCGAAGGGCAGCGTGGGTAGATGGGGCAGGTCAGAGAGGCAGGTTGTGGTCCTTGTGTGCTGTGCTGGCGGAATGGGCAGAGGCAGCGTGGGGCAGTGCCTTTATAGGGGGTGTGAGGCGGCTGTGTGATAGTAGTGGGCGTTTCACTGATTTTTTAGTAATCGCGATTACTGATTACTTTCATGAAGAGTAATCGATTACTAATCGATTACTAGTACTTTAAATTTCAATATAGCTACCAGTGCATATAAATAGGTGGAAAAATGCTCATTATTTAATTTCTTACTTACCAAGAAATTACGATCTTGAAAAATTACGTAGTATCCCCTCCTATACAGTATATTCTTGGGCTCTGTACCTTAGGTCTCTTATATATAAAACATTATTGACATATTAGGGGTTTTACTTCTCGAGATTTGTCTCGTAAATTATCAATGTAAATCTAACTTACTTTAACATTTTAGAATAATGTATTTTTCATCTCTAATTGATGAAAACAAATATTTATTTTATTACCTATATACTGTATATAATTCTATATACCAGTAATCATTCGAAAATAATCGATTACTCAAAAAGTAATCGATTACCGAATTTTTCAGTAAGTAATCGAAGTAATCGATTATCGGTAATCGATTACGCCCACCACTACTGTGTGAACGGCGCGGCTGCCAACTCTTCATTCGGTGTTGCCAGCACTCGGGCTACACTCCACACTCGTGTAGGTTCGGGTAGCTTCGTGTTGACTATCGTTTGATCCGTGTTACACACGTATAGACTCTTGTTACATCGGTGTAAACTCGTGTTAACTCGTCCAAAAAAATTTAAATAATGGTCATCCACATTGCACTCTCGCCTACTCGTGTTACACTCGTGCTTTTTTCTGAGTGAATCTGGGTTACTCGTGTAGACTCGTGTTTGACTCGTGTAGACTCTGGTTTCATTATTGCCCGCAATATGGGCACTCATATTCGTATTTTCAACTCTTGTTGACACGTGTTGCACACAGGTGGTTTCGTGTAGACACGTGTTGAGTCGTGTTGACTCACCAACATTGAAATGTCCACGATCGAGGATGAATCACCAAAGAGTGTTACACGAGTTAACATGAGTAAACACGAGTAGCGAAGAGTTCCGCAGAGTCAAACACGAGTTTACACGAGTCTACACGTACAGTATGTGCACGAGTCTACACGTATTTTCCTCGGACTCGTGACGGAGACAAGAAATGTTATGCATGTTTGACATTTTTGGGCCACGTGGCGAGTACCCAGGACACACCCCGATACACGGAGAGTATACACGAGTGTAACACGAGTATACGCGAGTGTTGCAGAGTATTGACGAGTCATTGCCGAATAGCAAAATTTCATCACTCGTGTTGGACTCGGGCACCGACTCGTCTATGTGTGAACCAGGCTTAAGGCAGCCTCCCAGAAGCTGGGTGTGCTCAACCGCCTCAAGGATATATTTACCCCTGCACAGTTTCTTGCTCTATACAGGGTTTCAGCGCATCCATGTATTGAGTATGGTTCACATGTGTAGGGAGGATCCTCTCACACCACACTCCTAGACAAAGTAGAAAGGAAAGCCTTTCGTATCATTAACTGCCATCCACTCACCAACTCTCTGCAATAGCTCTTTCATCGCCGCAATGTTGCATCTCTCTCGCTATTCTATCGCTACTACAATAATCAGTGTTCCTCGGAGCTCTCCCTGTGTGTACTACCTCCTCTACATAGGGTACGTAATACCCGTCTTGCAACACACTCCCACCGCTACTCTGTGCAACTATCCAATCTAAGAGTGAAACATTATTCTCAGTCTTTCTTCTATTCAACAGCTGAGCTCTGGAACTCTATCCCAGAATCAGTCTATCCCTCTTCCTATGACTTAAATTGCTTCAAACTCTGTGTGTCTAGGCATTTTGGCTTGAACGTCCCTTAATGTTTTTCCCTGTCACTCTTTCAACTCTGGGGGATGCACTTGCTACAGGCAGTTCTGCCTTTTGTCTCCCTCACTCACATAGAAAAATAAATAAATCAAATATCCTCACACAGAGGCAATGTCGTTGTGGTTTTCCAAGGACGAAAACCCCGCATCGCAACATCATCATCAGCTTCATATTAAAGTTCAGAGACACTGGTAGTGTGACTAACACCAACAGGATCAACTGTTTTACACCTATGACTGTCAGAACACCTGCATACATTCATGAAGTTAGGAGTTGTCTGAAACAGTCGCCATGTAAGTCCACCAGATGGTTGTCACATGAAGTGGAAATATCCAAGAGTTCTTTGATTTCAACCGTTAACTCCTTGCCTGAAGGGGTTTAGCCCTAATTTATTATCAGTCCCTGCATATTTTCATGCATAAAGAAGAACCAGAACGTAATACAATGATATGTCCATGAAAGTACAGTAATTGAGCTTTCCAATGACACCTGAATCATCTCTGTATGACGTCTGGTTGTCTTGCAACTATATTGTACAGGTCGGCCAAAATTGCCAAAAATTAGCTGTTTTCACCTGTTTTCGCTATGTGCAACACAGCAGTGAGGTGATAGAAGTATCTGTGTTACGTCAGTGCGGGCCTAGTCTTGCTGGGCGATGGATGAACCGCTTGCCTCACTCCCAGGACACATAATAAGTGGACTTTGGTGTCCGTCAGGTGACGGGTCCCATTGGGAAGGGGTTAATAGTGACCTGATACTGTTTCCATGCAAAATGCAGATTATTCAGACTCAAAGCTGGAACAACAAAAACGAGCAAAATGTGTTTTTGCCAGAGAATCAGCAAGCAAATTGAGAACGATCTTGGTCTCTTGGATGTATTACCCTTCAGCCATGAAGTACATATTCATTTGAGTGGGCATGTCAACAAGCAAAAAATGAGGTTTTGGACTACAGCACAACTTCATGAGCATGCTTAAGCACCCCTGAGTGTTGAAAAATATCTGTATGGTGTGCAATAGGACAGACAGGCATCTTTAGTTCATTCTATTTTTAAGACAAAGAAGGTCACCGGGTGACTGTTGATTCTAAACGCTACAATGAGATGCTGAAAAATGCTTCTTTTAGGCTAGAAGGAGAAAGAGAGGGGTTAACATGAACTCTAGTTGTGTTTCAACATAATGGTACGCCCGGCCCTCACTGTTCAAACCATACACTTGTGTATCTGAGACAGTGGTTTCAAGGGAACCGGATTATTATCCAGGAGGACCGACAACCCATGGCCCCTTATTACCCCAATCTCAATCCTGCAGACTATTACGTCTGGGTTACCTGAAAGAGAGAATCTACCAGAACATCCCTGACTAAATCACGAGACTGAAACAAAACATCCGAGGAGAAAAAAAGGTGATTTCCAAGACCAAGAGCCATGCTGGACAAGGTTGTCCAGAACTTCAATGTTAGAGTGGTAGCAGTGATTCATTAGCAAGGAGCTTGTATCGAGCTTGTTATTAATTATTTGAATAATTGAGGAATAGAATGGTTATCATCAAAATGTTTTTTTTATGTGAAATCTTATGGTGGTATGCTACCCATGGCCGAAAAATCATTTAAAATCTGCAATATATATAAACGTTATGGCAAAACAAAATGCATATTTTTTGTTCTTGACCACCCTGCAGTTGTTGTTGTTGTTGTTCCCTAAGCTGCCTGGCCGAACAGCCCCGACTCCCTGAGAAAGGCCATGGCCACGATTGGGCTTTCCCACAGAGCTCTCATTGAGTGTAGATTGTGTTGTTGGCGTAAGTGGTTGTGTGAAATGCAGTCTTCTATGATGTGTTTAATGGTATGGGGTGCTGTGTTACATCCCGGGCAGGCGTCGAAAACGGAGTCATCCAGTCTCTTCTGATAGCTCAGGAGAGCTGGATGGTGTCCGCATCTCAGCCTGGCCAGGTGGACTCTGTCCTCGCGAGGAAGGGAGGATTCGGAAGGATGGATTTCGGGAGGTCGTGCATGCAGCTGCGTGTTGTCTGTGAGTGAGTGGATGGATCGGTGAGAGATATGAGTATGGATGTGCTTCTGGAAGTTGGTTCGGGGTGGGCAGGGAGGGAGAGAGGACAATAATTGTGTGTGATACCGTGTGCTGGGTGTTGTTTTGATATTTCTTGGTGTCTGTGGGTGTGTTGCCATGTAGTTTAGTGGGTGGTCTTGATTCGTGGAGGCTGCTGCCAGGAATTGAGTGCCTCTCATGTCTAGATGGTCTTTGACTTTGAGGATTTTGGTTTCTTGATGTAGGTGATCTGTGGGTGCAGTAGCTGTGCAGCTTGTAATGATCTTCAAGGCTTTGTTTTGAATAGTCTGTAAGGTCTTATGATGTGTTTCAGCTAGGTTAGAAGCCCAGGCTGGGCTTGCGTATTCCATCACTGATCTTATGTATTGTTTATGTACTGTGGTGGTAGTTTCTTTGTTGTGTCCAAATTTTGTGTGAGCAAGTGACCTGAGGGCGCTAAGTCTGGGTGTCAGTTTCTTTTTAATGTTTGTGGTGTGCTGTTTGAATGTCATATGAGTATCATATGTTACTCCTAGGATTTTGGGTGTGTGTGTATGTGTTAGGGGTGTGTTGTTTATGGTGAGTTGAGGGATGTATTCGTGTTCTGTCCAACTTGTGAGCAGGGTTGCGGTGGATTTGGCTGGGGCTAGATTAAGTCTGTTTGTAGTGCAACAGCCATATAGTGTGTTGAGATAGGGTTGAAGGAGATCTGTTGCTCTTTTTGGGTCATGGTGTGTGCATGTGAGTGTTATGTCATCTGCATAGGAGGCTAAGTTTATTTGGGGCATATTGGGCGTAGTTATATCGTGCATGTACAGATTGAAGAGTGCGGGTGATAGGACGGATCCTTGTGGGACTCCGTTTGGAAAGTTTCTGATTTTAGATGACTGACCGGCAAAAGATACGTGTGCACATCTGCCTGCTAGGAAGTTGGCCAGTCACCTTTTTGTGTTGTTGTGCATGTTTGTGTTGTAGATTTTGTTTGTTAGGTTGTGGCGGGGGATGGCATCGAAGGCTTTACTAATGTCGAGTGTGGCTAATAGTGATCTGTGTGGTGGTCTAGCTGAATTGATGCCGTCGAAAGCTCTTTGTTTAAGGTCTGTGAGAAGAGTGTTTGTGGAGTGCAGTGGCCTAAAGCCATGTTGTGTTGGAGCTAGGGGTAGGTCAGGTGTAATTAGTTGTAATACTAGGCGTTCCATGACTTTGGAGGGGGAGCAAAGGAGTGTGATGGGGTGGTGCGAGGAGGGTAGCGTGGGGTCTTTGTTGGGTTTGGGGAATGTGATGATGATACCATGCTTCCAAATGTCTGGTATTGTGTTGTGTGAATAGCTGTAGTTTGATATGTTAGTGAGTGCTTGTATGCCTTGTGGTCCCAGGTGTCTGAGGTGTATGTTGCTTATGTTGTCTAGGCCACAGGCGGGTGAGTGCTTGAAATTGTTGATGATAATATGCTTTGTCTGGCGATTGGTGAAGGGTGTATAGTCAGGGTCTGTGGGGAATTGTCTCTTACGTCGGATGACACGTCGGTCGTCTTTGTGAGGATTTTAGGTGGCTGGCATGTGAGAAGTGATTGATGAGAGTGTTTGCTTGTTGTTTACATGAAGGAGTAGAGTCTGTTGTTGTGATTGCAGCATGTGATTGTGTTGTGTTGCTGTTGGAAAGTGTGATGCTGTTTAGTGTTTTGTAGAGTTTTTGGGGGTTTGTTTTATGATCAAGTGTTTGTAGGAAGTTATTCCAATTTAGTTTTTGTTGTTCTTGTATTTTGTTGTTAGTTTGGGTGTTGAGTGCTTGAATTTGTTGTGTGATGTCTTGTGTTTGGGGTGCTAGGGAGTGTTTCAGTATGTCGCATTGTCTGATGAGGTTTTGAATTTCTGGTGTGAAATTGGGGTTGTGTCTTTTCTGTTACCTCTTGGAATGTGTTTCTTGTCAGCGTTTTGGATACTTTTATTGAGTATGTGTACAGCATTGTTGATGTTAGTGATGGGTGTACTGTTTAGAGTTGTGAAGTGCTTCCCAGTTAGCTCTTTTATAATTGGTGTATGTGTGTTTGTGGCTAGCTGGGGTGAGTCTGGTTTTGGTGGTGATAATGATCGGGAGGTGGTCAGAGCCTAAGGTTCTGACCACCCTCCAGGATGTTGTGGGGGCGAGTTCTGGGGAGCAAAAGATGATGTCTGGAGATGATGGGTTATAGAGGGCTTGGTGAGGAATATGGGTATGTTGATGGATGTCGTTAAGGATGATGAGGTTATCGGTTTGGTTTTGTAGTACCAGCCTCTGTCTGTGTCGGGGTTGTCGACAAACCAGGCCGACGTCTTGGCGTTGAAGTCACCACCCAGGATGATGTGTGGGGTGTGTGGGGTGTTTGTGATGTGTTGTAAGTGTGGTCTGTATTCATTTGGTACTTTAGGGGATGTTTGGGGAGGGATGTATGTGTTTATGATGGTTATGTTGGAGTTGTTGCCAGTGCGTATTTTAATTGACTGTATTTCTGTTGTGTTATCATTTGGGGGGAAGAGGGATTTGGTTTGTACACTGGTTATTATGTATGATATTTCTTTGTGTACCAGGGTGATGAGTCCACCGCCCCCTCCGACAGCCCGGTCTTGTCTGATGGTGGTGAAATTATGAAATGTGGGTGTTTTTTGTGTTGTGCAGAAATTTGTTTCTTGTAAGATGGCAATGTGTATGTTGTGTTGTTTGATGAAGTGTGAGAGTTCGTGTTTCTTTGTGTTGAAGCCATCTATGTTCAGTTGAAGAATGTTAATGTTATGTGCACGATGTATGTTGGGTGCTGCTGCACGAGGATGGGGTGGGGGTGGGGGTGAGAGGGGGGGTGGGGGTGAGGGTGTGGGAGGGGCTGGGGGTTGCGAGGGGTAAGGTGGGGGTGGGGATTGGAGAGCAGGGGATGGGGGTTGGAATGGATTAGGATGGGGTGTGGTGTGTTGAGTTGAGAATGTGGATGGTATGGGAAGGTTAGGTGGGTTAGGGAGGAGAGGTGGACGGGTTTTAAGGGGGGAAGTGGATGATATGGGAAGGTTAGGAGGGTTGGGGAGGAGAGGTGGACGGGTTTTAGGCAAGGGATTTGACTGGGAGAGGGAGGGGCATGAGGAACAGGTCCAGGTGTTTGTATAGTGTTTCTTGGAGGCAAGTGTTGTGCAGGTGAAGTGGGTCCGGTTCCCGCATGAATTGCAGAGAACTGAACCCTTAGTATGGTGACTCGAAGTGAAGGGTTTTGAGCAAGTTGGACATATGTATGTGTACGTGGGTCCTGGGTTGCTCTCAATGTCTCCGGCTAGAAGAAGTCTTCGAGAAATGACAGCCGGAGAGTCATTTCTCGGTGTAGGAAAAACTGTGTGATGTGTGTGTGTGGTGTGAGAGGTGTGGAAATTCCCGGCGCGACTGAAGCCGCTCCAAAGACCCGTGCCCCCAGGGAGGGGGCAGGGGATGGTTGTGACGGTTTGGCTCCCGAAACTGATCCCCGCGGCCGGCATCCGGTTTTCCTCCACTGGTCGTTGATTTTGTCTTCGGCCGTGGAGGGTCGGCAGCCATCCGCGGTTGGCAGCCTCGGGAGGTGGCCCCACGGCGTAGACGCCGCCACATCAGGACCACCCTGCAGTAACACTCCATTATTTGATATTGGACATAATACACACTATCACTATATCGGCCACTAACTAGCTGAAGGATTTGTTTATCTAATGGTTACTGTGTCTCTTCGGTTAGAGAAATAACCATTTAATAAGAATGCAATGGAGGCACATAAGCGGTATATGGTAAGTCTGTGTGTATACAGTAAGCATAGTAATAAATAACAGCACATATTCCAAATTTTCAATAACGTTTCTACTAAATATATTGTAATTTGAACTCATTATCACGTAGTAACTTATTGGATCTTCTTTAACCTCTCCGCTCCGCAGGTGGGGTAGTGGCCACCCCTCCCTGTGCGGAGGTATTTAGACTGTTTCCTACACTCGAATCGTCATCGTACCATAAATATACTTATCCATATGCGCCTATTTTACGTTGATTATAAAGATATTAACCTGTTACAACAATAAAACAAGTGGAAACAGCGTTTGGATGGTCAAAATCGGCAAATTAGATCGGGAGTTACATAACTGAAGGCTGAGCCAGCCTGCCAGCCAGCCACACTTCACTACGTCTGGAGCGACACTGTCGTGTTATTCCCTCTCTTTCTCTCTTTCATTCGCTGTGTAGAACATACAAGCACAGCTTGCTTATGAATGGCTATTGATAGCACGAAAATATATCAACGAAATAGGGAATAAGAGTGAATAGGTGATAATTGAAGGGGGGGGGGGAGGGGGGAAGGAGTGGATGTGGAGGAGTGATATTTGGCATGGCCAAGGGGCAATTAAAAAACAAAAACAAAACAAAAACAAAATGATACTGGGCTGGTTTAAATGTTTTTTTTTAGGCCTTCGATTATATAAGGAGTTCCACAGCGCACCGGTACACCTTATATAAGTAGATCCGCACTTGCCGGGTTAACATCGCCCCAGTACAGGACAAAAATCACCAAGTTAAAAATGTGCCCCTTTGTATTATATCCCTTTACTCATACCTCAAATAATATTTTACCAAACTGATTTCAGAATCGTGATCAACATAATTATATGCACAAGTTTTAGCACCCATAACGGTAGGGACCCGTTAGAGAATCCCACTTAGAACTTCTTTTTCACAAATATAGACATCTACTGTAGGAGCTCAAAAAGAACAAAGCCATGGCTCTAGCACCTAGAGTATGCGTTTTGAGATAAGGTATCTAGACAGTCAGGTACAGTCGTGAACGCTAATATGAACGTAACTACTGAATTTGATTCCGTATCAAACACACCCAAGACACGATTATGCTTTATTCTTTAGAACATGGATCCAATTTAAAGATTCATACTTGTCCTGGATACTATTCAATACCCTCTGTGTACCATGTAGGGGGACTCATTCACCACAGTTTTCAAATACCAAAGATCTGGAGATAAACACCAAGGCAAAGTGCAGCTGACTGTAAGCATCCTAACGTTTTACCCCTCCAGTTGCAGATAGGATATTCGATGTGGATGCATTTTGTAGACCTTGGAAGTCTCTTCAATATGTATCACATTAATTCTCCAGTGACGTGCAAACTAAGAATACAAAATATAGAATTTGTTATTTGTGTGCTCTTTTATTGCGATTTTCGAACATTCTCCTTTCGCATAGTGATCTTCATGGCCGGCTCTATAATGTTCCACAACTCTATTTTGGCTGGGAGTTGTTTGAATGTTGATGTGCGAAGACTAAAGTATGTTCACCTCATGCTCCATGTCGGTGGACAAACATTCCTGTGAAATACAAATAAATTTGATTTCACAGACAATAATGCCAATGATAGCATATATCTGAAATATATATATCACCTATGTATTGAGAGATGCCGTGATCCTGAAGGTGGGAAGGAACTGGGGTTCTCGAAAAAGGGGTTCCAGTCATTACGCTATTCTTGACTTACAGTGCACTGGTTTAATAATCCAGTAGGGTTGATAGCCTCTGAAGTCTAATTTTAACTAGCTGAATGTAGCAGACAATATATATATATATATATATATATATATATATATATATATATATACTGTATATATAATGAAGCAACTTGGTTGAGCCCGAGAACTTTCAGTCTTCTTCTGTACTTCTCACTTCTCAGCTTGTTCTTCCTCTGTCCAATTACTCTTCTTTCCTACTTTACTCCAGCCATCTGGTCTGGTATATATATATATATATATATATATATATATATATATATATATATATATATATATATATATATATATATATATATATATATACATATATATATATATATATATATGTGTGCAGGTATATAGTAGGAACGGGATAATGAAGGCCGTCACGAGGTTCATGATGTTTATTGGTACCAGACGTTTTGACATTTAGCATGCCATTATCAGTGGAAATCTACGGACAATTTAATATCGTGAACATATGAAACAAATAGGGTTTGAACCATAAAAATCAATAAAAAACGCATTAAAACTTAAATCGTATGAAGATAAATGTTTAGTCAACATATAGAAACACCAATCTAAACGTAAAGATTGCAACGTAATTTTCTCTAAGCTAATAATTAAACCAAACGTAACGAGCAACTCACTTTTCTGTTGTTCAGCCAAGAAGAGCGGGAAAAAAAACATGTTTGGTAAAGGGAAAAAAGTTACGGTCTCACGAATAGTACAAATATGAGAGGAAATCGTTCAGATGCTAAAAGTTTGGACAATTACCTAATAACACAACAAATATAGTTCAGCCTCCTATGCAAGAGTGGGATTGAATTGTACAATCTGTATTTTGTTTTCTATGTGATTGAGGGAGGCAATAGGCAGAACTGCCTATAGCGAGTGCCTCCCCCATAGTTGAAAGAGTGACAGGGCCAAAATCAAGGGACGTTCGAGCCAAAATGCCTGGACACACGGAGTTTGAAGCAATTTAAGTCATAGGAAGAGAGGAAAGACTGATTCTGGGAGAGAGTTCCAGAGCTCAGCTGTTGAGTAGAAGAAAGTTTGAGAGTAACGTTTCACTCTTGGGTTGGAGAGTTGCACAGAGTAGGGGTGAGATTGAGTTGCAAGATGGGTACCACGTGCCCTACGTAAAGGAGGCGGTATACACTGGGAAAGCTCTGAGGAACACTGATTATTATAGTATCGATAGAATAGCGAGAGAGATGCAACATTGCAGCGGAGAGAGAGAGATTGCAGAGAGTTGGCGAGTGGACAGGAGTTAATGATACGAAAGGCCTTCCTTTCAACTTTGTCTAGGAGAGCGGTGTGAGAGGAACCTCCCCACACATGTGAACAATAATCAATACAGGGATGCACTATGCCCCTGTACAGAGCAAGAAGCTGGTGATGGGCTGGTCTATCAGAGTGAGAACTGAGCGATCTCTGCCATACCCATAGCTTACTCTGACTGTTCCTTTAACTTATATATTTTCTAGATCTCAAGTGACGGCGTCTTTTCCGTGGATTGACCTCCCAATCTACCAAGATTGGAAGCTAAAGCGTCACATTTTTCCCTTGCCCCTCAACTTTCTCTTCATAATTGCTGAGGGGCACAGGGCCCTGGGTGGGGCTTTGGTTTCCCGGGCGTTTCCGCACCCTCCTGAGCTCCCCGCCATGGAGTGGCTTCGGTCACCCAGGCTTTATTGTGGTCGGCAGGGAGGGTTCTGTGGGGGCGCTCGGTTATGGCCTTGGAATTGCTCGGGGCCTTGGGGCTGTTCGGCCAGGCAGCTTGGGGAACAACAACAACAACAACAACAGAGCAAGAAGCTGTGCAGGGGAACAGAACCCCCTAAGACGGTTGAGCACACCCAGCTTCTGGGAGGCTGCCTTAGCAAGACTGGTAATATGGTCCTTCCAACTGAGAGCAGAAGAAAAAGAGACACCAAGAATATTGAGAGAAGATGAAGGATTGATTCTTGTATTGTTGAAGAATAAGGGATAGTCCGCTGGGAGTTCCTTACGGGTAGATAGATAGAGAAATTTGGTTTTGGAAGCATTAAAGGTAACTAGGTTTTCTCTGCCCCAATTGGAGATAGTATTTAGATCAGAATTTAAGAGTTCTATGACTTCATTACGTTTGTCATTGAGGGATTGCTGGCTGGGGCGTTCTGAAAAACTAATGGAGTAGTGTAAGGTTGAGTCGTCTGCGTATGCATGGATGGAAATTGAGGTACAGTTGAGGAGATAATTTATAAAAATTAGAAAGAGAATAGGAGATAGGACAGAGCCCTGAGGATACCGGAGTTTATAGGGTGAGGAAGTGAACAATGGCCGTACACAACCGCGGCTATGGAACGGCCGGAAAGGAAATTAGAGACAAAGGCACAGATGGAGGGATAGAAACCGAAGGAGGGTAGTTTAGAAATTAAAGATTTGTGCCAGACACTATCGAAGGCTTTCGATATGTCTAGTGCGATAGAAAAAGTCTCACCGAATTCCCGAAAGGAGGATGACCAAGAGTTAGTAAGATATGAAAGAAGATCACCTGTAGAGCGACCCTTAAGGAAGCCATACTGGCAATCTGAGAGTAGATTATGAGAAGAGCAATGCTTAAGAAATTTGGAAGCATGAATAGTTTCAAAAACTTTAAAAAGACAAGAGATGAGAGCAATTGGACGATAGTTGGAGGGTTGAGAGCGGTCACCCTTCTTTGGGACAGGTTGAATGTGAGCAAATGTGAGTGTAAGTTCTGTATGAGATATCCTATGTTCGAATCCTGTGATGATCACATGGTTTCATAAATTTAATTTGGTGGGTTATTGGTGTTAAGAACGATGATAAAATCAATTACATGAAATTGTTAAGTCAAGAAAAAATACAATAAGTTACTCTACCGAAAGACAAGACTAATGACACCTGAGCCCAAAGATTTATGGGACAGAATAAATAAAATAAATGCAAGCAACATAGGCCTATAGATGATAGAAGGATACTGTGTTGTTCAACTGGGGGTTAAGTTTCTTAATGTATAGTGATTCTAGAATTCTAATACTATCCCCTGGACAACTGTCAATTATACTGAAATTATCTCCACTTGGTATGGCTTTACAAACTGTACAGTGATCACGTACTACCGAGTGGGATGGGGTCTTCTAAATCCACCAAGTTCTGCTAGACTAACCTAAACGAAATCTGCTTGGTAACTAGGGCAAATAAAACGATAGACAATCGACGAACGCAAGTCAACTGGGATATGATCTTTGAAATGAAACATTGAACCAATCATAAAAGGTTTCATAGGGATAAATCTAATGTATTTGTCAGGGTAAAATTTACATAGGTTTTCAGTCAATGAGGATTCGATATTCTTAGTTAGTTTACCTAGCTAGGAGGTTCGAAAATACATATTTTTGTTTTCCTTTTGGGTTGTGGGAATTTTTAGTTTGGGCTGATATATATAATTTAGGAATTGATTCTCAAGTCTGTCAAACAAGTTCGTTTAGAAATATTTGCAAATATAATTGTATTCAATTATAAAAAGTCTAATACTGCTAGGATTGGAATGATTCGAGAGTTGTTCGGAGTGTATAGCTTTATTTAAGAAACTCCAAGGCAAACAATATCTCTCTTAGTTAATGGCTCTCGATCCGAGTCGAGATATGTTCAAACTGGAAGAAGCTAAATACCTGCTATAATACAGCATAAAGTTGTCCTTCGCAATTGTGAATTCTCATTACAAATCTATATGTACGATCGCTATTCAGAGTTTGACTTATTTCGACTTCGGTCTCAAGTGTCAATAACTAGTGAATCCACATAACTTAGATTTTCCTTGTTTATTAATTAAATACAAAATGAAACTTCTTTTCCTCTCATCAGTTAATGATTCTTTATCCGGGCCAAAGTACGTTCAAATTTGACAAAGTTGAATACGTACGACAACACAATGTAAACTTGTCTTTCGGAAGGATTAATTTCCATTACAAATCTACTTGTACGGTCGCTATTCAGAATTTGACCTACTCCGACTTTGGTCTCAAGTCTCAATAATCATTAAATCAAAATGGAGAATTTATATATTAAATAAGGTGCGTCCTTATTTTATTTTAGGATAGGTATTGCGTGCAATTGATAGCTAGCTTCCAATGCAGTGATATTTATTGTCGATTTATAGCACAGTTTTCCTTTTAACATAAGAAGTTTCCAAATGGGCAGGCTTGATTACCTTTTCCTAACTATAGCTATAGCTAAAACTCAACTAATCATAAAACTATCTGGTCAAACCCGCATATGTTGCGGGTCGGTTTTACTGTACTCCTAACTCTTCTCTTAGAGTCAGACTATATTTATACAATGTCAGCAACTAGTCTACTCAACTTATATACTTAGTCTTGTTTTCAGTAGGTTGGGGGGGTATACCTTTATCTACTGATTACATAATAAAGTATTATTATTATAAGCTATGCCTAGACTATTACACTAAGTCAGGTGGGTATATCTTTGTCTACTGATTACATATGCTAAGATAAGCTCTCACAATCTCTTTATATACCTGCCAGATCCTTTAAGGTGAACTACAGGGATGAAAAACCAATACAACTTTACTACAGGGTCATAACTTGGCATGAATATACTATAATATGTTGTTGTTGTTGTTGTTGTTGTTGTTGTTCCCCAAGCTGCCTGGCCGAACAGCCCCAAGGCCCCGAGTAAGGCCAAGGCCATAAACGAGCGCCCCCACAGAACCCTCCCTGCCGACCACAATAAAGCCTGGGTGACCGAAGCCACTCCATGGCGGGGAGCTGAGAGGGTGCGTAAACGCCCGGGAAACCAAAGCCCCACCCAGGGCCCTGTGCCCCTCAGCAATTATGAAGAGAAAGTTGAGGGGCAAAGGAATAATGTGACGCTTTAGCTTCCAATCTTGGTAGATTGGGAGGTCAATCCACGGAAGAGACGCCGTCACTTGAGATTTAGAAAATATATAAGTAAAAGGAACAGTCAGAGTAAGCTATGGGTATGGCAGAGATCGCTCAGGTCTCACTCTGATAGACCAGCCCATCGCCAAACTATAATATTATAGTACATATTATAGTATTACTATAATATGTATATGGGCATTATCGATATAATTCCATTAAACTCCAGAAAAAATACTAGTTTATAGCGCCGTTGGCATCCTCGGTCGTCAGTTGGGAGAGTTCCAGCTGATTCGCGTGATGACAATATGTAAACATGGGTTACTTGTATCTATCACACACGCTCGTGGACAGGTCTGTTTTTCTTAATTAGTACCCTTCAATTCAATACTCATGCTCTGCAAAACATCGAACAATGTCCTGAAGATGTGGTGCACATCAAGAAATAATCCAATCTCGCCAACAATAAACATACAGGCAGTGTTTTTTTAGTGTTAATCCTGGTCCAGGGAGTCGAGGGAGGTCGCGTGTAAGGCCTCTTTCTTTATGAAATTATCGTTTTCGGTTAATTTTATATATCACAGTCCCTTGACCAGATAGTGATGAAGCCAAATGCTTAGCTGTAAAAATGAAAACAATTTATAAGAGTTTCTCACATAGAAAAGGACCACAGATTCACTCATTTCCCATGTCGAGTGTTCCTGCTATTGACATCCGTGACGTCGTGGTAAACACGCCAGTTCTCGCCACATAAAATAAGTTAGATAAGCTATATTTCTATGTTGTTATGACACATTGATGACAGTTCTTCAGTATCATATCCATAAAACCAAGCAGGTCCCAATGGACATTATAGTTTGAATAGGTTTCATCCCTAGAATTCACCTTTAACTAAATAGCTTTAGCTATTCTACCAGTTAAGAACTAAACATCAACTCGGATTAAGTTTATTGTATCATCTGTCTGTCTTTTCTCTTTTCAGGTTTGCCCAATAAGGTGCATACATTATTTATGATCACAGGGATAACTTAGAACATTTTCTCTCTTAAAGTCTCTGCTGGCCCATAAGGGTCCATAAATAAAATTGTTACCTGCTTTCTTAGGTTTCTTCTATTTCCCTGCTTCTCCACCATGTACCATCTGAGTGCTGGCCAATGTATCCTTCCAAACTCTTCCGTCTCGTTCACCACCTGGTTATCGTGATGAATGGCTCTGGATACGGTGTGCAAGCATGCTATGTGTGAACACACATCTGGATATCTTGGGTGGATTGAACGGTTTATCTTCTTTTTGATATTCTGGTATTCGCCTTGAACCGTTCTCAACTGCTCAGATTTCTGATCTTCTCTTATCCTCCCAGAGTGGTGGGGAGAGATATTAGGCTTGGGTAGAGTGCCTTTAGAGAGATGTGTTCTGCTCTGGCTTCTGTCACGGAATTACTCTCCTAGACACAGGGAATATAGTCAAGGTGAGATAATTAATAATTTTGATCACCCCAATGCCTCGAATACTAGAGTTGGAACAGAGGAAGTAGTAGGGGGTGAGGAAATTAATTGTAGTAGGAGATGAAGGCGTCGGGGCTTGACCTAACCTGCGTGAGTTGTGGTTCTTTACGAGGAGGGAAGGACAGACAGGACGGACGAACATAGATAGACAGGGAATATAGTAAAGGTGAGACAAGTAATCAAATTTACCCCAGGATACGACCATGCCAAAGCCGATTTTACACTCCAGGTACCCACTTTTATGTCTGGGTGGGACAAGGCTAACACGAGAGAAAGCCAGCCCAGTGACTTATGAGCAATCCTGGTGGCTAACCAAGTTCTCATTTTCGTGTGTTTGATTGGTTGCAGGAAGCCACCAATCAGGTCCCTGGATTCATTTGAGCCACAACGAATTCTGATACTCATTTTCGTCTGAGTGAGACGGAACTACACAGGGATTGGAGTTTGTTCAACACTCCTGGGCTACTTGGACCCTGGTGCCAAGCCAAGGAAATATCACCCACCCCATGTATTTTTTTATTTTTGTTTAAGAGACAATGAACCGAGGAAGGAAAAACACAAATAAAACAAAAAGGTCCATGTACCTAAAGGCATCCTCCATTCATAAAATGTTTGTAACAACTGGATTTAAACATTTGTAGATTGTAAGTTTGTGGAAAGCAATTCGAGGGAAGTGAATTCCAAAGAGTAGTAGCTCTGGGGATAAATGAATTCTGATAAACAGAAGTTCTGCATTGTGGAGGAGAAAGTGTAAATTCATGGGCGCTCTCAGCTGCCCTAGTTCTACGGGGAAAGATGTGGAGAGGCGGCACAATTGAAGCAAGTTCCTCGGAACAATTGCTGTGAAAATATCTGTAGAATAATGCAAGGGATGCAACGTTTCTTCGTATGGATAATGTAGGAAGGTCCTGTGTGATTGCAGGGTTATTGATTAATCTAATAGCTTTATTTTGAATTTTGTCCAACTGCCTCAATGCAACCACTCCACTTCCACCCCACAGACGTGAACAGTAATCCATCTGAGAACGCACATGACTTTTATATATTACGGCCAACCGCTCGTCAGTGAAGAATTCTCGAACTCTGTACAGGAGTCCCAGTTTTTTAGAGGCATTCTTAGCAATGCTTCTAACATAATGTGTCCAGCTCAAGTTAGTAATTAATGTTACACCGAGAATGTCAATACTAGGGTAAGTGGGAATATTTACATCATTAAAAAATATATGGGAATCAGTGAGATTCTGTCGGTTAGAAAATTGAATGTACTTGGTTTTCTGTGCATTAAAGGAAACTAGATTATTTTGTCCCCATTCATTAATTCTAGAAAGGTCCTGGTTCAGAGAAATTGCAGTGTTTATTTTTGAATTTATAAGATCGGGTTGGGTGAAAGAATTGGTAAATGTGAAGGAACTGTGGAGTGTTGAGTCATCTGCGTAGGAATGTATTGGATTATGAGTGGTAGATATGAGATCATTGATATGAATGAGGAACAGAGTTGGGGCCAAAGTTGATCCCTGGGGAACACCAGCATTTATTGAGTGAAATTGAGAATAAAGGCCATCTACCATTACACATATTTTTCTGTTATGAAGATAAGAAGAAATTAGTGGAACTAATGATGCAAGGCCGTAGTGTGACATCTTCGACAATAAGGATTGATGCCAGACTCTATCAAATGCCTTTGATATATCCAGTGCTATTGTATGTGTTTCACCATGTTGGTCTGTAGCTTGGTTTATTTGATGCGTAAGAAGGCAAAGAATGTCTGCAGTTGATCGACATCGTCTAAAACCATATTGCCTATCACTGATTAATTTATTATTCTCAAGATGCTTAATTATGTGATTATTTAATATAATTTCAAAGACTTTACCAAGAGTGGAAGTTATAGCTATTGGTCTGTAGTTTGATGGATCTGAAGAGGCACCTTTTTTAGGAACTGGATGGATGTTTGCTTCTTTCCAGGGTACTGGGAAGCATGAGGTATAAGTACACAGACGGAAACAATTTGCCAATACAGGAGCGAGCACCAAGGAGAAATTCTTAAGTACTTATGGAGGAGTTTCATCTGGACCAGGAGCCTTATCTACTGAGAGATTCTGCAAAATAGTTTTGACATGTCTGGTGTGGATCTTAAGTGAGGGAATTTCAGGCGAATTAAAATTAAGTACAGGGACATCTCGATTTATTTCATCTAAGGTTGAGTTGGTGGAGAAAATATCCGCAAGAAGGTTAGCTTTACCTCGTGGGTCACTTACAAGATTGCCAGTCGGAGATTTTAATGGTGGAATGGATGAAGCAGTAGTGAAGTTGGATTTGAATGAATTAAGAGTAGACCAAAATATTTTGTTATCATTTGGATTATTTAGAAGTTTATTTGCCTGCTTGTGGAGAAAGTTTGATTTAGTTAGGTTAATACAGTTTTGGCATGATTTCTGATGTTTCTAAAGTAATTAAAGGCTTCTGTGTTTTTGATCTTGTGTATGTATTGTAGGCTATTGCTTTTTGTTCAGTTACTCTAGCACAATTATGGTCAAACCATTTAGGTGAATTAGATCTTTTACTGTACTTTTGATGAGGAATAAAAGTGTCCATTCCAATTTTTACAAAATCTTGTATGTGGCTCAAGGTGGAGTGTGCATCATTAGAAAAGAAAGAGGTCCAGGGAATATCAATAAAGAAACCTTGAAGACCCTCCCAGTCTGCCCTATCATAATGCCATTTAGTCACCAAAACAGGTTCAGAGTGGGAAGGTGTGGTAGGTGATAGACAGGTGGCCTGTATCAGACAGTGATCAGAAGATCCAAGCGGGGACCTCACTGTAACATCATAATTTTCTGAATGGGTTGTTAAAAATAAGTCCAGTAGGTGGGAATTATGATTAGGATTATCTGGTACACGGGTGGGTTGGTTGACTAGTTGAGTGAGATTAAATGAGTCTGCAAATAGCTCACATTCAAGACCAGCATCATCAGTCCTGGCTAAATGAGTGAGCCATTCAACATTATGGACATTAAAATCACCCAACACAGTGATGTATGTGTGGCAACATCTGATCTGTGCTGGTACCAGGCATTCACCCATCCAGCTACTGCTGTGCTGGTACCGGGCCCCACAACCCATCCAGCAACTGCTGTGCTGGTACCAGGCGGTCACCCATCCAGCTACTGACCAGACCCTACGCAGCTTAACCCCGCTGATCGAAACCAGCGTTGCCAACCACATAGGCCAGGGTTGCCATACTCTCCTAGCCACGCTCCCCTCCCTTCATACCCCTGGCTCACATCAGGCTTCGCTCGGATTGGCTGAGACGGGTGAGAGGTGGCACAGGTAGCCACGCGGTATCTTTGAAGCTTTTCCCTATTCTCTTCCTGTTTTATCTAGCTGTAATAATAGCCCAGTAATGCATTTTCCAAATGTTTAAGTGGCTGACGGGAGTACTAGGTTGGCAACATGGTAATAGATTGCTTTTTTCCTCGAAATATTATACGGGAGACAACTGAGGGCAAGATAGAAATATGAGATGTATTATGCGCTTATGTTTGAAAGTTGGCAAGCTCCGAGGACGGTCTCTGATTGGCTGGCACTGTAACACCTACATGGGGACTGTCTGGCTGACTTTTTCTCTGGTTTTCTAGTGGAAATGCTGCTTGCTGATTGGCTACTGGAACTCTTACTTCAATAATAATTCCTTAAATTTGTTTGTAATTCCTTATGGAATTAGTCAAAACTTGATGCTAAAGAATATGCCCTATGTAAAAGTGTTTTCACGGCATAAATCTTGAAATTAATGTGACAAAAGCTGAAGAAACTAGTACCCAATCCTAAAAATGTTGGTTTGCGAAAAATAGATTAAGCAAGACTGCCCTTATATTTTTCAATGTTGAGATCCACTAAAGAAAGCTTATTGTCAGTCTCAGCATCCATGGTAAAACTAATGTTATTATGTTGCGCGTTTAGATATTCTAGAAAATTCTGCGATTTTCCACGTGTATATTATTAGGTAACGTTCTCTTCTACGTTCCAGTGAGTACAGATTCAGTGCTCTTAAACGCTCCCAATAGTGTAGATGTTTTATCGAACTTATATGCGAAGTTAAATTTCTTTGTACACTCTCTACGTAATTTATTTCACCTGCTTTGTATGGGGATGTTAATACGCTACAGTATTCAAGCCGCGGTAGCACTAGAGATTTGAAGAGCGTTATCATAGGCAATTCACCGCGTGTTTTAAAAGTACGCAGAATCCAACCCGTTAGACGTTTCGCAGCCGCCACTTTGACCTGGTTATGTGCTTTGAAACCCATATTTTCAGACATTAATACCCCAAGGACTTTCACACTGTCTTTCCGTTCTATTATGTGGTTAGATTCTGTTAAGTAATTTGTAATTTCTTTAACACCATTATTATCTCCGTACCGTATTAATTTGATCAGTTATCTAACCACATTTTTTTATGATAACACATACATATAATTGCAAAAGCAAATTTGAATAGTTCACCATTAAATACAAATAAATTATCTTTAGTAAACAGAAATAGAAGTTTTCTAAGAACAGATTTGATAATTCCCATGGAATTATGTACACCCACAAAGGCTAAAATTTAGACATGTTTACAGTCTTAACTATAGCTCTATTAGTTGAGACTGTAAACATATGTGTTAAGTTAATTGAACCAATCAACTTCATTGTATGTTTGAAAGTTTTTCGTTTGAAGAAAACCAATTATAAATTGAACAGTAGCTACATGAAGGAAAGTAAAAACAATTGTAGCACATGACTTAGGGAAACTACTATTATCAGGGACTCACTTGCGACATCACTATTATCAAAGTTGAATTCGAATTAACCTTTTTACAACTTAAATAATTTTGAGTTTTTATATTTTCTTATTTACCAATCCGACCACACACACACACATACACATGCACACACACATACTAACACACACATACTAACATACACACAGACCCCCGCCTAGAACAGAGCAGAGAGGATACAGGTAACAGCATAATACATTAGCGTTAAATTCCCCTCGGGGGAAGTGAAGGCATACGATAAATATGAAACCTCACATATGCTACCCCAACTTCCTTTATTAATTTGTGATGTTTTAACAATAATCATCAAAGCTATAAAACAACAAAATACTGATGTACAGTATGGTGTATCCAAAACACACATAAAACTGCAAAATTTGGTGATATCATTAGTTCTGGAAATGGAATAAAACACCTATCATATACCACATAACTGATAATACAGTTTAAAGCTATTAGATAGCTCGGTGCTGGTTCAACATCCTAAACCTGCATCTCCACTGTCCTTCAACCCACCAGAATGCTGCAGTCTTTCATGCCCTCCATCATCAAACAAAACAAAAAGAAACAGTCTCCCCATCCAGCCTAGCCCGGAGAAAACTGGAGTCACCTGCCATTTACTCTTTAACTGACCCCCCAGTGACAGAAGGGTGCAAGTTTGACCCCATTTTAGGTTACCTGTGGTCCTTTTTCCCCGGAAACCTAACCCCAGCAGGAGGCACCAGAAAAGGGCAGCGACACTTCGGTAGCTTCCCAGCTCCAGCGCTACCTCAAGCTGTAAGATTATCGCTACTGCAGGGTAATCTAGGTTCTCTTCTACCTCAGGATGACCACCACGTGTCGATTCCTCAGGGCTCATGAGATTCGGTACCTCAGGGCTCACGAGATTCGCTACCTCAGGTGTCTTGACAAATATCACTACTTCAAATTATTGCAGCAATATCACTACCTCTGGATACTGAACCAGTGTTGCTACCAAAGAACACTGCACCAGCATACTTGCTAGTCGAGGAGGCAATGCGCACTTCTATGCATGTCAAAATGGCTCCTTCACGTGACCATGAGCAACTCAGTAAAGGAAGCCCGAGAACCAGGTGACTGGATGACAACCCCGAGGACGCCAGAAAAGCAGAGACATGAGAGGTGAAGAAACCACAGCCAGACCCTGCCCGAGACTACAGGAAAAAATTATCCTATCGAAATAAAGAAGCAGAGTACATTGCAGCTTTTTATTAATTCTCCATTTCCGAGATTCCTTCTTATTTGTTTTTATTTTTGTTCTTTGGGGATGAGGGAGACAAAAGGCAAAACTGCCTGTGACGAGTGCCTCCCCCAGAGTTGAAAGAGTGACAGGGCCAAAATCAAGGAATGTTCGAGCCCAAATGTCTGGACACACGGAGTTTGAAGCAATTTAAGTCATAGTATGAGGGAAAGATGGATTCAGGGAGATAGTTCCAAGGCTCAGCTGTTGAATAGAAGATAGATTGGGAGTATCGTTTCACTCTTGAGTTGGAGAGTTGCACAGAGTAGGAGTGGGATTGTGTTGCAAGACGGATACTATGTACCCTACGTAGAGGAGGTGGTATACACTGGGAGAGCTCTGAGGAATACTGATTATTGTAGTAGCAATAGAATAGCGAGAGATGCAACATTGCGACGAGGAGAGAGAGATTACAGAGAGTTGGTGAGTGGACGGAGTTAATGGTACCACCGTACCGGTACGAAAGGCTTTCCTTTCCACGTTGTCTAGGAGTGCGGTGTGAGAGGATCCTTCCCACACATGTGAAGAATACTTAATACCAGGGCGCACTGTGCCCTCGTACAGAGCAAGAAGCTGTGCAGGGGTAAAGAACCCCTTGAGGCGGTTGAGCACACCCAGCTTCTGGGAGGCTGTCTAAGCAAGACTGGTAATATGGTCCTTCCAAGAGAGAACAGAAGAAAAAGAGACACTGAGAATTTTGAGAGAAGATGAAAGATTGATTTTTGTATTGTTGAAGTATAAGGGATAGTCCTCTGGGCCTTGCCGACAGGTAGTAAGATGGCGAAATTGGGTTTTGGAAGTATTAAATGCAACAAGGTTTTCTCTGCCCCTATTGGAAATGGTAGTTAAATCAGAATATAAATGTTCTATGGCTTCATTACGTTTGTTTTTGAGGGATTACATGCTGGGGCATTCTGGAAAAGTAATTGAGTTGTGTAAGGTAGAGTCGTCTGCATATGAATGGGTGGAACTGGAAGTACAGTTGAGAAGATAATTTATGAAAATTAGAAAGAGAATGGGAGATAGGACAGAACCCTGAGGAACATCGGAGTTAATAGGATGAGGAAGTGAACGATGGCCGTCCACAACCGCAGCTATGGAGCGGCCGGAAAGGAAATTAGAGACAAAGCACAGATGGAGGGATAGAAACCGAAATAGATAGAAATTAAAGATTTTTGCCAGACTCTATCGAAGGCCTTCAATATGTCTAGCGCAATCGAAAAGGTCTCACTAAAGTCCCGAATGGAGGATTACCAAGAGTTAGTAAGATGTGAAAGAAGATCACCAGTAGAACAACCCTTATGGAAGCCATAATGGCGATCTGAGAGTAGATTATGAGAAGAAAAATGTTTAAGAAATTTGGAAGTAAGAATAGTTTAAAAAATTTAGAGATACAAGAGATGACAGCAATTCGACGATAATTGGAGGGTTGAGCGTGGTCACACTTCTTTGGGACAGGTTGAATGAGAGCAAACTTCCAGCATGAAGGAAAAACGTTAGAGGAGAGACAGAGACGAAAGAGTTTGTCTAGGCAAAGAGTTAGCACGGATGCACAGTTTTTTAGTACAACATGCGGAACACCGTCCGGACCGTACGCCTTCTTAGTATTAAGCCCAGAGAGGGTAGAAAGTACCATTGTAGAAGAGATTAGGATATTAGGCATAAGTAGGAGAGAGGGAGGAATAGCACCGGAATCATCCAAGGAGGATTTTTTAGCAAAAGTTTGAGCGAAGAGTTCAGCTTTGTCAGAGGAAAAAGTGATGGTAGTGCCATCAGATTGGAAAAGGGAGAGAAAGATGAGGAAGAAAAATTGTTGGGGAAGTTTTTGCCTAGATGCCAGAAAGCTTGGGAAGAGCTAGAGTTGGATAGTTCAGTGCATTTATTATTGATGAGTGTTTGGCAAGTCGAAGAACAGATTTGGCTTGATTCCAGGCAGAAACATAGGAAGAATTAGATTCTTGAGTTTTAACCCTTAAAGATCGGGGTCGGACTTAAGTCCGGTTCCAATTTGCAGCAAGTTAGGAGCATTATTAAGGCTTGTAAAGGGTTAAAATCGAGTGCAAATGGCCGGGAACACAGTGGCCCAGACAGCCGACTCCCAGGGCTTACTGCCGCCCATTAACTCATGTTCCCTGTGTTCTCGAGAGGCCGGCAGTGTAGCCAGTAGTGAGCATAGCTGGGAAAAATATGCCGCTATACGCTAAACTCCCATGTTACTGGTATCACTGTATGAGAACCACGAGTGCTACGTAGCTCGTTCTGGTCTCATTTTGAAGCTTTTGGTGCCTAGTTTTTTGCTAAATAATGTTTTTTCATACAGATCCTTGATTTATCATGCAGGAGGGCCTGAATATGCCCAAATAAGCCCAAAACCCCCCGCTAGACAAGGGTTAAGGCGCCGGTACCGTTTGAATGTTTCTTCCTTATTGCGGAGAGCAGTAGAACAAATGTGAGTAAACCAAGATCTGTTTTCATTAGTTAGTTTGAGAGAAAGAAAATGGAATGTATGCCTCCATGCTCGATAGGATTACCTTGGTAATGCATTCAGCAATCTCCGAGGGTCCCCGGCCACGAAAGCAAAAATAATTCCATGGGAAATCAAAGAAGTACTGCCGAAGAGCCTCCCAGTCGGCAGCGCCAAAGTGCCACAAGCTCCGCCGGCTGGGAGGATCGGGTGGCCGTACTGGTGACATAGGACAGGTGACAGAGATAAGTTTATTGTCGGAGGAGCCCCAAGGAGAAAAACGATCGACAGTATAAGAAGAAGGGGTGGAAGTTAGAAACAAGTCAAGAATGTTAGGCTGGCCTTCGAAGCGATCTGGGATATGGGTGGGTTGCTGAACCAACTGTTCCAGGTCATTTAGGATAGAAAAGACGTAGGCGTGTTCACCAGGTTGGTCAGTAGTATGAGAGATCCATTGGCGGTGGTGAACGTTTAAATCTCCTAAGATGGAGAATTCTGAGAAAGGAGAAATGGATAGAATGTGTTCCACTTTAGCATTTAGATAATCAAATAATTTGGGAAAGTCGGTCGAGTTAGGGGAAAGACAGACAGCACAGAAATATTTAGTATGAGAAGGACAGATCAGGATAGTTTGAGCCATAAAGTTGAGAATTCAGAGGAGTAAAAATCTGGAACATGAGAGCAAGTGAGTTTGTTGTGCACATGCACAACATCCGCCTTTGGCTTTGAAACTAGGATAGAGAAAGTAGGAAGATACAGAGAAGGGGCTGCTGGCAGTTTCTTCAGACACCTGAGTTTCAGAAAGGAAAAGAAGATCAGGTTTGTAGGAGGAGAGATGTTGTTCAACAGAGGGAAAATTAGAGGAAAGGAAATTAGAGGAAAATTCAACAATACACACACTATCCCTTGCTAGAGAATTGTAAGCATACCTATATGTTCTGTATATTGTAGACCTATCAGTCTATAATATTAAACATATATAAATTCTTACTTAACGTCATAACACTAAACAGCAGCACTAATAAACACTTGTCCTACTCTCTCTTCCTTCCATTTACTTGTTGTACCTCTTTCAGGTTTCACCAGAATTAGTTCTATATATATGTTATCCACCTATAAACTTCAAGTACCATTGTATGTTCCATCTAAATTATATGTTTGATTCACTCGCAAATGTAATTGTAAATATAATCTTATACACCTTGACTGTTTACTCTGTTTAGCTTTTGTCCCCCAATTGTTATAAGATACATAGCACCCCTAAAAGGTTATTCTATGGATCCCAGATCCGCGGCATTTTACTAGAAGCACACAGTGGTCTTAAGTTGGGGACAGGCTGCTTAGCTCTCATACGAAAGTGCAATTATAAGGTTTAGCCATTTTTGTGTTTGTTTTTTTTTGGGGGGGGGGGGGGTATAAAAAGACAAACTGCAAATATGGGCAATGCCATCAACAATCCCATGACCCAGATTCCTATTTATCAGTTTAATGCGTCCACAATGGTTATGACAACATACAGTATATACTGTACAAGTGGTGGAACCTGCAATTAACCTCAGGGCTGTATGGGAGCAGTGGGAGGTCATAGCCTACTCCCTGTGTGTGAGTATTGGGAACAAATTGAGTCTTACAAAATAGGTTGCAAAGTACATCAACATCTTCGAAATTCATTCCCACATCCAACCAAATTAAAATATTTCATCCAATCCAATGTGGTTATGGCTTGGTTGTGGTCAGAAGTTGTATGGTTGGCGCTCATCGGCAATGAGCGAGCGTGGTAATGGTGTTGTTGGGGAGGGCATGATTTTAAAGTTATTCCTTTTATCTACTGTATAAAGCAATATTATTGAGTCACATATACAGTATATATAATTCAAGTATAAGTCACATACGAACGATGCCTACCCAGAAATTAGGTGCAATAAACTCAAGCTCCGATCAAAAGATCTGTGAAGGGAGCTGGACTACCAAGCAGGCGACACCCTCTCTCACTCATATCAAGGCACACAATGACGCTTGCACCCTTGCATTCCCGGTGGTTCGCACAGTGGTGTGAGGGAGGGATGGTTTTAGATTAAAGGAAGGGGGGGGGGGGGTTGCGGTAAAGTAAGGTGATAGAGAGGGGGATAGGGTGTAGTAGAGGTAGGAGGAGGAAGAAGTGGGAAGTAGATGGGGGGAAGGAGATGGAGGGGGAGAAGAGGAGGTGGTGGAAAGGAAAGATACATTATTGTGCTATATAGCCCATTATTTTAGGACGATTCCGAGCACTGGCACTGTGCAGGTCTATATAACATACTGCAAGTGAGGTTTGCCACAGTCTTGCAACAAAACTTCAAGTGAAGCTTTTCGCAGTTTACATAGTTTATGTAACCTAGAAATAAAAAGATGTGGTGCTTCTCGCAAATATTGGGACAACGCTTTTACATTAATAGCTGGTAAAGTAAATGAGGAACCATCTTGGGAAGTCTTAAAACTTGGGTCATGTAATGAGTTTCACCCCACACTAGGTGACTAGGGCCTATCGTAGGCTTACAGAAGATGAATGCCGTCAAGTATAATGGCATCTTTGATGAGACACTCGAGCCTCTAAGCACATACGCAAAAGAAACTTAACCCAAAGTAACCACCGAAGATCTTACGACAAATATTCGAGCAACTCCTGCATGTGCTCCCTGCATAAATCAATCAACATTTTTGCCATACACAACCCCACCTATCATCACTGCTCTCAGTCAATATTTCATTCCCAAGAGGTTGAAAGAGTGAGGCTTTCTCAGTCTATGTTCATCAGTGAGGCGGAAGTGTTGCTCTCGATCCATTTAAAGATGGCAGATTTATCAGCTGGACTACGGGTATGTGTATCTATTATACTATATGATCGGGGTATTTATCTTTGAATACTTTCTTTTTACTATATGTATATGGTGTTAGCTAATATCTGACCACTGTGTGAAGGTTTTGAAGACAAAACGTTAAATATTTTGTTTTGTCAGCTAATAAATACCCATTGATAAATGTTCATATATACATATATGTCAGGAGTAGGGACTTTGGCTTCCTTTTATACTAATCTTCAGACCCCTATCTATATGCATCACCAATATATATATATCTAATGGACCTTCCCAGAAAATAAATTTACAATAATGAAAGCTACTGTGCAGAGATTGAAGTCCGAAGACGGATACTCTTCTGCCTTTATATTCATATAAAAAAAACTATTGATATGGCTTAAGCTGGGAAACGTGTCTGGCTTATTTAATTGACATAATAGTGTTTTCACGGATTTGGGAATAACACTTGACTAGAACCCCTACCCAGCAACAGCCACAAAACGCGTCACTGACACCTGCGGCCTGCCTATCTTTCGCTAGAGGTAAGGATATCTCCCATACCATCTCTGGCACTCTCACTGCTGAGAAACTATTGCAGTTACTGGCCCTCGACGTGCTTAGCCCCCTTCCTCCCACAGTGGATACCGATACCTATATATTTGCATAGACACTCATTCCAAATTCATAATCTCCACTCCTGTCAAAGAGTATACCACAACCTCAGTTGCCAATGCCATTCTATCTGATGTTTTTTTTCTCCATATTTCGGGCTACCCCAAGCTGTACATAACGACAATGCCCCCAAATTCTCTGGAAAAGTCTAGACAGAAATGTCTTAAATCATAGGATGTGCAATCTCCTACTCATCTATTTGATGGTATAAAGGGTATTCTGTCTGCGAACGTAGCCCCCATACAATCGTAAACCTAGCCTATATATTTTCTATCCTAAATGACCTAGAGCAGTTAGTCCAGACCCCTACTCGTATCCCTGACCACCTTGGAGATTGCCCATCATCCTTGACATATTTCTAACCTCCGATCCTTCTGCATACAGTATAGTCACGTTCAAACTCAAGAATCTCGCAATTCCAATGTTTCTGCCCGGAATCAAGCCACATCTGTTCTTCGATTTACTAAAAATCTTTCATCAATAACAAATGCTCTGAACTTTCCAACTCAAGCTTTCTGGAATCTAGCCAAAAACTTTCCAACAATTTTACTTGCTCGTATTTTCCTTCCCTTCTTTACTCAGAAGGGACCACTGTCACATCTTCCTCTGACAAAGCTGAACTCTTCACTCAAACTTTCGCTAAAAACTCCACCTTGGATGCTCCTGGTACTGTTCCTCCCTCTCCACCACCCTCTCTCTTACTTATGCCTAATATCCTAATCTCTTCTAAGGATGAAGTTTCTGCCCTCTCTGGGCTTAATACTAAGAAGGCGAATGGATTAGATGGTGTCACTACTGTTGTGCTAAAAAACTGGTGTTCCATGCTAACTTCCTGCCTCGGCAACCTCTTTCATCTGTGTATTTCCTCTAGCATCTTCCCTTCTTGCTTGAAGTTTGCTGTATGACCGCTCTCAACCCTCCAACTACCGTAAAATTGCTTTCTTTTCTGATATCTCTAAAGTGTTTTAACTCTTCGCTGCGGGTGACGTTTGGAATGTTTTGGCAAGTTACAGCAATTTCCAGGCTTTAACCCGTAGAGACCCAGCGACGCACGTGATGCGACGGCACTATTCGATCACCAGCTCCCAGCGACGCAACACGTGCGTCCGGCATATTAAAATCAGTTACGCGGCAGGTATCGTAAGGAAATGCCTAATAATGGTACCACGTACACTCTAGGGTATGGGAAAGGCGGGACTGGCGGCCGAAACGGGTTGGTGGGTCGTGCGGCTGAACCAGGGTGGATGAGAGGCATGTATTGAACCCCCTTTTTTGACCGCAACTTTGGACCTTATTTACTCGGGTCGTATTGGTTGTTTTTGCTTGAAAATTGTGTCAGAGCCGTGGGATGTCATTGTCTACACGTATTATTGGTGTACATGAACATAGTCTGAGCGGGTGATGGATAATAAACGGATTTACGTATACCCGCATATTGCCACACGACTTTGGACATGATTTACTCAGGGGGTATGGTAACTATTGGCCTAAAAATGATACAGGGTATTCGATACAATATGGGAAACCAGTGGTTGGCGGGAAAACGAGTTGGTATGGTGAGCGGCTGGATGGTGGGATGGATTAGGGGCGCGTAAATATCCACCTTTTCGCTCCGACTTTGAACCTTAGTTACTCGCGTCGTATGGTCGGGTTTGGCTTGAGATTTGTGTTAGACACAGTTTGATGTTGTTTGAGAGCTTTGTATGGGTGTACCTGACCATGCCTAGTATTGCCTAGAGGCTACAGGCTGTGTGAGAAAATCCTATATGCGGATATTGCCTCGTTACTTTCAACCTTATTTACTCAGGTTGTATGGTGTGGTTTGGTCTAAAATTGGTATAGGATATTCCTTAGGATGTTTTTTTTTTTGGAGCAGTTGTCAAAAACGACTTTGGACCTTATTTACTACGTGCATATGGTAGGAAGTACCTGGATGAGTTGTGTATATGATAGACTAATCTATATTTCTGTAGGTGTGACATTCCTTAGTCACGCGACTTTAGACCTTATAATGTCTTGTCCTATGTCATATTGCCTTGAATTTTGTAGTGAAAAGTTCGGTGGCTGGTAGATATGATAAGACCAAAGGATGCTCTGGGCTTGACCTAGTGCGTGACAAAGGACATTCAGTATACCCGTTGTCTTCCGCGAGTGATCACCATGTCCCAACAACCTCCACGCCGTAACCCATCCCGTGCTAAGGGCCTTACCATTGATGAAGCCCACGAAATCCTATTACAAAGTGACGAAGAAGACTCTGACACCGAATCCTCATGCCTCGATGATTCAGAAGAGGAATATTTCCCGAGTAGGGAGGAATATGCCGCTATGAATCAGGAGGCACCTTACATCCCTATACGAGAACTCCCTCTCAGTTTTGAACAAATGAGGGAGAGGGAGGCTAGAAATTACCATTCCCCCATGTCTCCCAGGGCAAGGGATATAGAGGACTCCCCACCAAGTGGGGAACAGGTCGAGCTACAGGAAAAAGTAGACGACCCAATGGCGTTCCTGGACATTCCCCTACACCACAGCCAGGCTACCCCTACGGCCGCGAGTGTGAGAGGCCACGTTCACGCTCTCCCTCCTCGCCGCCTCCCATCACCACCACCACGGAAGCCCTCACCTCTCAAAGGTGTAAAGCCCAAACATTTTTATGGGCTTCGCAGGAGACATGCCGCACCACCATCTAGTGAAGAGGAAGAGGAAGAGGAGGTTCCCGACACACCACCAAGGGAAGTGGAAAGACGTCGGATGGTTGCGAGGCGTCTCTTCCCAGTTATGGCAGCCCGGGAAGACGCCGCCGCAGCGGCCAGGGGAGACCCTCGCATCACCACACCACCACCAGCACCATCACCAGACTACACCCCACCATCACCGGGTTCACTACCCTACACCCCCACCGGAACTCCTAGACGAGTGCCCTACCACACACCAACACCATCACCACCTCCATTCGATTCTCACGCAGAAGTGCCAGCTCCCGGGCGTGGGGTTGTAACTGGGCGTCCAAGACGGGTGGGTAAGGTGACCCTCGCTAGAGCCCCCCCCACTGGCGGTTCGAGAGGGCCAGGAGGGTCCAGGCGGCCGTCAGGAGGCAGGCCAAGGGCAAGGGCAAGGGCAAGGGCAAGGGCAAGGGGTAGGGCAGTGGCAAGAAACACGGTTGCGCCCCCTCGCCACCCTGGTGACCCAGATCCAGACGACGACCCTGATGCCGACGAAGACGAAGATGCCGGCGAAGTACCTGATGTTTGGGATTGGCAGGATGGGGCACGGTATCAGCCCACCGACTGGCAATTTGTGGGCGCCGGGATTGCCGGCCCTACGTTCCATCACCAAGGACCTGACACCCCAAGACTGGACATCTTTTTACATTTTTTTACTGCCAACCTGATGAGCCTAATTGTGGACCAAACAAACTGGTATAATTGGTACTTTATGGCTGGTAAGGAACAATCCAGGTACTCGGCCAGGCTGTCATGGGAAACACTCCAAATCCCAGAGCTCTACTCCTTCTTGGCGATCGTGATCCTGATGGGGGTGACGACGAAATCGTCAATAAGAAAATATTGGTCATGGGATCCCCTCATCCGCACCCCTATCTTTGCCAAGATCATGAGCAGGAACAGATTCTCTGCAATCATGGGGAACCTGCACTTCATTGACAGCCTGGCAAGCCATACCAGAAACTAGGACCTCCCCAGAAACACCAAAGACCCCATGGAGAGGATAAGACCAATTTTTGAGTACCTCAAGCTAAAGTTTGCTGCGGCCTTCAAACCCCATCAGAAACTCATAATTGACGAGAGTTTGTTACTGTGGCGGGGAAACATCAGCATCCGACAGTACATCCCCAGCAAACGTCATAGGTATGGCTTGAAGACCTTCGTCATGTGTGACTGTTTGACTGGCTACATCCAGGACATCATTCTGTATATGGGGAAGAAGACAGAGTTGGTGCCATCGAGGACATATGGTATATCAGGGGCCGTTGTCATCACCTTGATGGAGCCATACTTGGACAGGGGCCACATACTGTACCTGGACAACTGGTACACCAGCCCCTCCCTTGCCAAGTTCTTGTATAGCCGCACAACAGGCGTGTGTGGCACCGTCAGGAGGAACAGAATATTCATGCCCAATCTACCACCCAGGTGGGAAAAGGGCTCCATCATCTACCTGCAGGCCAATAATGTCCTCCTGTTATCCTGGATGGATAACCGGGACGTCAACGTCCTCACAACAGTCCACCAACCAATCTTCCAAAACAGCCGACGACGTGACCGAGCAACAAGGGAAATAATCCGGAAGCCTGAGGCAATCTGTGATTATAATATCAACATGCGGCTGGTTGACAAGTCCGATGCTGTCATCGCTTCGTGTGAATGTGCGAGGAAGACTATGAGGTGGTACAAAAAATTGTTCTTCCATCTCCTAGACATCACCCTGTACAACTGCCACATTCTCCACCGTGAAATTACTGGCAAGCGAGAGACGATGGAGGACTTCTGCATCGAGTTGAGCAGAGAGATGTTGCATACATACATGACTCAACCCCGCAACCCGCAACCACCAGCACATCGTCAGCCAGCAGCAGAAGGGATTGCCAGACTCACTGAACGCCATTTCCCCACGTATGTGCCAGCCACTCAAGCCCAGGTGAGACCCCGCAGGCGGTGTCATGTGTGTCGCAACACGACACGAAGGAGCCCTATGCGTGTTGACACCAACAATTTCTGCAGGCAGTGTAATGTTGCCCTGTGTCACCCGGACTGCTTCATCCAGTACCACACCCTTGAACACTTCTAAGTGTATAAAAAAGACTGCGAAAAAAGACGCTAAACCAAGTGTAAATACTAAGTGTAAATAATATCTGTATAAAGTGATAAACTATAACTTCATAATAACAGTGAGATACAGTTTACTTGTACAACTAACAAAAATACAATGTGAAAGCCAATATTTCTAACTAAAAAGTGCCTACAAATGATATAATATAAGTAAACTATACGGTAAACTATTCTATATAATAAAGTGACAGTGTGTAAAGTGCTGGACTAATGTACAGTTAGACAGAGAGCGCGGGAGTGAGAACTGTCATCTGGTGTCCGTCTGTCTGTATGTAGGGCGGGAGTCGTTGCCACGAGTGAACACTTACGTCATTACTTGCATATGTGCACTTATTACACTTGAACTTTACTTATTATGACATTATTGATACATCTATCTATCTATCTATTGCCTGACGCCGCGATCCCCGAAGGGGTGGCCACGAACGAACCGCCCCCATGCACCTCTGTCCCCAGTCAGTCGACGCCCCTCCCCCCAACCAGCACCGCCTTCGTTCATGTAGTTCCTCACTCCATCCTTCCACCTCATATTCGGTCTACCTCTCCCCCTCTGTCCCTCCACCTCGCTCTCGTACACCCTCTTAGTCATTCTCTCACTTTCCATACGTTCCATATGGCCGAACCATCTCAAGTTGTTCCTTTTCGCACTTTCCAGCACATCTACCTCCACACCACACCTCCTTCTTACTTCCTCATTAGTCTGTCTATCCCTCCATGTAACTCCGCACGCACTCCTTAAGTAATTCATTTCCACTGCTCTCACTCTTGGTCTGAGTCTCTCAACCAACGTCCATGCTTCGCTTCCGTAAGTCAGTGTCGGGATTACCACACTGTCATGCAAGGACTTCTTCACTTCCATACTGACCACCCTATTTCTTGTTACTGCTTTTAGCGTTCCTACAACCCTCTTCCCCTGTTGTACCCTCTCCCGCACCTCTTCATCCATAGTCCCATCTTTACTCAACACACTGCCCAGATACTTAAAAGAGTTGACGATCTCCATAGCCTGACCGTTCAGCTTCACCTCACACTCTGTGACTTCACCCCTTTCGAAGACCATAACCTTGCTCTTCCCCGTATTTACCTTCAAATTCCGTTTTTCGCACACTGTTCCACATTCATTTACCAGACCCTGCAACTCCCATCATTATCACTCATCAGAACTGTATCATCCGCAAACAGCAGTATAGGTAGCTTCCACTCAATTCCCTCCCTTTTCAGCGATACACCAACATCCACTGCTCTTGATAGTATTTCTTTCATAACTCCATCCATATATACAGTAAACAACCACGGGGACATCACACACCCCTGTTTCAAACCAACATTCAGGTCAAAGAACTCGCTCTGCTCACTCTCCACACGTACTGCCGCCTTTGCACCCTCATACATGCTCTTCACTGCTTTCAGCAACTTGCCCTCTACTCCGTATATTCTAAGATACATACATGGTATAATATGAACTATAAAGGCACACAAGATACTCGGGTGGTATGCAAATGCCCAAACACCCGAAAACTCGACTCATCGTACATCTGGCTGCCGGGCTCCTCAGCCTGCCCGCGCGGGCGGGATATATGAACCGGGCCAAACTGCAGCTGTCATCTCAGGACCCCCCACCCCCTTAGGACCCCTAAAAATCGTCGGTAAGCAAAAACAAATTTGTTTCCTTATTTTCTCTTCATTCTTAGTTAGAAAAAAAAAAAAAAAAAAAAATCAAAATCGCTTGGGACTGGGGTGAACAAAATTTTAAAACTGGCTGGGGCTCAGCGGGTTAAAAGCCTGTAAAAAACGTAAAAATCGAATGTCAGTGGGTGGGAGCGTGAGGGGCCCACCTCCGACCCTCAGAGCACCGAGCGGCTCACTGAGCTAGGCTGTGTCTCGGGCGAGTCTCTCTCTGTCTCTTTCACCAGTGTAGCCAAGCGAGCGAGTGTTATATAATAGCGGGGTTCCCGCGTTTCACTGGGACCACTGCGGGTGAACCAGACCACGTACACGGTCCGTTCTGGTGTCATTTTGAAGCTATTTTCGCCTAGTTTTCGGCAGAATACACTTCATTTAATGCAGATGCTTGATTTATCATTCAGGAGTGCCTGAATATGCCCTAAATAGCCCAAACATAGCCGCAGCCAAAGGGTTAATCTACAATTAATTACATAATTCTTAAGCATTTTTCTTCCCATAATCTACTATCAGATCGCCAGTATGGCTTCCTTGGGGGCAGCTCTACTGGTGATCTCCTTTCTTATATAAATCACTATCCAAATTACACCGACATCACTAAACAGTTGCACTGGAAGATCATGATAATAGCAAAAACCAAGGACCTGTACACATTGATGTAACACAAGAGGTCTATTCGATGCTGGTGGATATTATTAAGTAGCTGATTTAGTACCGCCACTTCAAGCGACATTGATGTCCTTTCAGATAGATTATATGTCCTGGCAGGTACTCTTTGCAACCAGAATAAGAGTTTTAACATGGAAATTGAAACTGTAAATACAATAGACAATCATGTAAGCAACCTGCAGATGCTAATGTCTCAAGCGGAAGATGTGGTTAACGAGATCGCTGCTCAAGGTTCTTTCTTACAGAAGATTGTAGAAATCTCAACACACATAGATAATATTTTTAATTCCTGTATGAAATTGGAATCTGATTACAATCACTTAACAAATTTCTTCGGCAATGCAGAAATTGGCATTGTCACTATGGACCTTCTTCAAGATAAATGAAATTATCTGATTATTCCAGCAGCAACCTTCCAGTTCAACCTTTCACCACTTCCTGTATTTCTGTATGTTTATCGATGAGAATGTGTACATAGTTCTGATACCCTATGCCTCTGGAATTGCCTTTACTCATTATAACATCACCCCATTACAATTGCCACAAAGTGACATGTTGGTATCTTTGGACAATACAACAGACAACCTATTCGTCTCTACTTCTAAAAATTACCCTGCCTTGTTAGATGATTCCGAATTTACAATCTTATGCCATTCTCCTATTGATATTCTGACCATTTACCCATAATTCGCTATGAAACTAATACCCTCTCTAGAGGATACTTACCCTAAATCTGTAAAACAGTACACATCAATCATAGAAAATTGTCAATTCAAATAATTGTTCAAGAAACCATTGTATCATGTTAATGCCATTCACCTTCATATTTTATTTGTCCAATCTTAAGTCACAATCACCATCTCTTGTCAGAATATTATCCCTGCATCTGAATCTATTGTATTAGGTCTCTTCATCAACCCTGACAGCTGTAGTGTACTTACTTCCTATCCATCTACCTTACCAATTACCATACACCTCAACCTCATGACTGTATGAAGTAGATTACATGTTTTGCTCTCTCCCTAACATTTCAACAAATATGTCTCTTATTCAGCAGTACTCAACTCACCTCATCTTGAAACCACAAAATTAATCATTTCTATGGGCCCCATTGACTTTGTTAAGACTATCATCCTTGCATAGCTATTCCAGTAATTGGTTCACCATTCATCTGTATTCTTATCATCCTAGCCTTATCATGCCTAGCACTTCATTGCTTGAACCTATGTATTTCTGTCATCGAACTCAAAGTTAGAGATGGAATATAGTATAAATAGACTCATAAATATATCTAGCTTTAGGCAAAAGTAAGACCACTTAAATACATACATTATTTTAACCCAATCAAAATAACTATAAACTCTACGCAAATTTATACCAAGTCTATGTTTGTTTTATTTATTTTTAATCACATTATTTTATATAACTATTAGTTGTTGGTGGAAACAATAACTTTTTTTAGAAGGGGCTTATAATTATAACCTGTATAATTACTCTCATTAATTGTATACATTTCCACCATCAACTATAACATTTGTGTATATCTATATGACCATAAATCATCATATGTATTGAAATACTACATTATATTATTGGCTATTAATAATACTACATTATATTATTGGCTATTAATAATACTACATTATATTATTGGCTATTAATAATACTACATTATATTATTGGCTATTAATAATACTACATTATATTATTGGCTATTAATAATACTACATTATATTATTGGCTATTAATAATACTACATTATATTATTGGCTATTAATAATTTATTTCACATCTAGCCAATTTTAAGGTTCACTATTTGAATGCACATATTTTATATTATACGATTATAATAGTATTTTATATGTTCATATGTAATGTATTGTCTAGGATCTCTCCTGTGATAAGTACACAATTTCAAGCACTCTTCCTGCTAACTAGCCAACACACATTCCGCTTACACAGCTACTCCTTTCCGCTCTCACTTCCTGAGTACACAACCTCAGTAGTGGGGCGAGAGTCAAGTGACACTCCTGAGCAACACTACACTCAGGCAACACCTTCTGCCCAGAGTTCCAATTAAGCTCAATCATACTCTGACTCACTTAGTTCTAATAAGCTCATCTTGTAGAAGTCCTCTTACACACAAGAGTCTTATTTCACTCATAAACTATATATCCGATGCTAAGCCACATATATTTAACTGTAGCTAAGCTATTTTATATTATATTATTATCTTATTCATATGATTCAGTGTATATAAAACCTCTACTAAAATACTGCACTACACCAGCAAGATAATCTATGTGAGGTACATCTTACGGCAATCAGCTGAAGATCCAAGCAACGATTATGTCACCCGCAGCAACATGTAGGTCGCCTGCAGGGCCACCTACACCCCAGGCATCTCACCATCGTCCAAAAACTAGAACTTACTGATGCCATGAAACGTTGGCACCGTTTGCTGCAATACCTAACGCTATATTCAACCATCTCAGAGCACAAGCAGTAGATCATGAAAGCACGAGACCGTGATTTCAATAGGAGCTAGGGAAGTATTATGCCAGATTCTACGAAAACATGCTGCATCTCAACCATTGCCGCCGCCCCGCAACAACAGCCTATATTACCAGACCATCAATTCCGACACTCCCAGCAATTCAACTGTTATTACACCTCGTTGTAGACTTGTTATTATATGGTTTGATCGTCTGGGTTTATAGGAACCGAACCATTGTCCATTGATTTGATTATGTAAAACAGTTGGCTTACAGACACCATACAAGCATGTTCTCATCCTACCACTTTACGTAACGGTGACCAAGAGTTAGTAAGAAAAGCAAAACGTTCACCAGTAGAGAAGTCCTTAACCCTCAATTCGCGAGGACCGTCATATGACGGGAGAGAGAATATTGGCCACTCCTGCGGCGCCCGTCATATGATGGGCAGTGGCGTAGCCAAGGGGGGACACAGGGGGGCACATTCCGACCCCATGAAAAACCTGTGCCCAACAAAGTGCCCCCCCCCCCCCCACTAGCCACCACAGCCATACATGTATGCCTAATTTGTAATTGTATTCAATAGGAACTCCTGAATAGAAGGCACCACCACCTAAAACAACAATTAAAAATCATATAATTACCTCCATTTCAAATTATCACTTCCACCAACAGCAGTAACAGCGAACATTTATAATAGAGTATAATTATGATAGCTACAGCCGCCACTTAATCATCGATTGGAGGCTTGTTTTCTTTTGTTGTTGCTTGCTGGAGCTTTGATTTTTCATCTATCCTAGATTGGGAATTAATGTTATATCTGGACTATTTCTTATTCTTAACATAAAAAGTTATAAAATTTTCAATTAATTTAAGGCAGAAAGAAAACAAGATATTATTACTAAAGACAATTATTTCTCGAATGAATGCTAGCGAACGTTTTTTATTGATAATCGCTCAGCTGATTACTGCGTGGTGAAGAGAGGCATGATACATTAGGCAAGATACAATTTTCTTGTTTGTGGCATTTGTTGTACGATTATCATGATGTCTATTATCTATTCGAATCTAAAATCATTTGTAGGCATGGTGTAGCTCATGGTTTTGACACTTCAGAGTGCCATGGTGTAAAACGACCACGGAAACGAAAAATTTAATCAAAATTACAAGAATTTGTTGTCACTGATCCCATTGGAATACAGTCAGGAAGCTCACACTCTGATCTCGGTGTTAAGGATTCAACACGAATGCACTTATGTTATCCTATTTTAGATCAGATAATCTTTGAAATGAATAGACGCTTCAGTAATGAAACATGCTCCATACTGAAAGCATTACAGTTACTAAACTCACAGAGCCATGAGTTCCTATTATTTAATAACATTGATGGATTAATTCACGTTTATAAGGCTAATTCTGAAGATCTCAAACAAGAGCTGTTCTCGTCAAAGAATGTTAGAAAGACATTACAAGGGCACAAGTATAGACAAGAGACCTATCTTGTTAGATTTGGTGAAAGTCATTGGTCCATATGAAGAGGCATTTCCTGAGCTCGTCAGACTAGCCAAAATTGCTTTAGTATTACCTGGTTCATCAGCTTCAGCAGAAAGAAGCTTCTCTGCTTTGAAATTACAGTAATTCATTCTTATCTCAGGAACACAATGGGCCATGAAAGACTGAATAATGTGGCTGTATTATTAATTGAGATTTCTAGAGTACAAAGGTAAAATTAGAGGAATTTGTTAATAGGTTTGCAGAGAATCACAGTAGCAGGAGGACAATGTTAATGTAAGTCTCACAGCTTGTTTTCTGCAACCTTTCCCTGATCGGTTTCTGTAGCACAAGTACTCTGTTATAATAGTTTTTAAGTTTTATTTGTTTTTTTCACATTGAAAGACTAAATAGCTATATCCTGTTTTTTTCGTGCAGCTTTCCATTTTAATTCAATTGTATTCTAAACTTGTGGAAACAATTAACGACATTACATTTGAGTTTATGTTTTACTCCCTACAATAATTATATATAACAACTACACAACACATTTGCTAGTTAGAATGTATCTATCTATCTATTGCCGAACACCGTGATCCCCGAAGGGGTGGCCACGAACGAAACGGACCCATACACCTCTGACCCCAGTCAGTCGACGCCCCTCCTCCCATCCAGCACCGCCTTCACTCATATACTTCTTCACTCCATCCTTCCAAATCTCATTTGGTTTATTTCTCCCTCTCTGTCCTTCAACCTCACTCTCGTACACTCTCTGTGTCTTTCTCTCGCTTCCCATACGTTCCACAACCATATAATTCAGAAGAGTGTATTTCATAATCCTTATTATAATTCATGTATGACTGATAGGTATCAATCTCTACAAATGAGTGATTCTTGTAAGCTAGTAATTATACTACTAACAAATAAACTAAATTTAAATTCCCCCTTTGTTTCTATACAAGCCTCAACATTTCCATTAAAGAGGTTCATTTCAAACATATTTAAGGAAGGGAATTGTTGTTTTCCACCAACCTCAACCGCGGGGCACATGCTAAATGGCTCATTAACCCCTAATTGTCGGGGCGCAACATAAGTCGAGTATAATAAATCTGGACTATCTGGCGGCGCTCGACATAGGTCGTGTGGCAATTTCAGCACGTAATGTTGCTGAGAGAGAGAGACAAGTGGTGGCAGGAGAGTAGCGAGCGTATGACTGCTCCAGACCACCGCGGCGAACATACTGACACGAATCCCACCTCCTCCCTCCCTCTCTCACTCGCTATATACGGAATTGTATGGGGAAAGTGCCGAATTACATGCTTTTTGCACTCGCGTTGCGTGGTTGTTGCAAGAAAACTAGCCATCATAAGAGGATCGTTATGGTGTCATTGGAAAGCTCTGTTTATGCCCTTTCAGGGATAGATACTTGTTTTATGCTCTGGGTCTTATTTAGGCATGAATATGATCACATAAACAGCCCTATTTTGGCTAAAAACACCCCGCTGGTGGCTACATATTATATACCGCCTAGGCCGCTCGTAAGGTGTTAAACTAGCACACACGCAAGCAGACCTCCTTCCTACTACAGTAGCCGCCATGGATCAAAAAACGCCATCCGAGAAGAAGCAGCAGTGACATAAATCATCCAACACCAAGCAGAAAACATAGGCAACCAAGGACCACCAGCGATAAGGACCGAAGACAGCGAGGACCGAGGACAGCCATGAACATAAATGTAGATCCGACAAGAACCAAAAATATTATTAAAGAGTGTTCCGTGAGTTGTAAAATAAAACAAATTAAAGGTTTTCTATGCAAACGCTCGTAGTATACGCAATAAATTTTCAGATTTAGAGGAGCTAGTCTTTACAGAAAATTATGATGTGATTGGCATAACAGAATCTTGGCTCCATACAGAAGATAGAGACTTTTTAGCAGAGTATTCACTTCCCGGTTATGTAATATTTGAGAAAAGCCGAATAAATCGAAATGGAGGTGGCGTTTTACTTTATATCAAAGAAAGTCTTAACCCTACCCTCTTGTCAAAACCTCAAATTGTGAACGTTGACACATCTGTTGTGCTAATAAAGAATAATAAAGGTACAAAAATAATACTTGCGTTAATATTCAGACCTCCAGCTCAATCAGTGCAAACTGACCAAGAAATTTACGAAGAAATTGCAGATGTAAGTAACTCACAAGATACCGTAATTTTTGGTGACTTTAATTTACCTGTGACCAAGTGGGGCGATACTATTACTTCACACTCCGGACATGACTTGTATACGAACTTGCAAGAGAGTTCGCTTTATCAATTTGTTCGAACGCCGACCCGTGGTAATAACGTTCTTGACATTGTACTTGCAACAAAAGAAGAATTAATAGAGAATTTGAATGTTGGTGATGAATTCAGTAACACCGACCATCGTACGATAACTTTCACTTTAAAGTTTACTAGTAACGAACCAAATAGTAGCATCGAAAAAGTCCCTAATTTCAAGAAAGCAAACTTCCATAAACTTAGAGCTATGTTTAAAGAAACTGACTGGAGCTTTTTAATAAACAATAACGACATAAATACATCTTGGAAGTTATTCGAAACCACTTACCTAAAAGCAGTGCAAGACTGCATACCATCGAAAATACGGCGTCCAGGCCATAATAATAAGCCCAAATGGTGGAATAAAGATATTTCAAACTGCCTGCTTGCTAAAAAAAATTGCTAATGATAGATTAAAATCCTCACAAAATGACGAAGAACGGGTGAAATTTGTAGAGGTACGACGCAAAGCCAAAAAGTTAATTAAGCAAAGTAAAAAGACCTTAGAGTTACATATTGCGAATCAAAGTAAAACAAACCCGAAAGAATTCTATAGTTATATCAGAAAGAAAAAAGTAGTTACTTCAACTGTTGGACCGTTAGTCGATGAAAATGGAGAATACACCAAAGACGAAGTACAAATGAGTAATGCCCTCAATACCTTCTTTGCATCAGTTTTCACAACAGAAGACCTCAGTGATATCCCTACACCATCACCGATTCAGATTGATAATTCAGATGTTCTAAGCAATATCACCGTTAGAGAGAGAGAAGTATTGAATTTTTTAGATAAACTCAAGGTAAATAAAACGCCTGGACCTGATACAATCTCGCCTAGAGTTCTAAAGGAAGCTAAGGATGAGCTCTCCAAACCACTGACATTACTATTCAATAAATCCTTGCAGTCTGGAACTATGCCTGATCAGTGGAAGCTAGCCAACGTAACACCGATATTCAAAAAAAGGCAGCAAATCCCTACCCAGTAACTATCGTCCAATTAGCTTAACCTCAGTTGTATGTAAAATGCTAGAAACGGTCATAAGAGACCGACTCGTAAATCACTTAGAGGAAAATAACATACTTAAAGATACTCAACACGGCTTTCGTAAAAAAAAATCCTGTTTAACAAACCTCTTAGACTTCTTCCACGATATCCACAACCTCTACGATTAGAGTAAAGATGTAGATATTATATACCTTGATTTTCAAAAGACCTTTGACAAAGTTCCCCACAAACATTTACTGCTAAAACTAAAAGCGCATGGAATACAAGACGGTGTGTTGAAATGGATAGAAAATTGGCTCAGCGACAGAAAGCAAAGAGTAGTCATAAACGGTAAGGCATCTAAATGGACCAATGTAAGTAGCGGGGTACCCCAGGGATCAGTACTAGGACCAATTATCTTTCTAATTTACATCAACGACATAGATGAGGGTCTCACCTGTACAATCTCAAAATTTACTGATAATACAAAAATTGCAAATAGCATACTCTCAAAAGAACAAGTTGACGATATGCAACACAATCTAGATAAATTGTCATGTTGGGCCCAAATTTGGCAAATGAGTTTCAATGCGGATAAATGTAAAGTACTACATATCGGATACCTAAATGAGAAAGCAAACTATTCGATGAATGGCACTCAGCTTAAGAATGTAAACAGAGAAACCGATCTGGGAGTAACAATATCGATTAACCTAAAACCGAGTCAACAATGGTCAGAAGTTGTTAAGAAGGCAAACAAAATAATTGGCTTTATAGGCAGGTCATTTGAGCATAAATCCAAAGAAGTTATCCTAACCTTTTACAATTCCTTAGTCCGCCCTCTTCTGGACTACTGCGTTCAATCCTGGTGCCCTTATTACCAAAAAGATATAAACAAGCTAGAACGAGTTCAACGTAGAGTTACCAAAATGATACCTAGCCTAAAGAACAAACCATACGAAGAGCGTCATATAGAATTAAATATATTTCCTTTAACCCAGCGCAGATTAAGAGGTGACTTAATTGAAGTGTTCAAAATCATCAAAGGCATCGACAATATGAACTCTAGTAAGTACTTCACTATCGACCAATCTAATTACACGCGGGGAAAAGGTTGCAAAATTATTGGTAAATCTTTTAACTCACACGAATCTAAGAATTTCTTCTTCAATCGAGTTGTCAACTTGTGGAATGGGCTTCCCCCGAGACGTTATAGACTGCAGCACCGTTGATTCATTTAAACTCTGCGTAGACAAATATCTCGCATCAAACCCGCGACTGACTGCGTTTGTAAATTAATAACTTTATTTTATCCCCCCCTCAGTTACTAACCCATCTGTCCCCTACTAACTTCCTAATCCTGCCACGGACATTAGTTCCAGGGCAGTAATTCCCTTTCCAATGTTCCCTTACCCACTCTAAACCACTGTTTGGACACTTGATCCTCAGTGTTTTGGAGGACAAGCAGCCTAGAAGGGTCACTATATATGTTATTGCTTGATTTCCTTTGTACTCCTTTGTATCAGGTGCCCCTCCCTTGAGAAGTGGTGCCCCCCTGCTGAAAAATTCCCGGGCTACGCCACTGATGACGGGTGCCATTTTGGGGCCATTATGAGCGATGGCAGGGCCGTGGCCTACACTGAGACTGTACCCAGACCTCACTCTCTCACACACCCTCCCTCGCACACGAAAAAACGCCAAAGTCCCCAATGTTTACCAATTTTCCCCTTAGGTTGCACAATCGTTGCAAGATAACTCGAGGTCGTACAAGGATGATTCAGGTATCATTAGAAAGCCCTATCGTCGCCCTATCACGGATATATAATTGTATTACGCACTGGCTCTTGCTTATGCATAAAAAATGAGCATGGAATGAATGTCATTTTCGGTAAAAGAATAGTTTCAAAAACTTTAGAGATGCAAGACATGAGAGCAATTGAAGATGGTTAGAGGGTTGAGAGCGGTCACCCTTCTTTGGGACAGATTGACTGAGAGCAAACTTCTAGCAAGAAGTAAAGTCGTTAGAGGAAAGACAGAGACGGAAGAGTCTGCCTAGGCAGGGAGTCAGCCTGGTAGAATAGTTTTTGAGTACAACAGGAAGAACACCATCCGGTCTGTACGCCTTCTTAGTATTAAGTCCAGAGAGGGCAGAAAGTACATTATTAGAAGAGATTATGATATTATGCATAAGTAAGAGAGAGGAGGGAGGAGTAGCGCCGGAATCATTCAAGGTGGAATTTTTATCGAAAATTTGAGCGAAGAGTTCAGGAGAAAGAGGTGTTTGTGAGAGCGAGCTGGATTACTCTCAGTGTAAAATAGGAGAAAAAGACGAGGAGGTAAATTAGTTGAAGAGGTTTTTGGCTAGATGCCAGAAAGCTTAGGAAGAAATAGTTGGAATGTTCAGAACATTTGTTATTGATAAATGAATTTTTGGCTATTTGAAGAACAGATTTCCCTTAATTCCGAGCAGAAACGTTAACAATTATGAGATTCTTGAGATGGAAGGCGGACAGCAGTAGAATATACGTGACTAAACCAAGACTTGTTTGCATTAGGCTGAGAAAAAGAAAATTTAATGTATACCTCCATGTCAGCGAGGATTACCTCGGTCTATGATATTTGATATGTTTCATTGGAAGTAGTGCTAAACAGATTGGGCTTACAGTATAAATTCTTGCAAAGAAAGACAAGCAACAAGAGCTCTACTGATCATCTTAACACTGGTTGTAGAAAGACAGGCATAATTACCACAGAACGCAATTGAGTGACTTCCACTCCAGAAGATAAATGGACCTGAACAGAAACAATGACCAATGATGATTGGAATTATACAGTAAATATATACTAGTACTCTGGCACAAATGTAGTCAGTTAGGGATTGAAAGCAAGATATTTATCCAAGTCATATTTAAATGCCTGGTCATTTGGTACTATATGACATTAACATGTAATGTATATTTCTGGAACTCACATTCTGCCAACAATGCTTCCAGAGAGGTCAGAAAAACTGACGTGGTTTGTTTTGCCATAAAATATATAAATATTGCAGATTTTAACAGAGTTTTTGGCCATGCGTAGGATACCAACATAAGTCGTTACAAAGTTACCTCAATTTTTCTGATAAATAATTACGTACTCAATCCAAGATTGTCAGTGATGAATCACTGCTGCCACTCTAACTTTGAAGTTCTGTCCACTCTCTCCAGCATGTAATTTTTGTGCAGGTGAAGGACCTCAGCGAACTTCAAGAGCTCCAACAGCGCTTCATGGCCGCCTCCGGACTCAACTTCACCTACGAAGAATCCACCAACGGACAACTACCCTTCCTCGACCTTCTCGTATCCTTGAACAACCTTGGCTTCAAAACCACGGTATACACCAAACCTACTAACAACGGTCAGTGCCTCAATGGGGATAGTGAGTGCCCTCGATGATATCTTCGATACACTATCTCAGCCTTCGTCAGGAGAGCCCTCACCCACTGCACCACCTGGGGAGATACCCACCAGAAACTAGAACGACTCTCCCAAGTGCTGGTTAACAATGGGTACTCTAACTCCGACGTCACCAGTACCCTTAACCACCACCTAGAAAAATGGTACAATCAAGATTCCACCAACACCAACCCCTCTGACGACATCAAGATCTTCTACCGAAATTACATGTCATATGATCACAAAACTGAAGAAGCCATTATGAGAGAAATCATCAACAAACATGTCCTACCCACCAAGCCCGACAACAAAATTAAATTAATAATATACTATAAATCCCCCAAGACCTCCAACCTTGTCCTCCTTAACAGACCTACTTCTGCCAAGAGCCCGATGAACGACGACCATGTGGTATGTCAACACACCTGTAATAATGGGGACTGTGGGCCCCAATCAACGACGACCATGTGGTATGTCAACACACCTGTAATAATGGGGACTGTGGGCCCCAATCAACGACGACCATGTGGTATGTCAACACACCTGTAATAATGGGGACTGTGGGCCCCAATCAACGACGACCATGTGGTATACCAACACACCTGTAATAATGGGGACTGTGGGCCCCAATCAACGACGACCATGTGGTATGTCAACACACCTGTAATAATGGGGACTGTGGGCCCCAATCAACGACGACCATGTGGTATGTCAACACACCTGTAATAATGGGGACTGTGGGCCCCAATCAACGACGACCATGTGGTATGCCAACACACCTGTAATAATGGGGACTGTGGGCCCCAATCCTATATTGGTATGACACAATCTAGTCTGTCCCATCGGCTCACCCTCCATCTACCGTCTGGTGCAATAAAAGATCACTACCAAACCCCCAACCTCCCTGCCTTAACCCGCACTGACTCAAATAAACACACCTCCATACTTGACAAAGAAAATTACACTAGAAGACTCTCGATACTCGAAGCACTTTATATTCAAGCCTTAAGCCCTAACATTAATAACCAAACCCTTGACCTCCAAATTTTACCGTCAGCGAAGCGCTATAACCCCGCCGTAGGTCCCACACACCATCACTCCCGCCACTCTCCCACGCATCCTACAGCGCAACTGAATAGCAACCCTAATACCAGCAGCCAACCAGCGACAACTTCATCTTCCTCCAGCCAATCACCAGTGAGTGACTTGCGAGGAGGTTACCCGCCACCAATGGCAGGTGCCCGAATGCACAATAGCTCCGCCCACCTCTCGCGTGAGACATACTGCCTGATCTACGAACATGTACATATACCTGTAATTTGTTTAGTTTAATCATTCCTTGAAAATGCATTATAACCATGAACTTTGCCAACCTTATTCACCTTCTAACTGAACCTCAAAAAAGATTGATTAGAAATATTGAAAACCTGAACAATAAAATATTGAATGCGGAAACAGCCTCATCTTTTAACCTTGTACGCCTTAAGCCGGTATCACACATGCGCTTTTTCACTCAACATTTATCCTTAACACTGGTCTGACAGCTCATAAGGTAAACATTTAATATATTTATGTTACCTAAATTCATCTACCATCAATTTAGTTTCCGATACCAGTGCAAAATATTCCGGAAATGTTGCCAGAAAAATGTTGATCATCGAATGTTGACTATAAATACTCTCGTGTGATACCGGCTTTAAAGAAAAAACGAATATATATATATATATATATATATATATATCAGAGTTGGGTCAGTTAAGTTAATTAACTTAACTTTTTCCGATTAACCCGGCGCGTTTTTCCGATTAACCCGGCGCGCGCGCGCAGGGTGTGGTGAACACCACACTTCTGGGCGGCAATAATAAGCTCCATTCCTGCCTATAATAGTAATTTTATGATAAATATTGGTATTACTTATTCATATGCGCCTATTTTACATTTAATATTAAGATAGTAACATGTAACAACAATAAAACAAGTGGGAATAGTGTTTGGATGGTCAAAATAGCGAAAAATTGCCGACCGGCCATTCATCAAGTGTGGAGCTGAGGCGGGCCACACCCTCCCTTCTCGGAGCCTGGAGCTACACTGACTTACTCACTCACACTCTCAGACACTCTATACCCTCTCTAGCAACATGAGCACGGCTTAGACCGGTTTGGAGATATTGGCATGATAAAAACACTAATAAATATGGGAAAAATGATAATTGAAGGGGGGGGGGGGAAAGGGGGAAAGGAAGAGATTTCGCCAGATGTGGAGTAGTGATAGGAGGTATGGAGGGGAATTATCTCACTTTATAACCATTTCACTTGTTGTTAGTGCTACTGGGGCCTTTTAAACGTTTTTTTTTTTAGGCCTTACCTCTTAAGTTAAAGGTGGTGGGGCATACAAAATTAAAATTAATTTATAATGTATTTAAAGAGATGTTTAGATCTCCAGTAATCAACCTGACTACTCCTTTGTCAAAACTAATCTTCAATATTAGAGAACAAATCAAAAATAAATATTGAATTGCGACCCCTTGCAACTAGTACTCACGTGAGGATGTGACGTAGGCCCAGGCAAACATTTGGGAAGTAAACATCAGCAAGTATAGCAAAAATGGTGAATAGGTGTGCTGTTTTCGGGTGTAGCAACATCCCTGGACCAAACATAGCACTACACAAGTTTCCAAGTGATCCATACCATTTTAACAAATGGGTGAAGTTTATACAAAGAACCAGAGTGTGGGAGGCAAAGCCCAAAACAAGCTTCATATGCAATGGACATTTTCGTGATGAATGCTTTGACAATAAAGTGCGGTGGAGTATGGGTATAGCTAGATGCTTATACCTAAAAGATGATGCCATACCCACAATTTACCCTGCAGATACATGTGCTACAAGTGTTCCTACAGTGTCATCAGAGCACAGACCAGCTGCAAGGAAGCGTCAAGTCCAAGAAGTGAGTGATAGTTTTTTGGGGTGGGGAAATTTCCCTGTACAACATTGGGTACATCTTTCCATAAAGTACGGTAGGCTACTTGGCATTAGCGAATTATGATATTTTAGATAGCCTAGCTAACTAGCTTAGTGACAGAAATAGAATTAGCCTAGGCTAGTATGATCAGAAATAAAGGACAATTTGCATGTAGGCCGGTAGGCCCTAGTCTAGGCCTAAGTGCTTGCCAATTTCAGGAGTTAGGAGAGTGGATACTATGGGCTAACTTAAGCCTAGCCCAAATTATACAGTCAGCGTCGATGGATATAGGCCTAACCTAGGCTAAAGAAATGTATTTGCTGAATTCAACTACTAGCAACTAGGCTAAAAAAAAAAAAAAAAAAAAAAAAAAGTGAGTGGCACAAACATTGTTGGGAAGGATATTATGTAGTGACCAGGCGTACGGTCATCATGTTTACATAAGTCGATCGCCGCGGTTAAGTTCCCGTCTATTTTTACGGCGATTGTTTCTGTTATTTGCACCCTGTTGGCAATGTATATGATGATGACAATAAGTCATGGAGGCGTGAGGGGCGGATATAACATGAAAAATAAGTGTGTGAGTCTATTCCCTATAATTACCAATATGACCCAAGGCCTCAATAAGTGTGTGAGTCTATTCCCTATAATTACCAATATGACCCAAGGCCTCAATAAGTGTGTGAGTCTATTCCCTATAATTACCAATATGACCCAAGGCCTCAATAAGTGTGTGAGTCTATTCCCTATAATTACCAATATGACCCAAGGCCTCAATAGTGACGTTGGATATGACAATTAATAATAGGCTAGGCCTACATTCGTGTCAGTGAATGTTTCTAAGAGTAAATAAATATCACCAAAAGCTGTGATTGTCCTAAATATTACAGACACCAACAAATTGTTGTCATAAAGTAAACACTGATAAATATATTAGGCTATACCCGGTAGGCTATAGCCTAATCTATAAGCTATAAACATCGGGAAAACACTTCTTTAATCACAGTCTATGACGTGGGACCACACAATTATATAATAGAGGTTTATAATTACCATTCAGTGGCCTGCATATTCAGACGCTGTTGATTTGGTGCCACCTCAGGTACAAGTACAGCTGCAGCTGCTTCTCCCTCCTCTCCTGCTGCTGGATCTCGTCCTGCTGGATCTCGTCCTACACTAGGTGGCAATGAAATTCGACTCACCTCTGTGCTTCTATTGTTTTCTAGTTTTTCACAATGTACGTCAAGTTTCGCATTTTTCTGTATTTTATAATGCTTCAGAGTTGTTTTTCATTAACTTAAAGTGCGCATTTAGGGATATTACGTAATAATTGTTCACATGTTTCATACTATGTCATTATTCTTAGGCTTTATGAAATCATTGTAATTTACTGTGCTTATTGTATGTACAGACAAACACAGTCTAACAATGTATGTATCTAATTTCACAAATTTGCTTACTCTATATATCCACTGCCATCACTCCTACTTTTACAAAGTTTACCAATAAAACCTTAAAACAATAATATTAATACAAATAAGCAAATACAGAGAAGCAATCCAAAGGAAAGTGCAGTATGATACCATGGCGTGTCAAACAATCGGACCCTCCGTTGGCGACAATAAATAAACAATTTGACAGGAACACGTCCGAGCGTCGCCTCTGTTGACAACTGTAGGCTACACCTCTCACTGACACCAGAACCTCATACACTCATCCACAGCAAATATGGGATTTCCATTCTTATATTAACTGTCATCAAACTGATCAATTATTTTATAGACATTAGGCCATACTTCTGTAAACATATTTAGAACACGAACATTTTAAAGATAGGATTATGTTCATTAGACGCAGTTCAAGTAGAGGTATTTGCAAAGGTATATATTGTAATACATGACGTAATATGTGACGGAGTAATATAGGTAATGCCAAATATTCCTTTGAAAGAGATAGCCCCAAATAAAACTTAAATATAACAAATAGATACAAAAAATACCAATGTTTTTTTTTTGTATCTCAAGCTGACAGTTACTGTGAGCGGTTATTTATTTAATTGCAGCTGCTTTTGATGTTAACACACACACACACACACACACACAGACACACACACGACCCTCGCACCAACAAACACAATATTTTCAGACATAGTTTAGAGCACGCAACCACCCCAACACTCCACCTCATGCACGCACACTTATTATATATAAACAAGTGACCACATACTGACGCATACATTTAAAAACACCTAACATTTTAAAACACGTAAGCAACACTTTGAATGACATATAGGATATGAAAAAGAAAACTTATGTATCCTTCATTCAGTAAACTATAAAAAAATAACATATATGTTTTTTTAAATAATCCACGAATTACCATTCCTTATCACATGCAGTAGCGTACATTGACTATTACCCTTATTCATATTAATCGATAATGGCTATAAAAGCATGTTCTGATTGTGCATAGGTGGAAAACAAAGGAATGTGAATGTTATTTTGTTGGCAGGAATACAAGAACAAGGTACGCTACGAACAGTTCCATACTTTATTACCAAACGTTTCAACATCACACTGGTGTCATCATCAGTGATCTACGAATCAAAAGAAAATATTTAAATATGACCACTTAAAAGCTTATTAAAAGTAATTAGAACATACAAATATATGGAACAGATTGATAGGGTTAATACGAAGGAGGGGTAATTTAAACAAAGTTAAGCCGGTGCGATGATACCTTGGAGTTAAGGGAGGGTTTACATTTTGAAATATAGAGGGATTCTAAAACTATTATCAGCACGTTGACAGGAATACAAAATGAGCCTGCTCTCCTTCTTTTGTCATTAATTGTTGTCAGAATAAGGGTAATTACAAACAATTGGATTGGTCAGAATAATGGTACCCTTTAATGTTGACAAATGTCAAATTTTGCAAGTTGGTTAAAAAAACAAAATGTACGATTATAAAATGAACTAAGGTCAACCAATAATAGCAAACTCTAAAGTTAAATAATTTGGGATTATAATATCATAATACCTAAAATCCTCAGAGCAATGTGCGGCTGTGGCAAATAAAGCTAACACAGACTTGGGATTTATCAAAACAAAATTTAATTATATAAACGAAAACATTATTTTGCCGTTATGCAAATGCATTGTTAGACCCCATATTGAATATGGCGTTCAGTTCTGTTCCCCGTATCTCAAGCAAAACATTAAAAAACTCGAATATGTGCAGCGTAGAGCAACTAAACTATTTATCTCTCTGAAAAAACAAGCCATATTATGAAAGATTAGATATTAAATGTGTTTTCGCTAAAGAAAAGGAGGTTGCGAGGCCAACTTATAGAACGTTTTAAGATACTTAACCCTTTCACGCACATATGACGCAGAGGTTGCCAGATTAACAATAAGAAATAGAGTTACCTCACTCTTATAATTACCTCTCCAAAATTAGTTTTCTGCCCACAGCTAACTCAAAGACAACTGCAGAGGTTGAAGTAACTAAACTAAAGGTTTCTAAATACCCCTGAGGGTAACAAAGGCTTTAAAGTATCCCTAATAGGCTCAAAATCGCGTCATATGTCGGAGAGGGTTAAAGGATTTGACAAAGTAGATATCATTGCACTGTTCACGATTAATAACAATGCTGCAACCCGAGGTAATGGAATTAAATTAATTAGAAAAAAGGATAGATGTGACACAAGATTTCTTCACATTGAGTGTGGTTAAAGAGTGGAATAGTTTACCTAGGGTCGACAGTAATTCAATTGCCATGTTTAAGAAAAGACTGAACGATCGTCTGATGAAGATTGGATTAATATGAATTTATCAGTGAGCGTGTGTAATTTCCCTTTCAAACTAATGTCTTTCAATACTCTAAATATAGCTTTTCCTTGTAGGATGAAGTGTAACTTTATGAGTCAGGAAATCTTGACCCACAAGGTTACACTTCATCCTATTTTCCGGTACGGCTTTTTGGCCTGAGGAAGCGTAGAGTGGGGGGGGGGGGAGAGAGCCTTCTACTTTACTGTCCTATTCTTCCACTATAAACTGTCCCTAGATATTAGTATTAATGCTGGACTACCTAGTTGGGACCGCAAGGTCTGTGTGATCTGAGTATCTGTGTAACTGTGTATCTCTCTTTCTCTCTCTCTCTCTCTCTCTAATATATACATGACAGGTGTTCAAATCCCAAGAGATATTTATGAAATTCCTTCATAGAGGTCTATGTAGAGCTTAAATTAATGTTAACACTTAAGCCGCGGGGCCCGACATATGCTGGGCGAGAGAACCATGGCCACCCCTGCGGGGCCCGACATATGTCGGAAGGGATGTTGAGCACATTATCGGCTCTGAGAGAGTCCACGCGTTGGGAGGACGATAGGCGGCCTCTTCCCGCTCGGCACGGACCGAGTGCCGCGACTGACGTAACCTCTACACCATTCCACACCCACGGCCTCGCGAGACCAAGAAAAAACTAGGGAAATTACCGTATTTTAGGGGTTTTGCCCTCGTGTTGCACGATCGTTGCAAGAGAAGCTGTGGTCGTACAAGGATGATTCAGGTGTCATTGGAAAGCTCTATCACCGTCCTTTCACGGATACATAATTGTATTACAGTCTGGCTTTTTTTTATGCATGAACAAGAGCATGGAATGAAGCTCGTTTAGGGTAAATATGTCCGCCTGCCAGGTAGTAGAAGTTACAAACATCCCCGTTTGACAGGGGTTAAACAACTTACATTGTTTAAATCTCTAAATGACTCTCCAGGAGAGAATGTAAACATTTCCCTGCAAGTGATGACACATAAATGTAACATGTACTGTATTGTTTATTTTTTGTTTTTTCCCTCTCTCTCTCTGTCTCTGTCTCTCTCTCTCTCTCTCTCTCTCTCTCTCTCTCTCTTTTTTTTTGGGGGGGGGGAGGGGGGGGGGGGGGGGGCAAATTGATTGAACGAACTGAATCAAGATGATGGGCAACATCCTGACAGTTATTGGGTCACAGGACCATCTTCAAAGATATATTGGAGGGGCCGAGGCAAGGACCTAACCCTCACCGAGAGATACATGGTGCATACCGTAGAAGGAAAAGTTCTGTGGTAAAACCAAACATGAAAGGACATTCATAATGTAAAATGCTTTGTTCAAGTAGTTAGTAAACTATATATATGATTAATATGAGAAAATAATCGAAAATTACAAGATAATACCCACAAGGATATGTTTTTTATAAGAAATACATCAATGTGTCAAAATTGTTCAGTATGATTTGTACCATTTGTACCAATCGATGTTGCAGTGAGAAACATAAATATATATTTTGCCTTCACAATCCTAACCTGAAGTATATATTATCACGTTGGAAGACTTTGAAGTACCAGGGTAAAACTTGAACACATGAGTGCCAGAAATGAAGTTGAACTTGTAGAGTTGAGCCAATATTTGTGTTGCCGACTGTGCAGTACTGTACTGGAGATAATTCGTTAATTTGTGTCGTTCTAATTGTGTACATTGGATTAATAGGTGTCCTGTATAAAAGCATGCAACAATTAACAAATATATTTGTATCACTTCTTGAATAATAATTACATTACATCCTCATATATATATTTTTGCTTAACTTTGCATTATAATGAGTGGCTGTATAGTTGATTGCATTATTTAGTGTCATATCCAGGAGTCTATATATGGTAAAACATATATTCTTCTAATAATGTAATATTGATTCTTCCTTACAGGATATTCATAATGTGATAAATTATATATGAATACACAAATTAATAGACTAAATGTTCTTGTTTGATACACTAGTTGGATATATTTGCCAACAATCGGATATTGTGTTTTCCTTGGGGTATGGGCCTGGGGCGAAGTGTAAAAAGAATATTCCTTGTGTATTCCAATTTGGCGTAGTAGAGGTGACTAAAATCGGGTGGGTGGACAAGACTCGCAGCATTGGCCAGCAACCCGTCTAAGGGAAGGACAAACCTGAGCAAGACCCAATACCCATGGGCTCCAGTGACCTGAGGGGATACCTGGCTAGTTGGGACAATACTCCCGTCCCTGATATGTTAAATACAACCTCACCAATAAACTTCAAAGAAAGATGAGTTATGGAAGTCATGAAAACTCCGACCTGGGCTTCCTGGGGTGTCTGTTTGTTGGGCCTCCTTGTTTGGTAATATGGACCCGTCAACCCGATACAGGTTCCTTGGTCCACTGGACTAGATCAGTACCCATCAGGATTAGCGTAGTTTATAGTTCGCGGGAGTGTATCGAGACCCCTGGCCTAACTTGGAATAATTGTTGGGGTAGTAGAGGCAGAGTAAATTCCGACGACCTACTCCCAGTTTGATCTCTGAAGGTGTCTCTAGATTGGGACTTGGACTATCCTAACACTCTAATGATGACTATCACTTCTATCTTCACAACTGTAAATTGATCGTGTACAGTCAGTCGGTCGAAACTAAATATTACAGTAATAAAGTTTGAGTTTTAATTACAAAAACAAAATAGAAATAAAGGCTGCGTCAATGTATAGTATTAAGAATTTGTTTTTCTTGTTAGTGAGGTAAATTACAAACATTAAAACTATGATTGCAGAACATTATATTTGAGTATGCCCGTACTCGCTGGTATAATGTCCGATATTTAGTAAACCGTTTGCAGGCTATTTAATTGCATACAGTAAAATACAAATGTGCAGTACATCACAGTACTATACTATAATAATATTACATGTCATAGAATACACTATTATGAATTACGCATAATACCAAAGATTAACATTATACCACCCCATTCAAACAAGTTGAATAAAGCCACACTATAAATAAGATAAATCCTAGACTCTAGGAACACTGGTACCTTAGGGGGGTAGGTGTTCTTGATTTATCTATTTATTTATTTATTTAATAGTTTCCTCCCTAGGCCTCCATCAAACATAAAAAAACATCAAAATCCATCTTCGAGATTAATTTGTGCATTTGTTGGTAGAAAACTGGTCCGGCCGAAGGCTGTTCCTCCAAAATTACAGATCACTCGATACCTAAATGGCACTAAAGGTCTAGATTGTGATAAAGAAATGGGATGAAAGGTGTTAAAATCGACCAACTAGTGGGGCGAACGTCTTAAAATCTCAAACCTAATTGGGCTAAACATGCGGGAACAGGTGGTCCAGACAAAGCAATTACCTCCCCCTTAAATATGTGGGTTACACTCGTTATGTGTATTAACTACAGTACTTTATATCAGGGTTGTGGAACACATTTACTACAGTACTTTATATCAGGGTTGTGGAGCACATTAACTACAGTACTTTATATCAGGGTTGTGGAACACATTTCAAATTTATATTAATAAAGTGCTCCGTAATGAATGCCAATTCAGTGAGGCTTTCTAAAATGTGTTCATGTTAACACTAATATACAGTATAATATGTCTGTTTTGCTTCAGTATAAAATGTGTTCATGTTAACACTAATATACAGTATAATATGTCTGTTTTGCTTCAGTCTATTTTGTTCCCATTCTGCTCAGACACATTATACAGAGTAGGCTGACTTATATATATTTGGTATATGTTCCATCACTTGTGAGTTATTAGGTTCTTTATATAAACATCGTGGAGATTTGAGTCATCAGCAAATGTATCAAAGATGGTAGGATGTCAAAAGCTATCCCTGTAATACCTTCATAGATTTGTTCTCTATATAATCCAGCCTAGATATAGAAAGAGTTCTAGGCAACTTAAACTAACTGCAATATCATGTATATTTTGTCGAATAAACACTAAAAGATGTATAGTCTACCGCACTTATAGCGCATACAATAGATGCGGAGAAAATTATTGCTGGAAACTTTCCAAAATACACCCGCCCACTACAGTCCCTGCCATCCTAACTCGACCAAAAGGACTCACTGTTTCGTTTTGAATGTGGGAAACGAGAAATCACCTCTCCCACCCCCCTTCCTCTCGGTTTGCCCTTGTTAGATTTGTTTTCGGGTGGGTTGGGGTTTGGGAAGCGTCTCGCCAGCAAAAATAGGTGCATATATGCTTATAACCTCTCTTGAGTACTCTTCTGTAATATACAGGAAAGGTAATGTTAATATTACCTCTTACAATCTAAAGAAGAGAACTGTCTCGCCATGCTATCAGTTACGTATGCTCTATTACTGATACCGTATCTATCTTCTTGTTCACTCTTCTTTCACTCTCTCCCGCCGGCTTTAGCATCGCCAACAGCTCCGCATCGCCACTGAGAAAACTCGATCCTAATTTGAGTATTTCATATCCCAATTCCCTTTATTCATTGCATGAACAGTAGTTAAGTGCTTGTTTAACCTCCACATAGTTCTGTAGTTACCGTGCATGTTATTTTATTGCTTTTCTGACTGATAAACATTGTTGTTTACATTTGTAATCCTAGCTTGTAGCAGACGACGCACGCCTAGTCGACCTAGCTTTGTATTTTCTTATTAACTCTAGTAGTTATCGTATTCAGTATCCTACTGTATCTATATATATCTGTAATTTTAGTTGTTGCTTGCATGATCTTGTAGTAACCTTTGACTGATAACTTTGTTTATCTAAATATAGTCCTGCTTGACTAGCCTACAGTGACACCAGTGACATCTGTTGATAAAGTATATTAACCCCTTGTGTGCAGTTACACTTTATTTTTATATAATCTCTATTTGGTGAATTGTATATTTAGTTACATATTCTATTATATATATATATATTTGTTTAGCTTTTTTAGGTAGGTTATCACCCCTGGTAGCCTACTTCTGCATATTTCATACTTTTTTGTTTTTGGTTATTTTTGTTTTCGGTTAGTCTAGGCTATCATCCCTGGTGGCCTATTTCTGTGTACGGTACTTCAATTTTTAAATTTTCAGTTAGGCTATCACCGCTGGTGGCCTATTTCTGCGTCCCGGTATTTCAAAATTTTTGTTTTCGGTTATTTTTGTTTTCGGTTAGTCTAGGCTATCATCCCTGGTGGCCTATTTCTGTGTACTTCAATTTTTAAATTTTCAGTTAGGCTATCACCGCTGGTGGCCTATTTCTGCGTACCGGTATTTCATAATTTTAGTTTTCGGTTATTTTTGTTTTCGGTTAGTCTAGGCTATCACCGCTGGTGGCCTATTTCTGCGTACCGGTATTTCATAATTTTGTTTTCGGTTATTTTTGTTTTCGGTTAGTCTAGGCTATCATCCCTGGTGGCCTATTTCTGCGTACTTCAATTTTTAAATTTTCAGTTAGGCTATCACCGCTGGTGGCCTATTTCTGCGTACCGGTATTTCATAATTTTTGTTTTCGGTTAGGATAGGCTATAACCCCTGGTGGCCTATTTCTGTTTAAATAAACATAAAATTGTTTTCGGTTCGGCTATCACTGCGTATTCAAATTTAATTTTGTTTTGTTTTAATTTTCGGTTAGGCTATCACCGCTGATAACCTATTTGTGTGTATTTCAAAAAATTTGTTTTCGGTAAGGCCTATTTAAGTAAGTGAAGTGTTTTTAAAGTGAGTTTAGTGTTTTTAAAGTGAGTTTAGTGTTTTTAAAATGAGTTAAGTGTTTTTAAGTGAGTGAAGTGATCTGAAGAAAGTGATCGTCACCATGCCTCGTGCCTGTACGAACTGCGCCGGTAGGTTTGGTGCTTCTATGTTTGCTCCTGCCGATCCACAAGTCTGCCGACTCTGCCAGCAAAATTGGATGAAGCCTACAACAAGATCAACGCCCTCACCAGGAAGCTGGAATCACTCCAAGAGTTTGTAACACTCAACGTTGGAGTATCACTAACTCCAATTGTTTCAACTCCAGCATCCACCACCGCCCCAACGTCATCTGCCAACAATCCAACACCTGCAGTAGACACTGCAGCAGATGCTTCTGACGAACCTGAGCCGACATCAAACCAGGACAGCCGCCCTGTTCACCTTAGTCTCTCCCCCACTCCTCGTGCAAGAAGCCTGCTAGCACGAACAGTACCAACCCCTCGCCCCCGTTCTAACCACTCCTCTCCCCGACCTGTACGTAGAGTCCCACCACAGGTTTCCGGATTTACACCAGTGAGGAACGGTGCACGGCCAACGCAGAAAAGGTCTCATCTACCAGTCACAATGTCAAACAGATTTGAGATATTGGTAGAGATGGAAGACGAACCAGAAGAGACCAGGCTCGTTGGGGATTCCATCCTACGAGGACAGGTCGAAGAGTTCTGCGACAGAGTCCCAAATCAACGAAAAAGATTTTGCATCCCAGGAGCTGGACTGGACGACATTGTGGAAGCCTTCGAAGATACCACAAAGGATGCAAATGAAAATACCCTTTTTGTCATCCATGCTGGTTCAAATGACGTCATGCGCACCAGATCCGAAGAGTTGATGGAGAAATATCGCAAGATGATCCAGCATTACAAAAACAAGTCAAGGAATATCATCATCTCAGGCATTCTCCCCAAGATCGACGCACCTGATAAATTCTACGACAAGGCCTTCAGCACAAATAGCCGACTAAAATATTTGTGTCTGAGGGAAGAAGTTGAATTCATCAACCTCTGGGACAACTTCTACAACCAGCCTACTCTGTTCCGCAAGGATGGCACTCATCTAAACCCTGTGGGTTCAGCACGCATGGGTCGTCTCCTACACGAAGCAGTCCGCAGCCATGGATCAAAAAACGCCATCCGAGAAGAAGCAGCAGTGACATAAATCATCCAACGCCAAGAAAAAAACAGAGGCAACCGAGGACCACCAGCGATAAGGACCGAAGACAGCGAGGACCGAGGACAGCCATGAACATAAATGTAGATCCGACAAGAACCAAAAATATTATTAAAGAGCGTTCCGTGAGTTCTAAAATAACAAATTTAAAGGTTTTCTATGCAAACGCTCGTAGCATACGCAATAAATTTTCAGATTTAGAGGAGCTAGTATTTACAGAAAATTATGATGTGATTGGCATAACAGAATCTTGGCTCAATACAGAAGATAGAGACTTTTTAGCAGAGTATTCACTTCCCGGTTATGTAATGTTTGAGAAAAGCCGAATAAATCGAAATGGAGGTGGCGTTTTACTTTATATCAAAGAAAGTCTTAACCCTACCCTCTTGTCAAAACCTCAAATTGTGAACGTCGACGCATCTTTTGTGCTAATAAAGAATAATAAAGGTACAAAAATAATACTTGCATTAATATACAGACCTCCAGCTCAATCAGTGCAAACTGACCGAGAAATTTATGAACAAATTGCAGATGTAAGTAACTCACAAGATACCGTAATTTTTGGCGACTTTAATTTACCTGTGACCAAGTGGGACGATACTCTTACTTCACACTCCGGACATGACTTGTATACGAACTTGCAAGAGAGTTCGCTTTATCAATTTGTTCGAGACCCGTGGTAATAACGTTCTTGACATTGTACTTGCAACAAAAGAAGAATTAATAGAGAATTTGAATGTTGGTGATGAATTCAGTAACAGCGACCATCGTACGATAACTTTCACTTTAAAGTTTACTAGTAACGAACCAAATAGTAGCATCGAAAAAGTCCCTAATTTCAAGAAAGCAAACTTCCATAAACTTAGAGCTATGTTTAAAGAAACTGACTGGAGCTTTTTAATTAACAATAATGACATAAATACATCTTGGAAGTTATTCGAAACCACTTACCTAAAAGCAGTGCAAGACTGCATACCATCGAAAATACGGTGTCCAGGCCATAATAATAAGCCCAAATGGTGGAATAAAGATATTTCAAACTGCCTGCTTGCTAAAAAATTTGCTAATGATAGATTAAAATCCTCACAAAATGACGAAGAACGGGTGAAATTTGTAGAGCTACGACGCAAAGCCAAAAAGTTAATTAAGCAAAGTAAAAAGACCTTAGAGTTACATATTGCGAATCAAAGTAAAACAAACCCGAAAGAATTCTATAGTTATATCAGAAAGAAAAAAGTAGTTACTTCAACTGTTGGACCGTTAGTCGATGAAAATGGAGAATACACCAAAGACGAAGTACAAATGAGTAATGCCCTCAATACCTTCTTTGCATCAGTTTTTACAACAGAAGACCTCGGTGATATCCCTACACCATCGCCGATTCAGATTGATAATTCAGATGTTCTAAGCAATATCTCCGTTACAGAGAGAGAAGTATTGAATTGTTTAGATAAACTCAAGGTAAATAAAACGCCTGGACCTGATACAATCTCGCCTAGAGTTCTGAAGGAAGCTAAGGATGAGCTCTCCAAACCACTGACATTACTTTTCAATAAATCCTTGCAGTCTGGAACTATGCCTGATCAGTGGAAGCTAGCCAACGTAACACCGATATTCAAAAAAGGCAGCAAATCCCTACCCAGTAACTATCGTCCAATTAGCTTAACCTCAGTTGTATGTAAAATGCTAGAAACGGTCATACGAGACAGACTCGTAAATCACTTAGAGGAAAATAACATACTTAAAGATACTCAACACGGCTTTCGTAAAAAACGTTCCTGTTTAACAAACCTCTTAGACTTCTTCCACGATATCCTCAACCTCTACGATGAGAGTAAAGCTGTAGATATTATATACCTTGATTTTCAAAAGGCCTTTGACAAAGTTCCCCACAAACGTTTACTGCTAAAACTAAAAGCGCATGGAATACAAGACGGTGTGTTGAAATGGATAGACAATTGGCTCAGCGACAGAAAGCAAAGAGTAGTCATAAACGGTAAGGCATCTAAATGGACCAATGTAAGTAGCCCAAATAAGTACCCCATAAGTACAAATAAGTACCCCAGGGATCGGTACTAGGACCAATTCTCTTTCTAATTTACATCAACGACATAGATGAGGGCCTCACCTGTACAATCTCAAAATTTGCTGACGATACAAAAATTGCAAATAGCGTACTCTCAAAAGAACAAGTTGACGATATGCAACACAATCTAGATAAATTGTCATGTTGGGCCCAAATTTGGCAAATGAGTTTCAATGCGGATAAATGTAAAGTACTACATATCGGATACCTAAATGAGAAAGCAAACTATTCGATGAATGGCACTCAGCTTAAGAATGTAAACAGAGAAACCGATCTGGGAGTAACAATATCGAGTAACCTAAAACCGAGTCAACAATGTTCAGAAGTTGTTAAGAAGGCAAACAAAATAATTGGCTTTATAGGCAGGTCATTTGAGCATAAATCCAAAGAAGTTATCCTAACCCTTTACAATTCCTTAGTCCGCCCTCTTCTGGAATACTGCGTTCAATCCTGGTGCCCTTATTACCAAAAAGATATAAACAAGCTAGAACGAGTTCAACGTAGAGTTACCAAAATGATACCTAGCCTAAAGAACAAACCATACGAAGAGCGTCTTAGAGAATTAAATCTATTTCCTTTAACCCAGCGCAGATTAAGAGGTGACTTAATTCAAGTGTTCAAAATCATCAAAGGCATCGACAATATGAACTCTAGTAAGTACTTCACTATCGACCAATCTAATTACACGCGGGGAAACGGTTGCAAAATTATTGGTAAATCTTTTAACTCACACGAATCTAAGAATTTCTTCTTCAATCGAGTTGTCAACTTGTGGAATGGGCTTCCCCGAAACGTTATAGACTGCATCACCGTTGATTCATTTAAACTCCGCCTAGACAAATATCTCGCTTCAAACCCGCGACTGACTGCGTTTGTAAATTAATAACTTTATTTTATCCCCCCCTCAGTTACTAACCCATCTGTCCCCTATTAACTTCCTAATCCTGCCACGGACATTAGTTCCAGGGCAGTAATTCCCTTTCCAATGTTCCCTTACCCACTCTAAACCACTGTTTGGACACTTGATCCTCAGTGTTTTGGAGGACAAGCAACCTAGAAGGGTCACTAGATCTGTTGTTGCTTGATTTCCTTTGTACTCCTTTGTACTCCTTTGTACATTACTTAATACGACAACCCTTATATAAGGATTAGCCGGGAACATGAGCGAACGACTACAGACCGTCAGAATAATGGAGGGAGGATGGACAGGTTACTGAATATAGTTCAATGAAACATTTGTAGTTTTACATCCCTTTCTAATGTGTTTTATATACTGTATTACTCTAAGATACTGTAGTAATTACTTTCTAATGTGTTTTATATACTGTATTACTCTAAGATACTGTAGTAATTACTAATGTGTTTTATATACTGTATTACTCTAAGATACTGTAGTAATTACTCCCAACTTTGGTAAAGTCTAGAAATAATATTCACCGAAAATCCCGTGATTTCTTTACATTATCAATAATATGAGCAAAGGGCTCATACTCCTACATGATAAGATGAATCCTATGCATGGTTTATGTTAATGGTTTTAATTCCCCTATGTGACAGACATTATTTAAAAACCTACTTTACATAGCACATACTAAACCAATTTACTATTATTTATGAGTTCCTCTTGCCTAGGTATAACAAGAGCTGAAAGATAAATATATTCAACCTGCATATTCCATCTGACATAGTCGATTAATAAGTAACTGAATTAATTAAAATAAAAACACTGTATTAGCTGTATCCTAGGAAATGATTATAGTATGATATATGATGATCAGTACGGGCTCCTTTCACTTATGACATGCTCTCCTAAATATTATTTTTATCAATAATAGTATTACTAGTAGAAATAAATAAAATATCATATTATCATTCTTGCTAAAACAGCTTCCCAGAAGTTAGGTGTGCTCAACCGTCACTGTGGTTTCTTCACCCGCGCACAGCTTCTTGTTCTGTAAAGGGGCACTGTGCGCCCATGTATCGAGTATTGTTCGCATGTGCCCTGGGACAAATGTCCGTGGCAGGATTAGATGTTAGTAGGGGGCAGTTGTTAGTAATATAATAGAGAAAAACATATATTAATTTACAAAAACAGTCAGTCGTGGATTTAAGGCAAGGTGTTTGTCTAGGCGAAGTTTAAAAGAATCAACAGTGCTGCAGTTTATGACATCTTGGGGAAGCCCAATATGCGATATGAGTGGAGGTTCCACTCATATTGCATTTCTCGAAAGAGTAGTTTCAAAAGTATTTCGCCTCATCAACTCGCTTCTTCTTACTAATTCCCTACTCGTTCTTTCTACACACCAAAATGTTGCTTCTCTTTCACTCTTCTATCGCTATTACAACAATCAGTGTTCTTCAGATCTCTCTCAGTGCATACCTTTTCGGCGGGTGTGAGGCATTCGACTTTCAACACAGTACCACTTATGTGCTGTCCAACTGTTCAACCCAAGAATTAGCAAATGTTCTCAGTCTTTCTTCTACTGAACACGAACTCAGAAACTCTCACCACCAATCAATGTTTCCTTCATCCTCTGACTTAGATTGCTTTAAGCTTAGTGTGTTCAGCATATTGAACCCAACGTCCATTGAATTTGGCTATCTGTCACTATTTTGGCTTTGGGGGCGACACTCGTTACAGGGCAGCATGCCTTTTGTCTCCTTCTTACACATAGAACAAAAAAATAGTAATATATGAGCTGGAGTTTGGAGAACAGGTTTAGAATTTATTAGGGTTTCATATGAATAATGTTGAGGTAGAGTTTAATGTATCATTATTACTATTATTACGAATATTATATTACAGTAGGTGGGGGTGGAAGAATACAAACACAATACGATGCTGGCGGCAACACTGGCAAATCTAGATATCATTAGTGCTTAAGGTGTGTGAGAGACTGATCTGACCGTGGCAACAAATATACTCATTATAACATATTATACACTTTTTATATCGACAGTCACATACTTTAGTACAATGACTATTATATTGAAACTTTCGTACCATATTGTTCGACAGTGGATCTTATTAAGAGCATCTGTAATAGTTTATGGGGCATATGTTGAGATAGTGCATACCGGTACCTACGGCGCTTATCTCCGACACTTCACCTTTGGAACCTGTGGTAACTAACCCAATGCAGGGGTGTTACATTTTTTGGGTTACCACAGTTTGTCACCCCTGATGGAACGTCACAACGACCCACTTATACCAGGTTACTATTATGCTGCTGTCTCAACAGATGGATTTGGGTGTGAATAGACCCGCGCGGGGTTGATCTCTCGACCTTATGAATTTGGGTCCACTATACCACTGGTAACCATCTATAGATCTCCCTCCTATTCTAATACGACAAGCCCTATGTAATATTGCACTATATATAGTTAGTATTTAATGATTATAGAATATTAGATACAACACGTTTAGATAGTTTCATATTCACTATTCCCTTTCTCCTGCTCCATCTCTATACTGTATATGTCCCTCTCTCATGCTCTATAATCTTCTCTCTTCTTCTTTGTCATCCTAGAGTAGCTTGGCAAATCAAAATATAATTTGAAAAGCAGCTACGTCAGCAGCACATCAGAATTGATTGGTAAATATTACGACATTACAACGTTAATTTTAAGAACAAACGAGTAGGTATGGAATGGATTTTGCACTGCGATTCCGAACCTTGTTGGCAATTAAATGACGGTTATGTGACCAAGTAAATTAGTTACTAGTGTGTATTATATTATCATATTAATAGTAACCCATTACAGTCTTAAATAGCCTATAATGAAACAGACCTATCAAATCATTTCACAATATGATTTTTATATGTAAGCTTAATGCTTGCAAATATAACCTATCAGTTGCTTATAGTTGCCCTATATTTTATTCATAACAAAAAAAGGTTAATCATAATAACACACACACATACTATATATCTATAGATAGATAGATAGATATATAAATTAATACAGAGAGACAGGGAGAGGGAGAAATCTATAGTTGTAGAAATATTATACATTGTGTGTGCGCGTAAGCACACTTTTAGAGAGAGAGAGAGAGAGAGAGAGCGCGCGTCTCGGTTCATATTAGAACCAGTGATTACTTGGAGAAATGAGTGTGAAAGGGGGAGGCAGTTTTTAGACAGTTGCCAGCCAATATTTGTCTTCTCTGGCTTGTACGCGCTATAAGTGCGGTAAACTGTACTTATCCATTAGGAATCCATGATTATTATATCCTTATTGGACAGTTAATATAGTCCAAGTGACCGATTAAAAATATTTTGAAAATCAGCTAAATATATAGTTTTTCTCCGATTACTAAGATTATGTAAAACTATTTGTTTTTTGTCAAAGATGATGGTATATTAAGGGGGTAGTACTCACTTTTTCTGGACCACCTCCTCCCTCATGTTTAGCATAATACTTTTGAGATATTAAGATGTTCGTTCCGTTAGTTTGGCGATTTGGAGACCTTTCGCCTCATGTTTTTTGCCAATTTTAAGACCTAGCGTGCTATTTAGGTGTCGAATTTTTCCTGGAGAGCGATAGCGAGCCTGTAACTTTAGAAGGAACTGACCTTTGGCCGGGATATTTTTTTACCGACAATGTACAAATTTATCCTTAAAGGGGTGATAGGGGGTATTTATCCTTAAAGGGGGGATAGGGGGTATTTATCCTTAAAAGGGGGATAGGGGGTATTTATCCTTAAAGGGGGGATAGGGGGTATTTATCCTTAAAGGGGGGATAGGGGGTATTTATCCTTAAAAGGGGGATTAGGGGGTATTTTTATAAGTTTGATGGAGGTCTAGCGAGGAAACTCGAAAACAAAACAAAAATAGCATAAATACATTGTCCAACAAACAAGCACTACCCCCTTAAGCACTTAAATGTTCACCCCTTCTATATTAATGAGTGCATCGTGTCGGAAATAAGCGTCCCAGTAGATAATTACTAATGTCTTCATCAACATTATGAATATAATTGATAATTAAATGACGTAGTTCAAATGAGAATATATTTTAGCATACAGATCAATGCTAATAAATGATAAAACCTTCCAACTCAATTATTTATAATTTGTATGTTGTTCAGAAAGAAATTCGGTGAGGCCACTCCAATTGTTCTCTCGTGGTTCCTGAAAACGTATTGTTTCGGTAGTGAAGTCTAGTAAATATATTGCACTGGCCGTGGCGTCCTGTAAATATATTGCTTCCAGTAAAGGGTAACCCTTTCAATTCTTGTGGAAAAACGATTTGGTCTGTAAACGTAAAAATCTTTCCTTGTTGTACTGCACAGCGAAATGTAAAGGTTTTCCAAGAGAGATGCTGAACAATCGTGAGACCATATAATCAATGGGTTTCATTAACCCTTTGAAACGGTAGCATTATAATATTTTATTCTGGCTGAGAGTAGACGACTATCTCTAGGTTAGGGATGAACCACTTGGAATAAAAAACGTACAACATAGTATCAATAAAACTACAATTCTTACAGGTTCATCCAAAACTGAATACAATTGTTTATTAATAGCTAGATTAAGAAGTAATCGTATTGAAGGTATCAACTGCTTGAATTTCTGTGAAAATATCCCTTGATATTGCTGACTCAGCTCACCCCTGCTCTGGCAATATAATTGTATTTCATATTGAGTTAATACATTTCTTACCAACATGGTATTATATCTAAAGAACCTGGATATTAAACGTACGACTTTCTGATACTCAGGAATACATTCTTACTAACACACCACACAGGCTTCAACAAGCTAACTTGATGAACATAACCAGAGGCAGGAGCGTTTACCCACCCCATGCTATTTCAAACTGTGACCCGGAAACATCTACCAAGATTCTTCAGCAACAGATATGATCAAACTGCCGTACTATTCCTGTGAACTGCAGCTGCTGCTGTTGGAGTGAGATTTGTTAATTGAAATAACAGAGCTGGATTTGGCCACATGCAGCAAGTTCACAAAAACAAAAACAAAAAAACAAAAAAGGAAGTAAGAAGGCGAGCATATTGTACCAAGTCTTGGCTACTTTGAAGAATAAACCTTTGGAGTGCATAATAAACCTTTGGAGTGCATAATAAACCTTTGGAGTGCATAATAAACCTTTGGAGTGCATAATAAACCTTTGGAGTGCATAATAAACCTTTGGAGTGCATAATAAACCTTTGGAGTGCATAATAAACCTTTGGAGTGCATAATAAACCTTTGGAGTGCATAATAAACCTTTGGAGTGCATAATAAACCTTTGGAGTGCATAATAACTTAATAAACCTTTGGAGTGCATAATAAACCTTTGGAGTGCATAATAACTTAATTAATTAATGATCTAACCAAGAAGGACAGAACTAGTTCCCGTAATTAAATGCGTATGGAACCTAACATGTTGCAGGAGTTACTGCGAAGGTTTGAGCCTAATTTTGAGAACGAGGCCCCATATTTCATGAAGGCCCTCGAGCCAGGTTAAAGGCTGAAGATTACACTACTCCCCTAGGCAACAGAAGACAGTTATAAGAGTCTTCAGTATGATTTCAGAGTGGCCCACAACACAATCTCCAAAATAATTCCATAAACCTGTGAAGCAATAATATTGGAGTGGCTTGAGGAGGTTTCTCGCATGCCTCAAAACACCATAACAGTGGAAGGAGGTATCATCCCAGCACTCCAAGAGATGGAATTTCCAGCACACTGTAGGACTCTGGACGGCAAACATGTTGTAATAAGGCTATCACTCTATATATAGTCTTATGGTCTTGGTGGATGCTGACTGCAACTTCCTGTACTGCAATAATTTTGGTGTGACTGGTTGTTCATCTGATGGATGAATATTGTTGTGACTCTATGTAAGGCAAGGCATTATCATGCCTCACTACCTTGAAATATTGGGTTGAGTTTGGAAAGGTCGACTGAGGAAAGTGCCCATCACTGTTCAACAAAACCAATGTATCGATGATCCTTCCAACCTTGTTCTATATTATACCCACAGTGATGAGATGAGTTTCCACTATACATAAGGAATAAGTGTATATGAGTCTGTCCAGGCTGCAGGTAATTCATCTGGCAAGGAATAGCTGTACATTTTTAGATGGAGTTATCAATGCATAGCAATGACAACTTCGTGAATGACATTGACGAATGACAAATGGTAAGTAAGTAAACAAATATAAAGTATATTTGCCTTCACTTTAGACAATTGTATGTTGATTAAATTAGTGAGGGATCTGCCTCATTTGTACCGGTAGGTCCTATGCAAGTATCAGTATTTACACACCAAAAAACGCAAAAGCAGAGAGAGAGAGAGAGAGACAGAATTAAGAAAATGATATATTGGCAATTCCACCCGTATTCAGCCCCGAGAGAGAGAGAGAGAGAGAGAGAAAGAGGGGGGAGGGGATTTGAGAAAGAGATATGTGGCAACTCGCCTGTGAAAGAGAGCGAGAGAAAGAGAGGACAAATGTTATGATACCAAAGACCAAGAGAGAGAGAGAAAACAAGTAAATACAAGAATATTTGACAGCAATGGGGCAATAATGGCCGGCTCTAACTCTGGGCCAGTCTCTCTCACACACACTCACACACACACACACACACAGCGAGCAAGAGAGAGAGAAAAATAATATTTGAGAAAGAGATATGTGGCAACTTACCCATAAAAGAGATAGCAAGAGAGAGAGAGTGGGAGGAAGAATTTGTTGTACCATATGGACACATTTGCCAGACCCTGACAGCTAGAGAGAGAGAGAGAGACTGATAGGGAGAGAGAAATACTTGTTAGTTTTGTCAAATAAAGGTAAATATATACAAACATATAAAATTAACCAACTAAATATAATATACATATAGTAAATCTTTTGTGAAGGATTATTATGTCAGACCTAGAGATAGTCCCTTGAACTGAGACAAAGTCATGGCTCGGCACACGAGGCCTAACGTTGCCATCTGGCCGCGCGAGAGAGAGGAGAAAAAAGGCACGGTCACCTCCATCGTCTGGTTCGTATGAGTGTGAGTTAAACGTCAATGGGGCGAAAACAAACTTTTGTTTTCCCTAGTGATTGTTTCATTTTGCTCAGCTCAATGGTTAGCGCGGTAAGGAGAGTTATAGAGCACAAATATGCTTAAAACTATCGCATAGAGCTAAACAACTTCCTGTGATGTCAACGCAGTGAAAGGGTTGAGAAGGTTATTGGTGGATGTGTGGGGCCAGTTAAATAAGGTCAAAAAGCTTGCCTGTGGTGAACTCCTTGTTAAGACTACTTCTCAGGTAAAGCACTTATTCAGGTTGCGGAATTTTCATTGCTTTTATGTTACTCGCAGATCCGTGTTTCAATGAATTACTGCAAGGGGATAACCTATTAGACCATTTTTGTCCAAGATAGAGCATTACATTGTAAATTAAATGATCGGTCAATTTGTCATTGACACTAAATTCATTACTCGTTATCCAAATGGTGAATGTGTTAAAGACCCATGGTTGTATTGACCTTTGGTATGGCAAAGCTCCCCGATACTGTGCATGTTGGGTATGAATTTTGCCCTGTTAGAATCTATACCCCTAACCCCTAGCGTTGTTTCAAATGTATCACTATCATAAAGAAGATTGTCATTCTTCTCAGTCTGTTTGTAATTGCTGTAGTGAACAGGGCCATGAGTCGGTTGGGTGCATTGGGGCTATTAATCTTGCAAACTGTGCAGGTACTCACTCTGCTTCTTTTCGGGGTTGCCCCAAGTGGGTGCTAGAAAATGAGGTCTGTTCAGTCAAGGCCACTATTGAAGTTTTATATTTTGAAGCAAGGCAGAAGGTGGAAGAGTTGCATGCAGAGGGGATAGAGGTTGCTGGTGGAAAGCCCTGGTAAAGATCCATATATTCCCTTCATAAACAGAGGAGTAAACAACCTAAGAACGAACACTGGGCACTCCAATCACTTTTAAACCATTATCTTCTGATGTGTCATTCACCAAACGGAAGATACTACTTCCTCAATAATTCACACTCACAAATTCAAAACAATCAATATTATCTTTGTTCACTGTTTTCACATAAACAATAGCAAAACAATATGTATTAACACACAAATTAACCTTTATCCTTGGTGTAAATTATATTTCTTCCTTGACTGATCTTTGCTAAGGAAAATATTGAATATTTGTTTGGTAGAACTATGTAACTATTTGCCTTTGACAATTACATTTGATATTTCAAATATTCAAATGAAGCCCATAAGTTACCGCTCTTCATAAAACACAACTGGAGCAGTGATAAGTGACGATAAAACACGTTAACCTTGATATTTTGGTGATGATAACTTACATAGTAACCAATCGAACAAGTAAGCCCACTTCAGTACTCAAGGGGCTGTACGTCCATGTTGTGCATGATTAATAAATATTCATTGAACTGGAAACATTAAAAAAACATCATACAAAGATTATCCAAAAATGTAATACCGTAAAATGGCCTAACTTTGGTCAAGGGGTTATACTTCGGATATTTCTGTATACAAGTATATAAGATACAGTTATGGAAAAATGGCTCTGCATTATGGAAGAACACGGCAGACATACTTGTTTTTCCATAACATCATGTGTATATCCTATAACTGCGGTTCATTATATTATTTTCCAGAATGTTCGTAATGATCTCCCCGTCCAAAGTTACGCCATTTTACCGGAATGTGATATCCTGGGTTCGAATCCGGGGAGAATCACATGCTTTAGTTAATTTCATTTGGGGTGTTATTGGTGTCAAGAACGATGTTAAAAACAATGAACACCAAATTGATAATATTATGAAAGTGAGGAAGTGGAGAGGTTGCAGATTATGAAAGTTTAGCTATACACTGACTTTAAAGCCCCACTAAAACTAACTAAATTACTTTGAGGCTTTCACATTATTAAAATATAAACAACTGACAGATAACGTGACGTATTAGCTAAAATGAAATAATAATCTCCGGCAGCCTGGTCAGGCTCCTAACTCTTCCATGGTAAAGTTATCAAAGTTTTGGAGTCATCACAACACCGATGAAGCTGGCAATCATGATGCTAGCAACTCTAAACCAGAACCAAACGAACCAAAGGTTGGACCTAATGGGGGGAGGGGTGGTTGAGGAATTGGTGTACGGAAGAGGCATTTCGCTCGGACCTCTGACGACCTTACCAGTGGTGGGGCGGCGCCTCTATTCTACATTGTCCTGAAGGGACCAAAGTTGAAGGGTAGACTACCTTTCAAGGCCAATTTGAAGACAGCCCGTATCCGTCGCGGTCCTGAAAGATGGTCAGGTCAGCCCCTTTTAGTACATGCTTATGACACGCAGGGATACGGGAAAGGAATGAACAGATCTAAAGCAGAATTATCCACCCTGTATATGGTGAGTGGAAGGTGGTGTTTTATTATCTTTTGGATGATATTATGTAATCTTACTAAATTTTACATAAATTCACAATTAATCCTTTGACTCCCACAGGTTATGCCAACATGAAATCAAACATTTAATGGTATCCAAAATAAGTGAAAGACCTAATTATTTTCTTCAAAAGGTTAGGAATATAAAAAAAAAAAAAACCGTTAGATTAAGGTATACTAAAGTACAAAAAGAAAGTCTGGAGAAAGAAGTAACTCGGGTTGTGTAGCTAAGCCAGATGAAATTGGTCCTCCAGGGAGAGAGACAAGAACCATTAGGAAGACTTGAGAGAGCGAGAGAGAGAGACGCGGTGTGTCATACATCTTTTCTTCACAGTGAACATACTGTATATATTTACTTTGAAAATTGCATTAGTTTTCCTTTATTCCTGTTTATATTTAGAAATTGAAGAAAGAAAGAAGAAAACATAATTATAGTATATAACAAAATCCATGTCGTTATTTATACAACAGTGTTACGTGATCACAGATGGAATAAAGCTCACCTCTATAAAGCGGAATTTGAGAGGTGGCACAGAGACTTGTGAATAATATTATGAATAGAGCGATACAAATCGTATACAAATTATCAAATACAATTAAATATCCACCCTCTTCACTTCCTTAGGGCAGCATTCCACTGATATTCAATTCACAGTTGTCCAAAACTGTTTGCACATTGTGAATAGAAGACGGTTTTAGGTGTGTGAATCTTGTTTACATTAACTTGGTAAATATTTGTGTTCTTTGTTATTTTATGCTAGTAATATATGCACCCAAAGATGTTCTACATTCATAATTCAAGATTTCTGTTATTTTGAATATTGTGTAGTTAAATATGGTGCTAAATATATATAGTTGGTCTTGATATGATGCAGAGATATAGTAGTTTCATATTTTTCCATTATGCATCGACAAATTTGCGGTCAGTTGAAAAGAAAGTACAGAGTATAGTGAGGATAACTTGGAGCAAATGACTTGTTGAAGAATATGCCTGTTTATTGTAGTAGATATCTTGTATAAAATGAACAATGATTATATCAGTAGACCTGGCTAGCTGAATATGTCGTGAGTCGGCCGTGTATACTCATGTACTCTAAAACCACAACAAAACATGATTATTATTATGCCAGTTAAATTTACGTTCTTTAGTATCCATCCAACACAAAACCCAAATCCTTGAAGACGTTCTCAACCCACAGAAACATACCGGTATTGTCAGACCAGGTCCGTGGCTCACCTCAACACTAAACAGTAAAATAATAAACATTTCCTAAAAGAGTCATGCACGCTCAATCAACTCCAGAGCACCTAAAACAGTCATGCACGCTCAATCAACTCCAGAGCACCTAAAAAATCCTGGCCAAAACACTGTCTAACAAGGCCATGCAAGAATCGGCCAACATTACAATTGTGAGCTGGATCTATACTATTTATAAGAGGGCTAGTGGGCACAATTGACATTTACTTGAATTTAGTGTGTTCTGAAGTTGATTATAACCTGATGCTATAGGACGAAGAGCCTAGCAGTGAAAGTGGAACCCAAGAAATAATGTGACTCATGCAAAACCCAAGGCTACCTTTCTATAGAATATTCCTATTTTAGAGGATTTTCCCTGCTGAACATACAGTAGAATAGATCCCTCGCAGATTTTAACGAATTTATAGTAAAAGTTAAATTTGCTATCGATTTTGACCAAGCATGCCTTGAAAAAATATGATACCATAATGTTAATGTAGATAGTAGAACACAGACAGTATCTATTTTGTTAAGCAATGAAACCGTAAAATATTAATACTTTTACTTAATCGGCCGTAATATTAAGAATAAATATGTGGGAACATCTTATTCATAATTTCATCATTGTCAGGACAGTGTTTGAGACATTTTCTAACCACGTTTCCCACTCTCCTGGAAAGAAGCAAACATCTATCCTGTTCCTAAAAACGGACCTCTTCAGATCCATCAAACTACAGACCAATAGCTATAAATTCCACTCTTGTTAAAATCTTCAAAACCATAATAAGTAATCACATTTTTAAGCATCTAGAGACTAGTAAATTATGTGATAGACAGTATGGATTTAGATATGAAAGATCAACTGCAGATATTATTTTCCTTCTGACGCATCAAGTTAACCAAGCTACGTACAGACCAACATGGTGAAACGCATACACTTGCACCAGATATTTCAAAGGCTTTAGATAAGATCTGGCATCCATTCTTATTATAGAAGATGTTACACTAGGATTTTGCATCACTAGTTACACAGTTTTCTTCATAACAGACACATATGTGAACTAGTAGAAAGGCTTTAATATAATTTTCACTTAATAAATGCTGGTTTTATTCATGGATCAGTTTTGGCCCCAACTCTGTTCCTCATTCATATCAATGGCTTCATAGCTACGACTCATAATCCAATACATTCCTATGGAGATGATTCAATAGTCCATAGTTTCTTTACATTTAGTATTTCTTTCAAGCAACCTGACAATATGTAGTCCAAAATAAACACTGCAATTTCTTTGAACCAGGACCTTTCTAAAAAATTATGAATGGGGACAAAAAAATATCTAGTTTCCTTTAACCCACTGAGCACCAGCTAATTAAAAATATAAGTACACCCCAGGGCCAGCAGGTTGTAAACATTGTTTTTTTCTCCAGAAAACACCTGGAATAGGTTAGAAATGAAGAAAAATCCACAACAAAAACGATCCCCTAGGTCATTAAGGGGTCCTACGGGGCACCCGAAAGTCGGAATTACAAGAGGGGAAATGGGTAGGGAAAAACATGCAAAAACACGTTTTTGCGCGCTCACTCGCACGCAGTTGAACTTTGAGGGTTTTCAACCATCGGCATTGTTGCATGGGATACTTACACAGTTCACCTACAAATCTGAGCCCTCTAGGTGCCATTGGACCGGAGTAATTAACCGCGACGCACCCTATGCGGCGATGGGGTTAAGGGTTACATACATTGCCAACCTTATGCGTCGCTGGTCCTCAATGGGTTAATGCACATAACACGAAGTACATATATATAACTACCAGATACAATATTTCTGATTCCCACATATTATTTATAGATGTAAATATATCACTTCCTCTAGTATTGATATCTTTGGTGTAACACTGAATGCCAACCTAAGCTTGATACCACCATTGCTAACAATGCCTCTTAAATATAGGGACTCTTGTACAAAGTTTGAGAATTCTTCACTGACAAGAAGTTGGCCACTGCCTATAAAAGTCATGTGTGTTCTGTTACGATCCAGGTTCTGCAAGACACGGGGCTCTTCATCACTGGACTAGATAAGGCTAAATGCAACAAGGGTAACACTAGTTCCAACCCCTGCCTTAACCACTGGATAACAAAACACCTATACCGCCCTGAGTCGCGCCTGGACAACGAGGTATCCTATGACTCGGTAAAAGGTGCACACTATAGGCTGATGATCACTGAATCAGCCTATACTCATACAACATACGATTACTTTATTAACCCTTAATTAGCGGCGAGCAACATAAGTCGAGTTAAATAAAGCTGGACTATGTGGCGGCGCTCGACATAACTCGAGTGGCAATTTCAGCACGTAATGTGGCTGAGAGAGAGAGACAAGTGGTGGCAGGAGACTAGCGAGCGTATGACTGCTCCAGACCACCGCGGAGAACCTACTGACACAAATCTCAGCTCCCTCCTCCCTCTCTCACTCGCTACATACTCAATTATGTACTGAAAGTACCGAATTACCTGCTTTTTACACTCGCGTTGCACGGTTATTGCAAGAAAACTATCCATCATACAAGGATCATTATGGTGTCATTCGAAAACTCTGTTTATGCCCTTTCAGGGATAGGTACTTGTTTTACGTTCTGGGTCTTATTTAGGCATGAAAATGATCACGTAAACAGCCCTATTTTGGCTAAAAACACCCCGCTGTGCGGTACACATAAATAAACCGCATAGGCCGCTCGTAAGGTGTTAAAGTATACAAGGAAAAAGATAGATAGCGTAATTAAATCGCAGCAACGATTTAATAGCAAACTAGAAGAAGGATAATTAACGTTACGTTAAATACTCAGTAAACTGTCACTCCTGTGTGAAAGAAAGTGAAACAAAGAAAGTCCTAAAGCATCATGAAGGAATCTTCTGCAAAAGTCAGATGCAACTAAGAAGTACGTCTCGGATTCTGAACTGTGTATTATTACTGTGGGAACATGTATAGTGTAGGGACATACGGTGTTATCTGGCACAGGTGTAATTATAAAACAGTCGGCAGTCTAAACTCTAACCACAAAAAGATGTGCTTTCTCCCACCAGGCACAAGCCTGCTCTGGTTGGGTCTCTCAGCAACAATCACGACTTACTATAAAAATAAGGAACAATAATGCTGCACACCTTATACACAATGAGATTATAAACCCTAATCGGGGGTCTGCCAGGTGGACGAAGTCTAGCAGGGGAGTCGTAGGCTAGGCTACCTGGGCCGAGCCACCTGCTCGGTAGCCTAGTGTCGTTCTCAAGTCTGTGCGCCTAGTTACATTAAATGACGGGGTGCTCTCTTGAGAGATCCAGGTCTCGTGTACCTGGTTCTCTCCTGGCGACCCTCCTAAGTCAAAAGCTAACGAGCTAGCACAGTGCTGGGTGGACAAGGCAAACGCCCTCACGCCAACACAGTGCTAGGCTGTAAGGTACACAGACAAGAAAATTACCTAGACCTCCACAGGTATCCGGTACAGTTGCATAGGCTCAACGAAGTCTATGCTCATAGGAAACTGTAACCTGATAGCCTCTCCCCAGTCTAGCATCGACTGACCTGGCAGACACCCAAGAAAATAAGGATGGGGCAACACGATGAGTATGTCAAACCTCCCCAAACCAAAATGGATAACCCTCTGATCCAAAATGCTTAACTACGTACATATAATATCTCTGAGAGCTCGCTGTATAATACAGTGACGGATATATGAAATCAACGTCAAGGGGAAGGGCAGTTAATTAATAGTAGGATATACAGAGAGAAGAAGGTAAGCAGTGGTAGAGAAAGTTCGCAATAGGGGGGTGAGGTGGGCTGATAGATTGCAAGGGGTGTTAGCGGTACAGCACTAAGAGGAGCTCTGAGGGAGACACAAGGACAGGAGCCCGCACCACCGTCCCAGGACCGCGGCCGCCAATCACAGATGACTACGTCACCAGGCAGCAGGGCTGCAGAAGGCGCCAGGAGCCACCAGCCAATCAAGGGCGCGGGAAAGCGCGCGAGCGGAAAAACTCCTCGAGTGAGGGAGGCAACACATACCTACGCACGCACACATTACCACCACGTTCGCGCTATTCTCTCTCTCCCTCCACAATGCATCTTACATTCTACTAACGATATCAAATACTTCCCGTTGTCACAGATGAAAGTAAAGACCACCACGGGACTGTCTGTAACAACACGAACACTATGAAAGAAAGAACAACTTTCTCTGATAACTGTAGCCCATAACACTGCCTGGGGAGAGGGGAGAAGAGGATGGGGAGCCAACCGCTACCCTCGTGGTCGCTGGGGAGCTGACGTGCATCACACCCCCCCACAAGATATTAGACACTTAACATTAGGCAAGTTCTGATATCTGAAATCGGCACACGTCACCTAACCTCCCCACCCCAGCACAATAATACATCATATAGGTATCACAAAAAAAACTTACTTATAAAATGAAACAAAACTTACATATTTACCCCCTCAACACAATAGCAAAACTTAAAATTGTTACGCTCCGAAAGCGAGTTCTACGAAACTCAGCCCACTAATAGCTAGTACTTCAGCTGTAACAAAACATACTTAAATTTACTATAAGAGAAAGAGTTTTTATGTTGATTTTGTTCGGCTTTAAATATATGTAGCCTATTTTCCTCCACTCTCAACACACACTGACTGAACGGCGAGGGTTCTCCTGCAAACAAACCCTCCCATGACAAACAATCAGCCAAAACATTATCAGTGCCCTTAGCATGCCACACATCCAACTTGTGTCCCGGCAGCAAAACAACATCTGGCACTGATAAACTGCCCAGTTCATCACAAGACTGGCATTTCTCTTCGCTCTTTCCGGCAACGGGGCCTGCCAATAACCTTTCACTAGTTCTACCTTCGTGATAGGCGATGCAGCCCCAAGGCGGTCTATGGTGTCGTCAACTCTCGATAAGGTATAGGCGTCTGTCAGGGATATTGCACACACACTCTCGCAATCAACACACTCACTGATTTTGCCACTTAACACAGGTTGCAAAGTTACAGGTAACGACCACTCACGACATTCCTTATCCCTCAGACCCTTGGGCAATGGATAGGTGTCTGTCAGGGATAATGCACACACACTGATCTTGCCACTCAACTCAGGTTGCAAACTCACTGGCAACGACCACTCACAATATCCTTTATCCCTCAGACTCTTTTTCCACATGTCATCTAGCTCTGTTTTCACGACAGGCTCTTTAGCAGGATTTATACGGTAGGGAATTAAACTGAGCCTCGCACTGTCTCCAGCCTCCATGTCGGATTCTACCCCGTACATCAGGCCTGGAGAAGCAACATACATGCGGATGCACTGCCACAGCCTAGTAAACAACTTATCTCGCAGAACAACATGCCTAGTGCCCTCCCACAACCCAGCCGAGACCGCAGCTTCTAACCTGTAGTCTCCCTCCTTCTCCACCTTCGTCCCTAGAACAGCCAGGTCATGAGAGGGACAATCAGTACCACCTGTGCAGTCACCCCCATAGTTCATTATTGCTAAGGCTGCCCCGCCGATACCGTACATGCGCACCCCCGCAATTCCTTACGGCTACATCTGCCTGCGCAGCATCACCGCTTTTAGCGACATGGCCAGATACAGTCGGTCTATGGTAGGGCTGTTGCATTCGACTAGAGCAGCATTGGGAGGCTATGCGCTGACCGGGCACTTCTATGCCACAGCCAACCTCACCAATCTGCTCAAAGTCCTCCTTTTTACCACCACCCTTGGCAGCCATGGGTCGACCTTGACCTGACAACCATGTCCATGGCTCGTCGCCCACCTTGAACCACCGAAACAACGAGGCTAACGGTCTCCCAACATTCACGTGACATGCCCGCGGAACATCTTGCACCGCCTGAGTTGTGAGGCTCAGGGGCTCGGCACGACCAGTGGGGTATGAACCGAGCTGGTGCTGGAGCGCTGCACACTGCTGCTCAGGCAGGTGCTCTAGCGCTTCCACAGCCACCAGACTCGTGTCCCCCGCCCACTGCTCCGCCGAGACATGAAAATCCCTACTCTCCTCCACCTGTGCCCTACTGCCCCCCTCTCCTTCTCCACCTTGGCCGCTGCAGACCAACGCAGGGACAGTAGGCTGCTCAGGTGGTTGCCTCACAAACTCCTCCAACAGGTTCACATGACATGTTTCCCCGTCTGCGTGTTTGATAGCCCCGTTCCCACAACTCTCCTCCAACTGGGAACTACTAAGTCGCGGAGTGCCATCACGCCCAACCATGTCACTAGGGGTGACAGGTTCTAGGGCCACTCCGGAGCTCACCTCTGGGTCAAGTACTAAGCCGCTAAGGAGAGCCGCTGGAGCAAAACTCATAAAACTCCCAGCTTCAGCTTGCTCCTTCCGACCGTTCCTCCGCTGGTCTGAAGACTGAGACAATGGTTGTGACTGAACTGACGCGCGAGAACGGGTGACTGCACAGGCCATCTGTTTAAGCTGACACCTCTCGACCCACTCCCGATTCTCCCTATTAACGTCGGCCGCCCTCTCGGTAACCAATAAGGGTGGAACCTCCGAAGTGAGCACCGCAAAGTCGTTGCCCAGAAGGAGGTCGAAGCCCTCAACTGGCAAGCTCTCTACGATCCCAACATCAAGTTCACGACACGCACCATCCACCTCCAGCTCCAACCTAATCAACGGGTATGACCTGGTAGCATTGATCTCCTGTACCACAACAACCCGAGCCGCGTTTATAGGTTTGCCTGTGACATTTTTAAGAAGTGTCTGTGACGCCCCAGTGTCACGCAACAATTTGACCTGATGTTTAGTATTCCCCCAGCTCACAAGCCCGCGCCCTCGATGGCTGCAAAAAGTGTCTTGGAAAGGTGTCGAGCCCTCCAAACCCTTCTTCACAGGCTGTGTCCCCGCAACTGATGACCTACCCCGGGCAGGCACAGAGGAGCTCAGAGACACCCCCATGTTGCGAACCAAAGACACAGACTTAGCAGGAATATTACTCGGACATGTACGTGCAAAGTGACACACCTCCTGACATTTAAAACATTTCACTTCACCACTAGACTTCCCCCCTTGAGGTGGTGGGGAAGGACCATGCCCTTTTGAAAACGGGACGGTTTTGTGTTTGTAGTTATAATGGGTATCATTGCTCTTACTTTTTACAGTGTTATTTTGTGCTTCATTGACTTTGGGGGGTGGAGTGTTACGCCCATTGTTACCTGTCTCACTACGATGAGCAGACCCACACCCACGAATCAAAGAAAGCCGGAGGTCAGCAAGCTTAGCTGCCTCCTCTACGGTCTTAGGGCATTTTTCCTTCAGGTTTAATGTCAGGTCGCTGCCTGTGCACCGGAAGAACTGCTCCAATAAAAATAACTGCTTAACCTGATCAACTATTGTCGCATTCTCAGACCGGAGCCAGTTCCCCATAGTGTCAGTCAGTTCCCGGGCATGTTCAAGGAAAGAGCTCTCCTTGCTCTTTTCAACGCCCCGAAATTTCAACCTGTAGGTTTCTGGTTGCAACTCATAGGCCCAGAGCACAGCCTCCTTCAACACCACATAGTTAGTACAGTCCTCCAATGACAGCGAGTCATATGCCTTGAGACCTTTCCCTACAAGCTTTGATGATACAAGGGCTGCCCACTTAATCTCCGGCCACTCATGCTCCCGACACTTCCTCTCAAACCGTGCAAAAAACTCAGTCACACCAGATTCATCGAACACAGGGACTAATTTAATCAAGTGCAATAAAGACTCAGACCCACAATTCCCAGAACCGAGATGCCGCCCTGTTGTCTCCACCCTAGACTTCTCAACATCCATCTCAGCACAGTACCTAGTTGCTTCAACCTGCAACTCCGCCTCACGGCATGCTGTCCTCTCCCCAGCCTGAATCTTAGACATCTCCGCCCTCTCCTCAGCCTGAATCTTAGCCATCTCAACTTCACGCTGGATCTGAGCCATCTCAACTTCATGCTGGATCTAGATCTTAGCCAACCCCTGTTGCAACAACATATCAGCAGTCAAACCCTGAGGGGGAGGAGCATATTATAGGAGACCAACCCAGTGGCTCACCCAGGGGCAAACCACGCTGTCAGCGACTATCAGATTGCGGAAGCGTGCCAAGGTCTGGTAACCGAGGGGGCGCGATAGGAGTAGAGTGGAAGGGAGGCTTGGATAAAGGCTCCCAAGCCCCGCTCCACCCTGCAACCCACTGCCACCACCCAACACACAAGCCACCAGGTCACTCTTAGACATGCTGCCAAAGCCGACACGCCCCAGGACCGTGGCCAAACAACGCAGACCATAGCAATCAATCCCCTCCAACCGACTCGCTGTTACTGGTAGCTCCACAAACTTCCTCGCATCAGCCTCACAATTAATAACTCTGATGCCATCATTAAATTCCTGCTGCTGCTCAACACCCGTAGGCTGTACTGTCTGATTATCCTCGTTAACTGAGCTGGTGCTAGACATAGTGTATACTGAGAAGTGCACAGGTTTATAAAAAAAAAATATATCTATAATCTCTTATGCAAGCACCTATTCACTTAAAGTTATCTGAAGCCTCTTTATGTGTTATACTGCTTGCCAAAAAAAATCTGTGTCTACTGTATTCCTCAATAAAAAAAAATACCACTATACTCCCACAGTATTTCTTAAGTTCACAAAATCCTAAGCAAGGTCGCCATTTGTTACGATCCAGGTTCTGCAAGACACGGGGCTCTTCATCATTGGACTAGATGAGGCTAAATGTAACAACGGTAACACTAGTTCCAACCCCTGCCTTAACCACTGGATAACAAAACACCTATACCGCCCTGAGTCGCGCCTGGACAACGAGGTATCCTATGACTCGGTAAAAGGTGCACACTATAGGCTGATGATCACTGAAGCAGCCTATACTCATACAACATACGATTACTTTATTAAAGTTCTGACATACGGAGCCCTGTATGTTAATTTAAGAGTTAGAATTAGAGTTGAAGGAGCCAAACTACCCAAGCGGCGAAGCAAACTAGCGAGCGAACTAGCGAGTGGGAAACCAGCTAGTCCGCATACCTGAAAACAAGCCTTCACACCTGCGTGCGTCATAGGGGACCCTGCAAACTACCCGACGCTATGACGTATGATTCGACGCCAGGAGCTGTGAATGGACCAGGCACCTGTTATGCAACTCGAGGATCTGTGATTGGAGCAGGCACCACCCCCCGCCTCCTGATTCGTTCCTACACCATCATTGTTTAGTATATAAGACCCGAGTTGTGGGCATTCAAATCAGTCTCATTTGGAGTTGGGGAAGGTGAACTTGCAGCTGGAGGAAGACGGGGTGAAGTATTATAATGGGATTGTGACTGTCAGTCAGATTATATAAATGTGTGTTAAGTGTGTTCGGTGTAAACACTTACGTTATGTTGGTTAGTGAGATATGTGATTGGGAATTAACGTGAACGCTACTATTATGTGTTTAACTATTTGATTGGGAATTAACGTTAACACTACTATTTATGTACTTAACTATTTGATTGCGAATTGACGTTAACGCTACTATTTATGTACTTAACTATTTGATTGCGAATTGATGTTAACGCTACTATTATGTGCTTAACTATTTGATTGGGAATTAACGTTAACGCTACTATTATGTACTTAACTATTTAGTTGACTAACTTGTGGACTAAAGCAACTCTTTAAGTAATTGGGTTATGATGAAAGTAATACTATTGTTTTAGATTAATACTTACGAGTTCTTTCATTTTCTTTTAATTAAGCTTACATTGCTTAACGGTGCTTAGTACGGTGATGCTATTGTCTCGTATTAGTAATATCGCCTTAGACTAACATGGCTGTGTTAATATTACTTCTAGTGATTTCCTAAGCTGAAGACAATTATTTTAGCTTCAAAATATTATTTTTGCTTTTCATATTATTTGAGTGAGACCTGAATCGAATCTATGAAACGATCCTGTAACTTAATTTACTCATAAACAAACCTCAATGTTACGTGGTTAAGAAATACATTAAACTAATTATTAAATATATATCTAACTTTTTATGTGACTTTGATATTAATCCTGATGATAATAATAATATAATACTATTAACGTAAGACAAGAACCAAGAATAATTACATTTAATATAAATAAAAGGACATATAAGACAACTATCTATTCATTTCAAAAAGGGTAAGAGACAGAAATATTCTTACTTTAATATTTATCTTTGAAGACTTTTTATAGAATTAATAGTCCTTCTTTTGATATAACTTCTTCGGTTCATAACCATAGCCTACTAAGCTTCGGTTAAATAATTCTTTATAAATACTACATGACTTTAATTAGTTTCAGTATTTTTCATAATTAAAGAGTATCAGTCAATAAAGGATACCAAGTCCTAAGATCCAAAAGGAAAGGAAGCAACAACAGGAAATAATTTTATTAGATTTTACTTTTGTTTTGCCTTCAGCTGACTGATACCTTAATATATATCTCTGTGCTATCTAGATTCATCAAGTTAACCACTTGAGGATCAAGATACGTAACAGAAGAGTGGCGACCTCGCCAGGATTCGTTTCATACAGTTTCACTCAGTTTCATTACCGTTTCACTACTTAAAAATCAAATATTAATCATTGCTCAACTAATTAATGACGAAGATGCTCGAGTTTTCATAGAATCAGAACCCACAGCCCCTGATATTGACTGTCTGTCAAAATCCGAACTGAAAGTGCTTGCCTCACATCTCCAATTAACTGTCTCAAACATGTCCAAAGTAGAGGTGGCTCAGACCATAAAAACCCACCTGTTCCCTGTAGAAGGCGGGGAGGGAGACGGAGCAGTTGGTGGGATCCCGAGTAAACCTAGCCAACTTGATATACAATTGCCACCTGGTTTGACCGGTGATCAAATATTCGAACTAGAACAAGCCAAATTAAAAATAGAACTAGCCAGAATAAATACTGAAGAAGCCAGCATAAAAGCCAACGCAAATATAGAACTAGCCAGAATAAATGCCGAACAAGCCAGAGCAAATATCGAAGAAGCCAGAATAAAGACCGAACATTATCAATATTAATATCAAACGGCTCAACTAAATGTCAATACAAATGCTCCCGTAATTGCTCCCCCTCTGGGATTGACTATGACTAGTGTCATTCCACCTTTCACTGAGGATAATGTGCAGGATTTCTTTGTTTTGTTTGAGGAAGTTGCTGGAGGTATGAAGTGGACAAGAGATCAATGGCCTTTTATGTTACAAACTGTTTTGACAGGGCAGGCTCGAGCCACGTATTTGTCAGAAGTAGCAGAAGTTAGGCAGGATTATGACAATCTCAAAGAAGCTATCTTAAAAACCTATCAATTGCAGCCTGAGGCTTACAGGCAATCTTTCCGTAAAAACCAGAAGAAAGTAGAAGAAACCCATAAGGTATTTGCCAGGACCATGACTAAAACTTTCAATCATTGGGTCAAGAGTAAGAAAGTCACAAGCTACAACGATCTGAAGGAGTTGGTCCTGTTAGAAAATTTCCTATGGAAAATTGATTCTTCTGTATCCTATCATTTAAAGGGGAAGAAGGTAGATTGTCTTGCCGACGCCGCTGACATGGCTGACACATACGTGCTCAACAACAAATTTCGTGGAAAGAAGCCCTACGATAATTCTAGTTCTAATTTTAAGTATCCCAATCACAAATCTGACAGACCCAGTCACAAGCCTATAACGTCTTCCCCAGCTAGCCAAAATAGAATTGTTCCCCCAACTAAAAATGCGACTCAGGGCAATGGTAACAGAGGTGGGCCCCAAACTAATAGTAATGCTCAAAGAGGGAACGTTCCCGTATCCCCTAAAGTATGTACTTTTTGTGGCAAGAGAGGCCACCTAGCTTATCAGTGCTGGGCCAAGGAGAGAACCGAGAGATCGGGGCAGACAGTTGCCGCCGTATCTCAAACTCCATATGTGCCTGTAATGCAGGACTCTCGACAGAAGGAGTACCTAGCACCAAAAGTTCCTTTAATGCAGGACTCCCGACAGAAGGAGTACCTAGCAGCTAACGTAAATCATCTAGACAGGGGTGTAGTAGCATGTGTGGTGCAACCCACTATGGGTAAGCCAATAATAATTTCGCCATCAGTGCAGGATAGTTACCATCCCTTTATTTCATCTGGCAACGTGAGATTAAATGGTTGTATGCATGAGGTAAACATTCTGAGAGACACAGGTTCTACTAGCACCCTCATGGTGAATCCTTACACTGAGTGCCCACCTGGCGAACCAGTTGTAATGAGAGGTGCTGGAGGCCAATTTTATGCACACTTGGTAAAAGGCGAAATTGAATGTGAGTTACTACAGGGTGAGGCCACTATAGCTTTGTGTAGGTCCCAAGATATCGCTGTGCCTGGGGTAACACTCCTTTTGGGGAATGATGTAGCAGGTGAGAAGGTCCGACCAGACCCCATTTTGTCACTTTCCCCTGTTAACGAGCCACTAACCGGTGAGCTCGAAAAGGAGATGCCAACTGTGTTCCCTGTGTGTGCTGTCACACGTTCAATGTCTCAAGTAGCAGTTCCCTCAGACAGAAATGTACCGAATGTAAGAGTTGATGAAAGGGATGATGAGAGTGTGAATGACGCTCCATCTGTGCCTGATGATGTGACTGAGGTGGATTTATCTGACACCTTTATGGCTCATCTTGACCCTAACGATGACCATGAAACCCCTCCAAATTGTCCTAGTGGCCTGGTAGAGCTACAGAGAGATGATAGTGAATGCAAGGAGTTAGCTGCCAGGTCCGTGAGTGAAGAGGAATGTGAGAAGGAGGGTGGTGAATGTTTCTACCTCAAAGGAGGAGTATTGTGGCGAAGATGGAGACCGCCACACAGACCAATCGATGACGGGGCTTGGGACGTCCATCAAGTAGTAGTCCCCAAACCTTGTCGTAAAGATATCATGGAAATGGCACATTGTATACCATTGGCAGGACACCTAGGTGTGAGAAAAACTCTAGACAGAATCAGAGCCCACTTTTACTGGCCAGGAATGCGTGCAGATGTAGTGGAGTTTTGTAGAGTGTGTCACACTTGCCAGATGACAGGAAAACCCAATCAGAAGGTGCCTGTACATCCTCTGGTGCCCTTGCCCGTTTTCGAGAATCCTTTAACTCGGGTGGTAGTTGACATTGTAGGCCCATTGCCTAAGACTTCCCAAGGTAACATTTATTTATTAACTATCATGGACATGGCAACTCGCTACCCAGAGGCTATACCCTTAAGGACTACCTCTGCTCCAACTGTCATCAAGGAACTGCTCAAATTCTTCACCAGAATGGGTTTCCCCCATGAGGTGCAAAGTGATCAAGGAACTAATTTTACCTCCAGCAGTCCCTGAAGGAGTTGGGTATCGAGCATGTTAAGTCTAGCACCTACCACCCAGAGAGTCAAGGGGTTCTCGAACGATATCATCAGACATTAAAGGGTATGTTACGTAAGTATTGTACAGAGACCGGAGTTGAGTGGGATAAGGGGGTACCTTTTCTTGTATTTGCTACTCGTGAGGTTCCAACTGAATCCCTGGGTTTTTCCCCTAATGAGCTAGTTTTCGGTCACCAGGTAAGAGGTCCTTTGCAACTATTGCAGGATAGCCTAGTTGGCCAGGAGGGGAACCAAAACCTCCTCAAGTATGTTTCAGATTTCAAAACCCGGCTGAGATCCTCATGTGAGTTTGCCGCTCAAAATTTGACAGTGGCTAAAAGCTCCATGAAGAAATGGTATGACAGAAAAGCCCGTGAGAGGGAGTTTCAGCCCGGTGATGAGGTTTTGGTCCTGCTCCCCCTTTTTGGCCAACCTTTATCTGCAAAGTTCAGGGCCCCATATAAGATCATTCGGAGGGTGAGCATTACCGATTATCTAGTAACTACCCCAGACAGGAGAAAGCCCACGCAAGTATTCCATATAAATATGTTGAAGCCCTACCATAGGTCCCCTGATTCCTCTCCTCCAGATTCTCCCACTGTGGCAGTGAATATCAGGACCTGTGAACAGCCTGGTGCGGACGAAGTCTTCAGCTCTCTTACTGACCCGCAACAGACTGTTCCAGAGCCTGAAGGTATCCATGCAGACTTTGACTTGTCATGTAGCCTATCCAACTTTCAGTATAATTCAGTGGCTTTGAGGGAATTACCATCTAAACTATGTCATCTTCCCTCTGATCAAGCGAACCAACTAATCTCTGTTTTATCTCAGTCTCCCAGTGTGTTCCGTGATACTCTAGGGCTCACTTCTTTGGCCGTGCACGACATCGACTTAGGGGATGCAACTCCCATTAAACTATCCCCCTACCGTGTCTCGCCACAACGCAGGAGTATACTGCAGGTCGAGCTTGACTTTATGTTATCTAACGAACTGATCACTAGGGCCTTAAGCCAGTGGAGTAGTCCGGTCATACGTGTGCCAAAGCCAGACGGGAGCCATAGGTTTTGTAGGGACTATAGGCAGGTTAATGCTGGCACAAAGAACGATACCTACCCACTGCCACGGATCAAAGATTGCATTTACTAGGTTGGCCTCATACAGCAGTAAGTTTTACTAAATGAGAGGATTTTGGCAATTAGCTCTCCCTTGTAGCGAGGTAAATATCATGCTTTAGTAGTGCGCTGTCAAGCCTTCAGCTGTGAGATGCCTTGCAGTTCGAATAACGCTCCAGCTACGTTCCGGCTATGTTCTGATGTGGTACCTGGAGACGTTGCCTACTTTGGGTGATATCCTTATTATATCCTCATTATAATCTTGCTGTTGCCGATCTGGTGGTGAATCTATTTATGTATTATGTTTAATATTATGTACTATACTCCTTAAACTCTTTTCTAGGGGGGAGGTCTGACATACGGAGCCCTGTATGTTAATTTAAGAGTTAGAATTAGAGTTGAAGGAGCCAAACTACCCAAGCGGCGAAGCAAACTAGCGAGCGAACTAGCGAGTGGGAAACCAGCTAGCCCGCATACCTGCAAACAAGCCTTCACACCTGCGTGCGTCATAGGGGACCCTGCAAACTACCCGACGCTATGACGTATGATTCGACGCCAGGAGCTGTGAATGGACCAGGCACCTGTTATGCAACTCGAGGAGCTGTGATTGGAGCAGGCACCACCCCCCGCCTCCTGATTCGTTCCTACACCATCATTGTTTAGTATATAAGACCCGAGTTGTGGGCATTCAAATCAGTCTCATTTGGAGTTGGGGAAGGTGAACTTGCAGCTGGAGGAAGACGGGGTGAAGTATTATAATGGGATTGTGACTGTCAGTCAGATTATATAAATGTGTGTTAAGTGTGTTCGGTGTAAACACTTACGTTATGTTGGTTAGTGAGATATGTGATTGGGAATTAACGTGAACGCTACTATTATGTGTTTAACTATTTGATTGGGAATTAACGTTAACACTACTATTTATGTACTTAACTATTTGATTGCGAATTGACGTTAACGCTACTATTTATGTACTTAACTATTTGATTGCGAATTGACGTTAACGCTACTATTATGTGCTTAACTATTTGATTGGGAATTAACGTTAACGCTACTATTATGTACTTAACTATTTAGTTGACTAACTTGTGGACTAAAGCAACTCTTTAAGTAATTGGGTTATGATGAAAGTAATACTATTGTTTTAGGTTAATACTTACGAGTTCTTTCATTTTCTTTTAATTAAGCTTACATTGCTTAACGGTGCTTAGTACGGTGATGCTATTGTCTCGTATTAGTAATATCGCCTTAGACTAACATGGCTGTGTTAATATTACTTCTAGTGATTTCCTAAGCTGAAGAAAATTCTTTTAGCTTCAAAATATAATTTTTGCTTTTCATATTATTTGAGTGAGACCTGAATCGAATCTATGAAACGATCCTGTAACTTAATTTACTCATAAACAAACCTCAATGTTACGTGGTTAAGAAATACATTTAACTAATTATTAAATATATATCTAACTTTTTATGTGACTTTGATATTAATCCTGATGATAATAATAATATAATACTATTAACGTAAGACAAGAACCAAGAATAATTACATTAAATATAAATAAAAGGACATATAAGACAACTATCAATTCATTTCAAAAAGGGTAAGAGACAGAAATATTCTTACTTTAATATTTATCTTTCAAGACTTTTTATAGAATTAATAGTCCTTCTTTAGATATAACTTCTTCGGTTCATAACCATAGCCTACTAAGCTTCGGTTAAATCATTCTTTATAAATACTACATGACTTTAATTATTATAGTTTCAGTATTTTTCATAATTAAAGAGTATCAGTCAATAAAGAATACCAAGTCCTAAGATCCAAAAGGAAAGGAAGCAACAACAGAAAATAATTTTATTAGATTTTACTTTTGTTTTGCCTTCAGCTGACTGATACCTTAATATATATCTCTGTGCTATCTAGATTCATCAAGTTAACCACTTGAGGATCAAGATACGTAACAAAGTATACAAGGAAAAAGATAGATAGCGTAATTAAATTGCAGCAACGATTTAATAGCAAACTAGAAGGATAATTAACGTTACGTTAAATACTCAGTAAACTGTCACTCCTGTCTGAAAGAAAGTGAAACAAAGAAAGTCCTAAGCATTATGCAGGAATCTTCTGCAAAAGTCAGATGCAACTAAGAAGTACGTCTCGGATTCTGAACTGTGTATTATTACTGTGGGAACATATATAGTGTAGGGACATACGGTGTTATCTGGCACAGGTGTAATTATAAAACAGTCGGCAGTCTAAACTCTAACCACAAAAAGATGTGCTTTCTCCCACCAGGCACAAGCTTGCTCTGGTTGGGTCTCTCAGCAACAATCACGACTTACTATAAACATAAGGAACAATAATGCTGCACACCTATACACAATGAGATTATAAACCCTAATCGGGGGTCTGCCAGGTGGACGAAGTCTAGCAGGGAAGTCGTAGGCTAGGCTACCTTGGCCGAGCCACCTGCTCGGTAGCCTAGTGTCGTTCTCAAGTCTGTGCGCCTAGTTACATTAAATGACGGGGTGCTCTCTTGAGAGATCCAGGTCTCGAGTACCTGGTTCTCTCCTGGCGACCCTCCTAAGTCAAAAGCTAACGAGCTAGCACAGTGCTGGGTGGACAAGGCAAATGCCCTCACGCCAACACAGTGCTAGGCTCTAAGGTACACAGACAAGAAAATTACCTAGACCTCCGCAGGTATCCGGTACAGTTGCATAGGCTCAACGAAGTCTATGCTCATAGGAAACTGTAACCTGATAGCCTCTCCCCAGTCTAGCATCGACTGACCTGGCAGACACCCAAGAAAATAAGGTTGGGGCAACACGATGAGTATGTCAAACCTCCCCAAACCAAAATGGATAACCCTCTGATCCAAAATGCTTAACTACGTACATATAATATCTCTGAGAGCTCGCTGTATAATACAGTGACGGATATATGAAATCAACGTCAAGGGGAAGGGTAGTTAATTAATAGTAGGATATACAGAGAGAAGAAGGTAAGCAGTGGTAGAGAAAGTTCGCAATAGGGGGGTGAGGTGGGCTGATAGATTGCAAGGGGATGTTAGCGGTACAGCACTAAGAGGAGCTCTGAGGGAGACACAAAGACAGGAGCCCGCACCACCATCCCAGGACCGCGGCCGCCAATCACAGACGACTACGTCACCAGGCAGCAGGGCTGCAGAAAGCGCCAGCAGCCACCAGCCAATCAAGGGCGCGGGAAAGCGCGCGAGCGGGAAAACTCCTCGAGTGAGGGAGGCAACACATACCTACGCACGCACACATTACCACCACGCTCGCGCTATTCTCTCTCTCCCTCCACAATGCATCTTACATTCTACTAACAATATAAAATACTTCCCGTTGTCACAGACGAAAGTAAAGACCACCACAGGACTGTCTGTAACAACACAAACACTATGAAAGAAAGAACAACATTCTCTGATAACTGTACCCCATAACACTGCCTGGGGAGAGGGGAGAAGAGGATGGGGAGCCAACCGCTACCCTCGTGGTCGCTGGGGAGCTGACGTGTGTCACAGTTCTCAGATGGAAAACTGTTCAACCTTGTTAAATGGTTACATTTAGACAGTTAAGGAGCTTTCCCACACCAAGGAGTTTGAAGCAGAGTTGCTAGGAGTGTCGACTCGTTGCTACTCTGGGAGAAATGGCGCAGAGTGACAGATTAACCGAGGAAGATGGGGTATAACAGAGTAGGACACACTAGGACGGAGTAACACTCTGTCCTACTCCATTTCAGAACAGAGTTCATCAGGGGTGTGACGGATTGCAGTCGGTTACAGATGCTGAGTACAATGGAGCCAATCTGAGTATAAAGGAATGTAAAAGAGTACAATTCCGTTCACATGCAGAGTAGAGGGCGGAACCCTGGAGGCACGGAAGGGGTTTTGGAGGAAGAAGGATGGGGTTGAAGAATGGGTTTGGGGGTGTGGAAGTGGGTTGATTGCCTAGGTGGTTTAGGAACAGGAGGATAGGAAGTAGATACAGAAAAAAAAGGTGAGATGACAAGCGGAGGTGAAGGTAGGTCTCCGTTTTTGTTTTGTTTTTCTATGTGACTGAGGGAGACAAAAGGCAGAACTGCCTGTATCGAGTGCCTCCCCCGGAGTTGAAAGAGTGACGGGGTCAAAATCAAGGGACCTTCGAGCCAAAATGCCTAGACACACAGAGTTTGAAGCAATTTAAGTCATAGGAAGAGGGAAAGACTGATTCTGGGAGAGAGTTCCAGAGATCAGCAGTTGAATAGAAGAAAGTTGAGAATAACGTTTCACTCTTGGGTTGGAGAGTTACACAGAGTAGGGGTGGGATTGTGTTGCAAGACGAGTACTATGTACCCTATGTAGAGGAGGTGGTATACACTAAAGCTCCGAGGAACACTGATTACTGTAGTAGCGATAGAATAGCGAGAGAGATGCAACATTACGGCGAAGAGAGAGAGATTACAGAGAGTTGGTGAGTGGGCGGGAGTTAATGATACAAAAGGCTTTCCTTTCTACTTTGTCTAGGAGTGCGGTGTGAGAGGATCCTTCCCACACATGTGAACAATACTCAATACAAGGACGCACTGTGCCCCTGTACAAAGCAAGAAGCTGTGCAGGGGTAAAGAACCCCTTAAGGCGGTTGACCACACCCAGCTTCTGGGAGGATGCCTTAGCAAGACTAGAGAGTGAGAGTGAGAACGGAGAAATGGATAGGTGACGAACAGGGAGGTTTTAGGAAGGGAAGAGGATGTGTAGATCAGATTTTTACCCTGAATTGTGTTGTGGAGAAATATCTGGAGAAGAAACAAAAGGTGTGTGTTGCTTTTATGGACTTGGGGAAGGCCTATGACAGAGTGGATAGAGAAGGTATGTGGAAAGTCCTTAGAATATACGGAGTAGATGGCAAGTTGCTGAAAGCAGTGAAGAACATGTATGAGGGTGCAAAGGCGGCAGTATGTGTGGAGAATGAGCAGAGCGAGTTCTTTGACCTGAAAGTTGGGTTGAAACAGGGGTGTGTGATGTCCCTGTGGTTGTTTACTGTATATATGGATGGAGTCATGAAAGAAATACAAGGAAGAGCAGTGGATTTTGGTGTATAGCTGATAAGGGAGGGAAATAAGTGGAAGCTGCCTGTACTGCTGTTTGCTGATGATACAGTTCTGATGAGCGATAATGAATGGGAGTTGCAGGGTCTGGTAAATGTGTTTGGAACAGTGTGCGAAAAACGGAATATGAAGGTAAGGGGAAGAGCTAGGTTACGGTATTCGAAAGGGGTGAAGCCACAGAGTGTGAGGTGAAGTTGAACGGTCAGGCTATGGAGATTGTCAGCTCATTTAACCCTTAATTAGCGGCGAGCAACATAAGTCGAGTTAAATAAAGCTGGACTATGTGGCGGCGCTCGACATAGGTCGAGTGGCAATTTCAGCACGTAATGTTGCTGAGAGAGAGAGACAAGTGGTGGCAGGAGAGTAGCGAGCGTATGACTGCTCCAGACCACCGCGGCGAACATACTGACACGAATCCCAGCTCCCTCCTCCCTCTCTCACTCGCTATATAAGGAATTGTATCGGGAAAGTGGCTAATTACATGGTTTTTGCACTCGCGTTGCACGGTTATTGCAAGAAAACTAGCATTCATAAAAGGATCGTTATGGTGTCATTCGAAAGCTCTCTTTATGCCCTTTCAGGGATAGATACTTGTTTTACGTTCTGGGTCTTATTTAGGCATGAAAATGATCACGTAAACAGCCCTATTTTGGCTAAAAACACCCCGCTGGGCGGTACATATAAATAAACCGCATAGGCCGCTCTTAAGGTGTTAAGTATCTGGGCAGTGTGTTGAGTAAAGATGGGGCAATTGTATCAGCTTTATTCTCCACGACTGTGTTTCCTTTTCTTTTTTCAATGCTATGAGTCTCATATCTTCTTCCTTTCCTGTTTGTTGCTACTGGCTGACTAAGCTAACCTTGTTTTTTTCCTGGTTCTTGGTGAATTTTAAGCCACGCTACAATGGACGAACAAACTGTTCAGGACAGAGAGATCGCCTATGTCTTAGGCAAGTTGGAGTCTCCGCCTGACGTGTCTGTATCGTATCGGAGCCTTAAAGTACTCGCAATCAGTACTAGCCTACGTCAATAACCAGGATCTTGTTAGAAGCCGTAATTCTAGAATTGGGGTGGTCGTGAAAGAACCCCCCGCATTGCTTACATGTGTTGAGGCAACTCATTGATTTTCTAGTTTGCACTTAATAACAGGTCTGGCCCACAAAGGAGCAGGGAGAATGATGACCCGACCTGGGCCCTCTCTGACAGTAAGGTTTGGCTGAGTCAATCCCACCATGTGTCTCCATAAAAAAATAATTACTCACAATTGCTACGACCGGAACTAGTATAAAACAAGGGCTCTTAATCATTGGACTAGAAAGGCACACAGCCACAACGGTAACACTAGATCCAACCCTCGAACTTATAATGCCGGCGCACAAAAACACCTATACCCTCCAGAGTTAAATCTGCGATAGCGGGGTATCCTCTAACTCGGTATAAATGCACTACTACTACAGGCTGATGATCTCTGATACAGCCTGATCACAACAACATACAATTACATTAATAATGTATACAAGGAAAAAGATAGAGAGCTTAATTAAATCACTGGAATGATTTAATGCAAACAAGAAGAAGGTATAATTAACGTTTCTCTAAACAATAATAAACTGTCACTCCTATATTAAAGAAAGTGAACGAAAGTCCTAAAGCATCGAGCAGGAATCTTCTGAAGAAAGTCTGATGCTGCTTAAGATGATCGAATCGGATTTTGAACTGTTATAAAAAGCAGGAACAAGATATGACAAGTGTATGGACATACAGTGTTAACTGGCACGGGGAAAATAATAAATGCGCAATAGTATTATCTCGAACAACAAAAGAAGTACTTCCTCAGGCAACGCAAAAGCCTGCTCGGGTTGTGCAACTCAACAACAACCAAGGCTTACAATCAACGTGAATAAAATGCTGCATACATAACATAAGAGTTTATAATCTTAATCGGGTGTCTGCTAGGCGAATAAAGTCTAGCTGGGATGTAGTAGGCTAGGAAACGATGGCTGACCAAGCGGCTCGTAGCCTAGCGACGTCCTTAAGACTGTACGGCCAAATTACGTTAAAATGATGGGGTGCTCTCTTGAGAGATCCAGATCGCTAGTATCTGGTTCTCTCCTGGCGACCCTCTCAAAGTCAAAGCAAAACGAGTTAGCACAGTGTTGGGTGGCAGAGGCAAAAGCCCTCACTCGCAACACAGTGCTAAACTCACAAGGTACACAGTCAGAAAGACAACCTAGGCTTCCCACGTATCCGTTGCGATTGTACAGGTTCAACAAAACCTGGTACACATCGGAAATCACAACAACAATAGCCTCACCCCAGTCTAGCATTAAATAGCCCAGCAGACAACCAAGCAAAAGGTAGGGAGACACTGTGAGTGTGTCGAACCTCTACAGACAAAATGTTAACCCCTCCAAAATGTCTAACTAAGCATGAAATATCTGAGAGCTTCAGCATATAATACGATGGCTGATGTATGAAATCGTGCAGAACCAAAGGGGAGTTATGATATTAAATAGATTGGAAGAATGAGAGGTAAGAAGTTGAGAGAGAGAGAAAGTGTTCTATAGGTAGAAGTCGGGGACATGTGGTAAGGGAGGTGTGAAGGGTATGCTGGTCAGGCAAGCTCTGAGCAAGGAAGGCACAAAGACAACAGGGAGTGCGGGGGGACTACCTCCTGCCACGGCAGGAGGGCTGCAAGGCGGCCAGCCACTCAGAGGGCCCGGCCGTGGCATGACGTGGAATAAAGATATTTCAAACTGCCTGCTTGCTAAAAAATTTGCTAATGATAGATTAAAATCCTCACAAAATGACGATGAACGGCTGAAATTTGTAAAGCTACGACACAAAGCCAAAAAGTTAATTAAGCAAAGTAAAAAGACCTTAGAGTTACATATTGCGAATCAAAGTAAAACAAACCCGAAAGAATTCTATAGTTATACCAGAAAGAAAAAAGTAGTTACTTCAACTGATGGACCGTTAGTCGATGAAAATGGAGAATACACCAAAGACGAAGTACAAATGAGTAATGCCCTCAATACCTTCTTTGCATCAGTTTTTACAACAGAAGACCTCAGTGATATCCCTACACCATCGCCGATTCAGATTGATAATTCAGATGTTCTAAGCAATATCACTGTTACAGAGAGAGAAGTATTGAATTGTTTAGATAAACTCAAGGTAAATAAAACGCCTGGACCTGATACAATCTCGCCTAGAGTTCTAAAGGAAGCTAAGGATGAGCTCTCCAAACCACTGACATTACTATTCAATAAATCCTTGCAGTCTGGAACTATGCCCGATCAGTGGAAGCTAGCCAACGTAACACCGATATTAAAAAAAGGCAGCAAATCCCTACCCAGTAACTATCGTCCAATTAGCTTAACCTCAGTTGTATGTAAAATGCTAGAAACGGTCATACGAGACAGACTCGTAAATCACTTAGAGGAAAATAACATACTTAACCCGTACAGCCCCGGCCGGTTTTATTATTTTTGCGCACCAGAACCCGGGCAATTTTCCAATTTTTTTGTTTTTTATAAATATATCAGAATGTGTTAGAAAATAATGATAGACATGAAGAAATGTGAAAAAAGTACTTATCTAGGCCATTTGGGGGTCCTGGGAGGTAGTGGGGGTCCCCAGCCTCAGAGGAGCCTTAGTGCCATTTCAAATCTCCCGTGCCAGCAGCCAGTTGCCAGCCGCCAGGCAGCATGACTTATTTTGCACCTCTCGGACATAAAGTGCGCTTCAGAGTTCATAGAATGTCTTTGTATATCACATAATGTCAATATAACTGAAGTTGTAGTGTGATAAGTGCCTTCATTCAAGTATTACAAGTGCGCACGAGTGTTAGCGTCCCCGTTGCCATAGTGATGGCGGCCATCTTGGGCGGCCATCTTTGCTCAGGACAATAACAAAACGCACGTACGAACACACGGCCAGACAGCGGACCGAGTGACCCACATTCCACAGCACCCTTCCCTCTTTCTTTCTCTGTCTGGCTGTCACTTTCACTCAAGGTCACTCTGTCTCTCCTTTTCATTGAATTATTTGTACTTGTTCATTGTTTTACCTAAGATTATGAGGTGTATATACATTGTTTTACGCACTTATTGTCTCGTATTCTTATAATTATTTGCACACAGTTTTATAAGTTTAGAATTTACTTAGTATTTTATATTGTTCGGTACTTTGCATTTGTAAATTATATATATATACACACTGTTTTATATTCACTTTTTGCGTCTTTTATATACACTGTTAGTATTACATTATAGCGTCTTTTATCGCAGTCTTTGAACACTTTGAACACTTAGAAGTGCTCGAGGGTGTGATAATCCCTGAAGCAGGTGGGAAAACACAGTCCCACATCACATTCTTCACACATCGTCCGGGTGTCTGTTCGTTTTGGTGTGCGTCTGCCTGTGTTGCGACACACATGACACCGTCTGCGTGGGTTGGGTTTTACTTGGTTGGGCGGGACAAAATCGCAAAAGTGGCGTTGTGTCAGTCTGGCGGGCCTTCTGGTGCTTGAAAACGAGCTGCGGGACGTTGCTGGCGGCGTGGACCATCCCTGAAGAAGAACAGAAGCTCCCGTGCAAGTTCGATGCAGTACGACTCCATCGTCTCAACTTCACCTGTTATTTCATGATATTGGATGTGGCAGTTGTAGAGGATAAGGTCGAGTAGGTGGAAAAATAGTTTTTTATACCACCTCATCGTCTTCCTGGCACACTCGACCGACGATATGACAGAGTCTGACTTGTCAACCAGCCGCATGTTGATGTTGTAGTCAATGATTGCAACTGGTTTTTTGACCGCCTCACCTGTGGCTCTATCACGGCGTTTGGTGTCCTCTAAGCGGGGCAGGTGGATACTGGTGAGGATATTGACGTCACGATTGTCCATCCACGAGAGCATCAAGATATTATTTGCCTGGAGGTGGATGATGGAGCCCTTCTCCCGCCTTTCGGGTAGCTCTGGCATGTAGACACGATTCCTCCTGACGGTGCCACAGACGCCAGTGTTTCTGCTGTACAGGAATTTGGCAAGGGAAGGGCTGGTGTACCAGTTGTCGAGGTACAAGATGTGGCCCCTGTCCAAATATCCCTCCAACATGGTGATGACAACGGCCCCAGATATCCCATATGTCCTCTCCTCCACCTGTTCAGTGACCTTGCCCATGTAGAGGATGATGTCCTGGTTGTAGCCGGTTTTGCAGTCTCACATCACGAACAGTTTCTGGCCATAACGGTGACGCTTGCTGGGGATGTACTGTCGGATGCTAATATTCCCCCTCCATAGCACCAGACTCTCATCAATGATTAGTTTTTGGTAAGGTTTGAAGGAGGCTGCAAACTTAGTTTTCAGGTATTCAAATATAGGTCTTATCCTCTCCATCGGGTCTTTGGTATTCCTGGGGCGTTCCTGGTTCCTGGTGTGGCTTGCCAGGCTATCAATAAAGTGCAGGTTTCCCATGATTGCCGTGAATCTATTCCTGCTCATGACTTTCCCAAAGAAGGGGGTTGCGATGAGGGGATCACATGACCAGTACTTCCTGAGAGACGTCTTCTTGGTGACACCCATCAGGATGACCAGTGCCAGGAATGCGTAGAACTCATCGGAAGACAAATCCACCCATGAGAGACGTGCCGAGTTCCTCTTCTGCTCCTTCCCTGCCATAAAATAATAGTTGTACCAGTTTGTCTGGTCAACAATCAAGCCGACAAGGTTGGCAGTGAAGAACTGCAGAAAAACACCCAGTCTTGTGGTGTCAGGTCCACGATTGGGCATGGTAGGGCCGGCCTCAGCTGCCCCCAAAAAGTGGTATTGTCCTGGTAGATAGTTCTCCCCATCCACCCAATCCCACCTATCAGCGCCTTCGTCGTCGCTAGATGGGGCATCGGGCTCATCAGGGTCATCGTCAGGGGCACCGGGGCGGGTTGGGCGGGTGCGGGTGGAGCGTGGGCGGCGTGGGCGAGAGGTGGACCTGGGTCTGGAGCTAGACCTCGAACTTGATCGAGAGCTAGATCTAGAGCTCGAGTCGTTGCTGGGGCGTCTTATTTGCTTCACCTTCTGCATTCGGCCGCGGGTGGCACGCCCGCGAGATATGACACGCCCACGTCGTTTGCTTGCAGGGCGTTGGGGCAGATCGGGGCGTTGTGGAGAGGCTGGTGATAATGCAGTGGAGCGGGAGGGGCCTGGTTCAGGTGAGGGAGACATTCGTGGGGGGGTGTATGGGATGGAGCCTGAAGGTGATAGTGGGGGGGAAGAATGGGGAGGCAGAGAGTCTGGTAGTAGTGGTGGTGGTGACTCATCCCCCCCCTCGTGCTCTGGGTCAGGAGGGAAGAGGGAGCGTTTTGGGTCACGTGACCGCCCTTGTCTCGCACCACGTTGTGCCATTTCTCCATCACCAGGTTGTTCTATTTGTCCATCACCACGTTGTTGTTCGTCACTATGTTTATGACGACCATAGAACCTCCCCGGGGTATTTTTCTTGAGTGGGGAGATTATGCGAAGTGGGGGAGAAGGCAGGCGGGGTTGTGGGGGTACCTCCTCTTCACTCCCAGACTCGCCCCTTCTTCTCTTCAATCCCTTTCGTTCTTCCCCAGGTACACGCACGTAATTTTGAGGGTCAGCAGGTTCATCTGCAACAACAACCTCTTCCCAACTTTCTGAGGATTCAGTGGGGTCTTGGGGAAGTGGGCGGCGGGGAGGTGCACTTGCCCCTTGCTGTCTTTGTGACGGCCTACGCCGCCTGACAGGAATATGAGCAAGCTCTTCCTCTAGCTCTCTTATTTCGGCTTGGGAGGGGGCATACTCGTCTCCAGACTCGTCCAATGCCAAGTCAGTGTCACTATCAGGGCTGTCAGTGTCGTACAGTATATCCATGACCTCCTCTGTACTGCAGGGGCGGGTAAGGCGGGCACTATAACGTCGAGACATGGTGTTTCACTCGAGAGGGTGCGCGGTAAACTGACCATGAGGTGTGGGAAGGCAGGTGCCCTCTTCCGTCCCCACGCGCGCACGCGTATGGACAAAACGTTTTGGAATTAGTCCGCCGGATCCCAAAGTAGTTCCCATATAAATCTAGAGACATTCTGAGACTTACGACTGGAGCTATAAGGGTGACGCGTTAGGCGCGTCTCTGCGGCTGTGCGTTGCATACATAGCCGACGCGTCAGACGCGTTGCTGGGGCTCCACGGGTTAAAGATACTCAACACGGCTTTCGTAAAAAACGTTCCTGTTTAACAAACCTCTTAGACTTCTTCCACGATATCCTCAACCTCTACGATGAGAGTAAAGCTGTAGATATTATATACCTTGATTTTCAAAAGGCCTTTGACAAAGTTCCCCACAAACGTTTACTGCTAAAACTAAAAGCGCATGGAATACAAGACGGTGTGTTGAAATGGATAGAAAATTGGCTCAGCGACAGAAAGCAAAGAGTAGTCATAAACGGTAAGGCATCTAAATTGACCAATGTAAGTAGCGGGATACCCCAGGGATCGGTACTAGGACCAATTATCTTTCTAATTTACATCAACGACATAGATGAGGGTCTCACCTGTACAATCTCAAAATTTGCTGACGATACAAAAATTGCAAATAGCGTACTCTCAAAAGAACAAGTTGACGATATGCAACACAATCTATATAAATTGTCCTGTTGGGCCCAAATATGGCAAATGAGTTTCAATGCGGATAAATGTAAAGTACTACATATCGGATACCTAAATGAGAAAGCAAACTATTCGATGAATGGCACTCAGCTTAAGAATGTAAACAGAGAAACCGATCTGGGAGTAACAATATCGAGTAACCTAAAACCGAGTCAACAATGTTCAGAAGTTGTTAAGAAGGCAAACAAAATAATTGGCTTTATAGGCAGGTCATTTGAGCATAAATCCAAAGAAGTTATCCTAACCCTTTACAATTCCTTAGTCCGCCCTCTTCTGGAATACTGCGTTCAATCCTGGTGCCCTTATTACCAAAAAGATATAAACAAGCTAGAACGAGTTCAACGTAGAGTTACCAAAATGATACCTAGCCTAAAGAACAAACCATACGAAGAGCGTCTTAGAGAATTAAATCTATTTCCTTTAACCCAGCGCAGATTAAGAGGTGACTTAATTCAAGTGTTCAAAATCATCAAAGGCATCGACAATATGAACTCTAGTAAGTACTTCACTATCGACCAATCTAATTACACGCGGGGAAACGGTTGCAAAATTATTGGTAAATCTTTTAACTCACACGAATCTAAGAATTTCTTCTTCAATCGAGTTGTCAACTTGTGGAATGGGCTTCCCCGAAACGTTATAGACTGCATCACCGTTGATTCATGTAAACTCCGCCTAGACAAATATCTCGCATCAAACCCGCGACTAATTGCGTTTGTAAATGAATAACTTTATTTTATCCCCCCCTCAGTTACTAACCCTTCTGTCCCCTACTAATTTCCTAATCATGCCATGGACATTAGTTCCAGGGCAGTAATTCCCTTTCCAATGTTCCCTTACCCTCTCTAAACCACTGTTTGGACACTTGATCCTCAGTGTTTTGGAGGACAAGCAACCTAGAAGGGTCACTAGATCTGTTGTTGCTTGATTTCCTTTGTACTCCTTTGTACTCCTTTGTACTCCTTTGTACGTCACCGAGACAACGTGTAACACTGCGCGCACACACTCTGCCTCCTGCACTTACTCACTCACACTCTCTAGCTGTATCATTCAGTCTTATACATTAAACTTATAACTGATGATATAAAATATAATGCATTGTCACAGGCGAAAATAAAGACCACTTCTGTACTGCCTGTGACATGACGATTCACAAGAAAGAAAGTATAACATTGTAGATAGACTGAAGCCAAATTCACTGCCCTGGCGAGTGTTAGCGAGTGGCCAAGCGAGCGGCTGAGCCCATGTGGCGTTCTGCTAAGCTGCAGGCGTCACACCCCACCCAAGATATTAGACGCTCAACCATGAGCTCCATATCTGACAAGCAGAACCCCGATAAGACTCGCCACCCCTAACCACTTGGCAACAAAGAAGGCAAAGCTCAGTTCTCATCAAAAACAAATTACAACCCCTCCCAACACAATAGCTTAATTCATACTGCTATGCTCCTAGAGCGAGCTTCTACTAGCCCAGCCTTCTGAGAGAAGTACAGGTTCGACTCAGAACTTCAGCTATAACATACTTAACAATTTTAACTATTAAAGAAAGAGTTTTTATAGAATTTTAATTTTTAATATGTTTTCGGCGGCTGCACTTACAGGGGCAAGCCTATTTTACTCCACTCTCAGCACACACTGACTGAACGGCGAGGGTTCTCCTGCAAGCAAACCCTCCCGTGACAAACAATCAGCCAAAACATTATCAGTGCCCTTAGCATGCCACACATCCAACTTGTGTTCCGGCAGCACAACAACACCTGACACTGATAAACTGCCCAGTTCATCACAAGACTGGCATTTCTCTTCGCTCTTTCCGGCAACGGGACCTACCAAAAGCCTTTCACTAGTTCTACCTTCGTGATAGGCGAGGCGGTCTATGGTGTCGTCAACTCTCGATAAGGTATAGGCGTCTGTCAGGGATAATTCACACCCACTCTTGCAATCAACACACACACTGATCTTGCCACTTAACACAGGTTGTAAAGTTACAGGCAACGACCGCTCACGATATCCCTTATCCCTCAGACCCTTGGGCAATGGATAGGTGTCTGTCAGGGATAATTCACACCCACTCTTGCAATCAACACACTCACTGATCTTGCCACTTAACACAGGTTGTAAAGTTACAGGCAACGACCACTCACGATATCCCTTATCCCTCAGACCCTTGGGCAATGGATAGGTGTCTGTCAGGGATAATTCATACCCACTCTTGCAATCAACACACACACTGATCTTGCCACTTAACACAGGTTGTAAAGTTACAGGCAACGACCACTCACGATATCCCTTATCCCTCAGACCCTTTTTCCACATGTCGTCTAGGTCTGTTTTCACGACAGGCTGTTGAGCATGATTTATACGGTAGGGAATTAACTTAAACCTTGCACTGTCTCCAGCCTCCATGTCGGATTCTACCCCGTACATCAGGCCTGGAGAAGCAACAACCATGCGGATGCACTGTCACAGCCTAGTAAACAACTTATCTCGCAGAACAACATGCCTAGTGCCCTCCCACAACCCAGCCGAGACCGCAGCTTCTAACCTGTAGTCTCCCTCCTTCTCCACCTTCGTCCCTAGAACAGCCAGGTCATGAGAGGGACAATCAGTACCACCTGTGCAGTCACTCCCATAGTTCATTATTGCTAAGGCTTCCCAACCGATACCGTACATGCGCACCCCCGCATTCCTTACGACTACATCTGCCTGTGCAGCATCACCGCTTTTAGCGACATGGCCAGATACAGTCGGTCTATGGTAGAGCTGCTGCATTCGGCTAGAGCAGCATTGGGAGGCTATGCGACGACCGGGCACATCCACTCCACAGCCAACCTCACCAATCTGCTCAAAGTCCTCCTTTTGACCACCACCCTTGGCAGCCATGGGTCGACCCTGACCTGGCAACCATGCCAAAGCCTCGTCGCCCACCTTGAACCACCGAAACAACGAGGCCAACGGTCCGTAAACATTCAAGTGACCTGCCCGCGGAACATCTTGCACCGCCTGAGTTGTGAGGCTCGGGGGCTCTGCACGACCAGTGGGGTATGAACCGAGCTGGTGCTGGAGCGCTGCACACTGCTGCTCAGGCAGGTGCTCTAGCGCTTCCACAGCCACCAGACTCGTGTCACCCGCCCACTGCTCCGCCGAGACATGACAATCCCTACTCTCCTCCACCTGTGCCCTACTACCCCCATCTCCTTCTCCACCTTGGCCGCTGCAGACCAACGCAGGGAAAGTAGGCTGCTCAGGTGGTTGCCTCACAACCTCCTCCAACAGGTTCACATGACATGTTTCCCCGTCCTCGTGTTCGATAGCCCTGTTCCCACAACTCTCCTCCAACTGGGAACTACTAAGTCGCGGAGTGCCATCACGCCCAACCATGTCACTAGGGGTGACAGGTTCTGGGGCCACTCCGGAGCTCACCTCTGAGTCAAGTACTAAGCCGCTAAGGAGAGCCGCTGGAGCAAAACTCACAAAACTCCCAACTTTAGCTTGCTCCTTCCGACCGTTCCTCCGCTGGTCTAGAGACTGAGGAATAGCCTGTGACACTTTGGATGCAAGAGATCTAGTAACAACGCACGCCATAGGTTGTACTTGACACTTCTCTACCCACTCCTGTTCCTCCCTACTCACGTCGGCCGGCTTCTCGGCAACGACTAAGGGTGAAACCTCAGAAGTAGGCGCCGCAAAGTCGTTGCCGAGAAGGAGGTCGACGCCCCCAACAGGCAAGTTCTCCACAATTCCCACATCCAACTCTCGCGTCACACCATCTACCTCCAGTTCCATCCTGACCAACGGGTATGACTTGATAGCATTGATACCTTGCACCACAACCACCCGTGCCGCGTTAATTGGTCTACCAGTAAAGTTCTTCATCAAAGTCTGAGAGGCACCCGTGTCTCGCAACAGCTCAACTCCATGCTTCTTAGCAGCCCACTTCACGCAGCCACGCCCTCGATGGTCGCAAAAGACATCGCGGACAGGGTTCGAGCCTTCCGGATTCTTCTCCACTGGCTGTGCCCCAGCCTCTGACGTTATACCCCGGGCAAACTCAGACGACTTCGGGGACACCCCAATGTTGCGAGCCAAAGACACAACTGCATTAGGTAGCTTGCTTGGACAGGCTCTTGCAAAATGCCCCTTCTCATGACAATGAACACACTCTAACTCCCCCTTGGGCTTCCCTTGAGGTGGGGAAGGGCCCTGACCCTTCTTAATCGGGACGGTATTAGGTTTATGGTCAAACTTAGTATCGTTGCTCTTGTTGTTATTGTTATATGGTGCATCACTGACTCGGGGGGGTGGAGTGTTGCGCCCCTTGTTACCTGCATCGTTCCGTTGTGCAGACCCGCACCCACGAATCAGCGATAGCCTACGGTCAGCCATCTCAGCTGCCTCCTGTAGAGTTTTCGGGGTTTTTTCTTTAACCCTTATTTAGCGGCGAGCAACATAAGTCGAGTTAAAAAAAGCTGGACTATGTGGCGGCGCTCGACATAACTCGAGTGGCAATTTCAGCACGTAATGTGGCTGAGAGAGAGAGACAAGTGGTGGCAGGAGACTAGCGAGCGTATGACTGCTCCAGACCACCGCGGCGAACCTACTGACACAAATCTCAGCTCCCTCCTCCCTCTCTCACTCGCTACATACTCAATTATGTACTGAAAGTACCGAATTACCTGCTTTTTGCACTCGCGTTGCACGGTTATTGCAAGAAAACTATCCATCATACAAGGATCGTTATGGTGTCATTCGAAAGCTCTGTTTATGCCCTTTCAGGGATAGGTACTTGTTTTACGTTCTGGGTCTTATTTAGGCATGAAAATGATCACGTAAACAGCCCTATTTTGGCTAAAAACACCCCGCTGTGCGGTACACATAAATAAACCGCATAGGCCGCTCGTAAGGTGTTAAGATTCAACGTCAGATCGCCGCCCGTACACTTGAATTTTTTTTCTAGAAGCATCAGCTGTTTCAACTCCTCAAACGTCAATGCCTTGTCAGAACGCAGCCAGTTTCTAAATGCATCGGACAGATCCCGGGCATGCTCAAGAAAGGTGCACTCACGACCCTTCGTTACACCCCGGAACTTCAATCTGTACGTCTCTGGTTGTAACTCATATGCCCGCAGGACAGCCTCCTTCAATACCTCATAATCGATGCACGACTCCAAGGGCAACGCATCATATGCCTTGAGACCTTTGCCAACCAACCTAGAGGAAACAAGGGCTGCCCACTTAACTTCGGGCCATTGGTGCTCCCGGCACTTCTTCTTAAAACGCATGAAAAATTCAGTGACACCCGACTCGTCAAATACAGGGACTAACTTGAGCAGGTGCGATAAAGACTGATCAAGACCTCGATTCCCAGAACCGAGACGTTGCCCTGTTGACTCCACCCGAGACTTCTCAAGATCTATGTGTGCACAGTACTTCGTAGCCTCAATACTGAGCTCAGCCTCTCTCTGCTTAAGCTCAGCCTCATATCTGGCCCTTCTCTCCTCAGCCTGAATCTTAGCCATCTCAAACTCCCGCTGCTGCTGCTCAGATTCCCGCTGCTGCTGCATCTTAGCCATCTCAAGCTGGAAGAGCATATCTGGAGTCAAACCTTGAGGAGGAGGAGATGCAACAATTGGAGACTCACCCTAGTGCAAACCACGCTGCCAGTGACTATCGGCCTGTGGGAACGTACCCGGCTCCGGAGCCCGAGGGGGCGCCATGGTAGGAGTCGAGTGGAATGGGGGCTGGGCCGAAGGTGCCCCAGCTCCCGCTCCACCCGAAGCCCCACGCACCCCGCCGAGCACACAGGCCACCAGGTCACCTCTCGACATGCTGCTAGTGCCCACATGCCCCATGACCATGGCCAAACACTGGAGACCATACCGATCAATCCCCGACACCCGGTCAACAGTAATAGGTATCTCCAGAAACTTCTTTGCATCCTCCTCACTAGTTATAACTCTAATGCCTTCGGACAAACCCCGCTGCTGCACCTCAGAGTCTGTTTCCCATACTGTGTCCTCCCCGTACATAGATCTGTCGTTCGACATAGTGTCCACCGAAAATTCTCAACGTTTATACAAAAAAAATGTACCTAAACTCTTATGTAGCACTATTCACTCAAAAATGCTTGAAGACTCTTAAGTGTTATACTACTTGCCAAAACAAAATCTGTGTCCACTATATTCCTTTAAAAAAAAAAAAAAAATTACCACAACACTCCTGCAATATTTCTCTAAGTTCACAAAATCCTAAGCAAGGTCGCCATTTGTTACGACCGGGACTCGTATAAAACAAGGGCTCTTAATCATTGGACTAGAAAGGCACACAGCCACAACGGTAACACTAGATCCAACCCTCGAACTTATAATGCCGGCGCACAAAAACACCTATACCCTCCAGAGTTAAATCTGCGATAGCGGGGTATCCTCTAACTCGGTATAAATGCACTACTACTACAGGCTGATGATCTCTGATACAGCCTGATCACAACAACATACAATTACGTTAATATAATATATACAAGGAAAAAGATAGAGAGCTTAATTAAATCACTGGAATGATTTAATGCAAACAAGAAGAAGGTATAATTAACGTTACTCTAAACAATAATAAACTGTCACTCCTATATTAAAGAAAGTGAACAAAAGTCCTAAAGCATCGAGCAGGAATCTTCTGAAGAAAGTCTGATGCTGCTTAAGATGATCGAATCGGATTTTGAACTGTTATATAAAGCAGGAACAAGATATGACAAGTGTATGGACATACAGTGTTAACTGGCACTGGAATAATAATAAATGCGCAATAGTATTATCTCCAACAACAAAAGAAGTACTTCCTCAGGCAACGCAAAAGCCTGCTCGGGTTGTGCAACTCAACAACAACCAAGGCTTACAATCAACGTGAATAAAATGCTGCATACATAACATAAGAGTTTATAATCTTAATCGGGTGTCTGCTAGGCGAATAAAGTCTAGCTGGGATGTAGTAGGCTAGGAAACAATGGCTGAGCAAGCAGCTCGTAGCCTAGCGAGGTCCTTAAGACTGTACGGCCAAATTATGTTAAAATGACGGGGTGCTCTCTTAAGAGATCCAGATCGCTAGTATCTGGTTCTCTCCTGGCGACCCTCTCAAAGTCAAAGCAAAACGAGTTAGCACAGTGTTGGGTGGCAGAGGCAAAAGCCCTCACTCGCAACACAGTGCTAAACTCACAAGGTACACAGTCAGAAAGACAACCTAGGCTTCCCACGTATCCGTTGCGATTGTACAGGTTCAACAAAACCTGGTACACATCGGAAATCACAACAACAATAGCCTCACGCCAGTCTAGCATTAAATAGCCCAGCAGACAACCAAGCAAAAGGCAGGGAGACACAGTGAGTGTGTCGAACCTCTACAGACAAAATGTTAACCCCTCCAAAATGTCTAACTAAGCATGAAGTATCTGAGAGCTTCAGCATATAATACGATGGCCGATGTATGAAATCGTGCAGAACCAAAGGGGAGTTATGATATTAAATAGATTGGAAGAATGAGAGGTAAGAAGTTGAGAGAGAGAGAAAGTGTTCTATAGGTAGAAGTCGGGGACAGGTGGCAAGGGAGGTGTGAAGGGTATGCTGGTCAGGCAAGCTCTGAGCAAGGAAGGCACAAAGACAACAGGGAGTGCGGGGGGACTACCTCCTGCCGCGGCAGGAGGGCTGCAAGGCGGCCAGCCACTCAGAGGGCCCGACCGTGGCATGACGTCACCGAGACAACGTGTAACACTGTGCGCACACACTCTGCCTCCTGCACTTACTCACTCACACTCTCTAGCTGTATCATTCAGTCTTCTACATTAAACTAATAACTGATGATATAAAATATAATGCATTGTCACAGGCGAAAATAAAGACCACTTCTGTACTGCCTGTGACATGACGATTCACAAGAAAGAAAGTACAACATTGTAGATAGACTGTAGCCAAATTCACTGCCCTGGCGAGTGTTAGCGAGTGGCCAAGCGAGCGGCTGAGCCCACGTGGCGTTCTGCTAAGCTGCAGGCGTCACACAATGTTATAAATTATTTGTATACCGGTATTCAGTAGATTGGTATGTATTATGCTTTATATTTTTGCTAATTGTAGCGAAAATGGTGTATCTGGTGATCATGTAGTGATGATGGTGATAGTTGAAGTGAAGTAATGTTTATAGTGACACTTTCATAATTACTATTCTTCTATCACCATCCTTACTACTTGTCTACATCTATCACCTTTCCAATTGCTGTCACCATCACTGCTAGGCCTACAAGTTACTATCCCCATCATGAATATTATTGTCATAGAGCAGTAGTAGGATACTACTGCTATGCCCGGTGTCAGTGGGTATAATTTAAATATAATAGAGGCAACCTTGCTGGCATTTCTATTATTTTGTGAGAGTAGACCCGGAAAAAGATGTAGAAACTTACAGCCCGTTTGTTTTAGCTCCTTGAGTTACAAAGTGGCTAGATATCAAATTAGTGCCAAGTTTGCTGACACCAAAGCTTGTAGTACTTGAAGAAGTAAAGATTCTCCCAGTAGCAGCATTACTACTGTAACTATAATAACAGCAATATTAAATATGGTTATAGTTATTAAGATTGTATGATGTTTAGTGTAATGTACCAATTACTGGAGTATACTCAGTAACTATGCATATTCTTGATTGATTAAATAAATATATATACATATTTGATCTGGCTTTCAGTTTCCGCCTTCATAATAGTCTGGTAGGTCAACTTAATTTATCACAGTGAGTTGGTTACTAGTAAGGTAAGGATTTCAGGAGAATCAGTTTTTTCATCAAATTTGGAAATGCTTACTTATTTACAAATGAAGTGGAAAACGTAGGCACTGCATGTTTAGCCTTAATCTAGTATACATACGAATTCCTCATACATTCTTATTATTCCTTGTGTTTTATTATTCATAGTATCATATTACTGAAAATGTGAGTGGGAATCATTGTTATATTCCGATAAAAATAGTTAGGTCCAACCATGATCTGTTATTAATAAGAGAAAGTTAACTATTAATCATGAAAACCAAAATACATTGTAATCTGAGTTAAAAAAAATAGAGTTGTCAGAATATCGATATTAATCTTAAATGTGTTTTTATTTGTATCCACTCCTTACGTATACACGTGAACAGCTGCTAACGTTAAATTAAAAATAGTTAAGAAATCCAGAATTACTATTTAAATTTAACGTTGGCAGCTGTTCACTTTTCTACATTAATAGTATGTAGTTATTTCGACATCGGGGTTTTCACACAATGTGTGTGTGCTGTCATAAAATCGTGAAATATGCGTTATATCTTTGTGCATGACACTTAATAAACACATTATAGGTCGACATATTGTTGAGATATTGACATAAATTAATAACACATAATACGCGCAAGTGACGTAAGCAGCTGTTCACGCTCTTACGTGAATATTACATACTTTTTTCAACGTTGTAATAGCTTTCACATGACATTTCTGATACATTTCTAATGTATTATATACTTTATAGCTTGACGTATTTGAATCATATATATATATATATATATATATATATATATATATATCTATATATATATATATATATATGTATATATATATATATATATGTATATATAGTAATTATATATTATACAACCTATGTTATGACGTATTTCGGTTATGTTATTCACATAATTTACAACAAATTATTTGTGCACATTAAGTAAGTAGCTGTTTATGTTTTTACGTGAATATTACTAAATATATATAACGTTGCATTGCCTTTAAAATGACGTCTTTCTGCAATCACATTAACGTGTAATAAACCTCATATGAGAGCTTGACCTATTAGAAACGTAATGAATACGTTTTGTTTTTAATTTATATAGTATGACGAATGTTCTAATTGCTACTGACGTAATTTGACAACATTACATGTGCTAATAATGGAAGTAGCTGTTCATGTTTTACATGCATATTATGTTATTTTTACGTCGTAATGACTTTCACATGACATCTTTCTGCACTCTTTTTAATGTGCAATAGACCTTGTACATTGACGTGTTAGGGACATAATACATACAAGATTGTAAAGCCTATAGTATGACAAAATTTTGACTTGCTATAGATATAATTTGATAATATTGCTCATGCCAATGTCGAAAGCAATTGTTCACGTTTTATGTTAATATTTATGTAATGTGACAATTTTCTGCAGTCATTATTAACGTTTAATATACCTTATGGTTGGACATATTGGAGATGTAATATATATGTCATATTTACATTGTGTCAAGTTATATTTTGGGGTTACGCAGGTTACTGACAACGTTGTCAATGATGGTTCTGCGATATCAACAGTTGTTCACGCTTTTATGTTTATATTGCGTTATTTTCGAGGCGTTATGAAGGTTGTGTTGTTACTTGTGGGTTACGTTGTGACAATGTCATATATGCGTTGTGTGTATAAGTTATATTTTAAGGCTATTCAGGTTATTTACAAAGTTGCCAATGATGGTCTTGCAGTATCAACAGCGGTTCACGTTTTTCAGTACACATTACGTCATAATTAATAAAGGTTATAAAGGTTGTGTTGTTACTTGTAGTTTACATTGTGTCAATGTAGTATTTCAATTATAGTTTGGGACTATCCAGGTTATTGACTAACGTTACTTATGGTCCTGCGAAATCAATAGTTCATGCCTTTACATGCATACTACGTAGTTATCATAACGTTGTTAGGTAGTGGCAATACTTCTGAGCTACGTTGTGACAACGTATATTTTTATATTGGGATATCTTGGTATTTAAAAGGTTATGACCGCATAGTGATATACGTTGTTCTTGTTGGTTATGTTTTGATCTATTTACATCATTCTACAATATTCTGTGTATTAAATTGGTCCTGCAACTGTTGTGGTTGTTCACTTGAATACAACGTAGCTTTCGTATTGTTATCAGGTTGTTTAGCTAAATATTTGGAAGGTTTTGGCAACAGTTAAATACATTTTTTATCTGGTTCTATTTTTGTCTATTTACATAATTCTACAACGTTATGTGGTATGGTCTGGCGACTGTTGTGCTTGTTCACACATTTACGTAAATACAACGTACTTTTCGTAATGCTATTAGGTTGTTTAACTACGTATTTGGAAGGTTTTGACAACATAGTTAAATACGTTGTATTACTTGATGATATTGTGGCCTATTTACGTAATTCTTCAACGATCTGTGGTATGGTCCGGCGACTTTTGTGGTAGTTTACATAATTACGTGAATACAACGTAGTTTTCGTAATGTTATCAGGTTGTTAAACTACGTATTTGGAAAGTTTTGACAACATAGTAAAATACATTGTAATACTTGGTGAAATGTTGGTCTATTTATGTCATTCTACAACGTTCTGTGGTCTGGTCCTGAGTCATTTATAGCTGTTCACGCATTTACGTGAATACAACGTAGTTTTTGTAATGCTATCATATTGTTTAACTACGTATTTGAAAGGTTTTGACAACATTGTAAATACGTTGTAATACTTGGTGAAATGTTGGTCTATTTACGTCATTCTACAACGTTCTGTGGTCTTGTCCTGAGTTATTTATAGCTGTTCACGCGTTTACGTGAATACAACGTATTTTTCGTAAGTTGTAAAGTTGCAGCCACACTTATATATGACGTGACAACGTAAAATTGTTTATTGGGTATGGATGAAGAAGTGCGGGAGAGGGTACAACAGGGGAAGAGGGTTGTAGAAACGCTAAAAGCAGTAACAAGAAATAGGCTGGTCAGTATGGAAGTGAAGAAGTCCTTGCATGACAGTGTGGTAATCCCGACATTGACTTACGGAAGCGAAGCATGGACGTTTGAGAAGAGACTCGAACCAAGAGTGAGAGGGGTGGAAATTAATTACTTGAGAAGTGCGTGCAGTTACATGGAGGGATAGACAGACGAATGAGGAAGTAAGAAGGAGGTGTGGTGTGGAGGTACATGTGCTGCAAAGTGTGAAAAAGAACACCTTGATATGGTTCGGTCATATGGAACGTATGGGAAACGAGAGAATGATTAAGAAGGTGTACGAGAGCAAGGTGGAGGGACAGAGAGGGAGAGGTAACCCGAAGGAGAGGTGGAAGGATGGAGTGAGGAAGTATATGGATGAAGTCATTGCTGGTTGGGAGGAGGAGCGTTGACTGACTGGGGACAGAGCTGCATGGAGGCGGTTCGTTTGTGGCCACTCCTTCGGGAACCACGGCGTCAGGCAAGTGATCGATAGAATTCCAAACCATCTTTTTCAGGTGTTGCATACGTCGAATATAGGTGTATTTTTACGTAGAACTGTTATATTCTTTAATTACATACATCCAATGTTTGTAGGTACTGATGAAGTATCATGTACTTAGTTCTTAGCGTTATCACGATGAACATTATTATCAACTATTTACTACTCACTTTGTTTTTTTCATGTAATACATTGCCTAATCTATTTGGTGATTTCGTTGGCCTTCCTTCAATAAAATATTCATAGTCTACAAGAAACTTATACGAAGTATAACATATACAGTAAGAATCCTGCCAGCCAATCAATGCGCTGCAATTCACCAGCTGAGTTTGACGTTTCCCACAACTTTGCCACACCTTCCCGAGCAGCCAATCAGAGGCCTCCGTTGTCGGAGCAAGCAAAGACTGAGCCAGCCGCGCACGCATCTCCAACTTTCAAATCGCTCTCGCTCCCTGCACAGGACGTTTCTTCGAGTTGCAATAGGTCTATGACATCAGTGAAAGCCCTATACTCCCATAAGCCACTACAAGACCTTTGCAACAATCTCCCTGGGACATATTACGAAGAGATAAGATCAGAAGAGAGGGGAAGAAATCTTCAAAACGCTCGGCTGTCGAAAGCACTGCCCGTGCGGCTGGCTCAACCAATCACAGCGCAGAAAATCGTGAGGCGGAGCTATAAAGGGAGGGGGGAGGGCTGCAGACAGCACTCACGTCACGGACTCCACTGGGTTCACCTGCCAGCAACTCTACCTCTCCCTCACCTGCACAGTGATGGGAGCTTGGCCAAACCCGCTCCAGCCTACCAGCTTGGTTACCATCCAACAATAATGTCCACCTCTGGCCTACTACAACTTTCAACTGCTGACCAGATACACCATAGATATCCTGGTGCTTGTCGTCACATTGCTAGCTTACACACTTATAGCCAAGCAATTATAGAGGGACGACAAGTAGTAGATGGGACTGAAGACTTCCAGAAGACATATTGGCCGGCTATGAGGTGGTGAAGAATTGTTCCAGAGATAACCCAGACTTTTTAAAGGACCCTTTTTGGCCCGAAATAGATTCATTGAAAGAGAGAAAAATGTTTGACAAACCCAGTGGTTCCAGCCATTTAAATTATATGTGTTCTTATAGAACAAAGGAAAGAGAAAAAGATAGACTCATGAATAAATAAAAAGATGTAGTGTTGAGAGAGATAGCTGTTAATGTTAAAGAAGGCTCCATGCCGCTTAGCTATAACTAGAATAGGATCTTATAGGGTAAAAAGTAAAGGGGATTACTAAGGAAGAATCATATGGGAATCTGTTTGAATAATGATTAATGATAACGGGGTTATGCTAGTTATTCAAGAATAGAGATAAATCTTATTTGCTGAAAGGTTAGACCTAGCTTGAGAAATAGTTAGGAAGGACACTAGTCCGTTTGATGAAATATATTGTTTGTTTATGAAGGAAACATCGTTATCCGATTAAAGAGAATATTGTATGGAACACAGCTCTAAGATTAAGCGATGCTGTAATCATGATATAAATAACAAGTCGAGGCGACTATTGCGAGAGATATTGTATTAGTGAAAGTAGTCATGTTATATTTGAGTTGAACATTGAGTGGGAAATTGTTGTTCTAATATACTAGGCGATCAAGTGTTAAAATGTTGTAATAGGTACTTTTGAAATATCGGATATATTGAACTATGTAATGACCTATATGAGTTGAAGCTTGATAATATTGAAATAGTATACGAGTTAAGTTGTATTGTGTAACTTCATCTGTGAGATAGGAATCAGGAGTGTGGGTCACTCCGGAACAGAGTTAGATTTAAGTAATTGCCTGCGGGTATATATTTACGTGTTTTGGAGATATATGATATATATAGATAGGTTGTAAATATAGGTACGTCTAGATTAAATTGATTAAAGCCTGGGTCCTATGATTAGACATATTGAGGCGTAGCAAAACATGTGTGATACGTATAGTTAGGTTGTAAGCTTAGGAACCTCTAGACTAAATTTATTAAAGTCTTGGTCCTACAATTGGACATATTGAGGCGTAGTAAAGTTTTGTTAATTCCTTTGGAAATAGTGACGTGCCTTTGGATCAAAGTTGGAGTGAATCAATGCCTGAATAACACGTATACAAATAGGTGGTAATGGGAACTTAAGAGGTCCAACGTACAATGTATATTGGGTCGACGGTAATATTCAATCTATGGATTGAACTCATTCCGGCCCGAACAGAGAATCGATTGCTATGAGGATATGTCATGCTACCAGGAAGTTTTTGTTAACTAAAGGTTACAAACTTCTAAACAACTGTCGAATTATTCCCACCTTAGTAGAATACTTATAATTGGAGAAATAAGTACTACATTTTGGTGGCAAGCATTGGGATTCGACAAATTGTTTGGATTTAGTATATTTATGTAACGAACCAGACATAATGACGACATTACTACCGTTTAGATTATGGGAAGAGGGGAAAGAAGAAATCGAGCTATGGAATGAACAATTAGAATGTCAATTCACTCTACTTGATGTGGGAGAAGATGAAAAGAAGATAGCCTATGGAAAGGCACACTTAGGCAAGGCCCTGAACGATGCAAGGGTACGTCTAGAGGGACTAGTGTCATGGGCAGAAGTTAGGATTGCTCTGATAGAAGAATTTGGCCGAGAAACTTCACAAGGAAGGCCAGAGACAAACTAAAGAGTATGAAATTAGATGGACAAAATGTGAGAGCCCTGAGGAGGGAGATCACGAAAAATGTCAAAACTGCTTATCCTCACATGGACCAGGAGAGTCAATTGACAGAAATAAGAGAAATTATGATTCAAGCATGTTCTGTGGAAGTTAGAAAGCATTGTATTATACATGAAGTGACTACCACAAAGGAACTCATGGAGGTAATCAAGAAGGTGATGGAAGCCAGAGAGCTAAAGGAGGAGAAAAAGAAAGGGGAAGAGGAGAACCCAAACAAAGGGTATCAAAGAACAATGATCTGATGCTTTATATGCAGACAAACCGGACACCTAGCTAGGAACTGTTCAAACCCTCCCCAAACTCCGACACACAGATTTAAACTCGAGACCAACACCTCCAAACGATCGACCCCTTCCAATGGTGACAAACTCAAAACCAGGGGGGAATGCTTCCAGTAGAGTACAGAGAAACCGAGACTCAACCAAAAAAAATCACGATGCCAGAAGGAGGAGAACATTTTCCCCTAGACCTCTCATAGAAGGGCGATGATATGACGAGGTTAATATATTAGAGAGACAAACACCTTGCGAAACAATAGTGATCAATGGGAAAGCCGCAAACATGTTAATAGACACAGGGGCCAATAGAAATTGTCTTTTGGAGAATTTTGTGAAAAATAGTCAGAAAGAAATAGGGCCACTAAACCAAACTAGCACTCAGTTGGCCGGAGCCAGAGGGCAACCATTAACGATTTTAGGGAAAACTAACACCTTGGTTGTACAATGGAAAGGAATTAAATTCACCACAGATTTTTGTGTTCTATCAGGAAAATCCAACAACGGAGTAGATGGATATCTGGGAATAGATCTCATGAGCCAATTGGGGGTAACCCATACAGTGTGGCCCGAAAGACACTACGCCCACACTACGACCCCAAATAGTAGCTACCACGGGAAAAATTTCTATTCCTCCTAGAACATGGAGAATGATAGAAATTCCCAGATACCCAGGAATGATTGCCGGGATTTTTGAACCAGATGCCCAAAATAAAGCTCGAATATCTCCCACCTTTATCACTACCGATCAGAGGAAATTAGTGCTTGCTAACTTTGGAGAGAATACGATCAATTACCAAAAGGGAAGACTGTTAGGACAAGTTACACCCGCGCTACCCACCACTATTGGGACTAACGGACCGACTAACTTGCCTGAGATCCCAAAACAATTGACGTCAGACCAAGCTGCTACTTTACATGAAGTACTGTGGGCTTACAGAGACGTATTCGCCCAAGATGAAGGGGACCACAGATTGGCCCGAACACTACAAAAACACGAAATACATACCCAAGAACCTCCTATTAGACAACCCTATCGACAACAAAATCCCATTATGAGACAGAAGGAGAAGGAACAGGTGGAGGGCATGCTTATACAAGGGATAGTAGTGGAATCCTACAGTCCGTGGTCATCTCCGGTCGTCTTAGTAGAAAATAAAGGTGGGTCCACCCGGTTCTGTGTGGATTACAGGAAATTGAATGATGAGGGTTGGGTGTGAAGGGGGATCAGCCGGGTTGGGCCAATCAGCGCTCTGCAGACCCCCATAATCCTGCGTTAATCTCTAACCGTTTTGGTAAGATGATCCTCAGGGTATTAGAGTGTTGAGCCTATAATTGGGCTTTGTAATTGATTTGGGGTTGTGTGGGACAGGGATCTGCCTTGCTTAGGCCAATCGGCTTTCTGCAGACTCCCATTTTCTTATGTTCTTATGTTCTTATGTTCTTATGTTACTATTAACACCTTACGAGCGGCCTAGGCGGTTTATTTATATGTACCGCCCAGCGGGGTGTTTTTACCCAAAATAGGGCTGTTTACGTGATCATTTTCATGCCTAAATAAGACCCAGAGCGTAAAACAAGTATCTATCCCTGAAAGGGCATAAACAGAGCTTTCCAATGACACCATAACGATCCTTTTATGATGGCTAGTTTTCTTGCAACAACCGTGCAACGCGAGTGCAAAAAGCTTGTAATTCGGCACTTTCCCCATACAATTCCGTATATAGCGAGTGAGAGAGGGAGGGAGGAGGTGGGATTCGTGTCAGTAGGTCTTCCCGTGCAGCCAATCAGGAGCCTCCGTTGTCGGAGCAAGCAAAGACTGATCCAGCCGCGCACGCATCACCAACATTCAAATCGCTCTCGCTCCCTCCACAGGCCGTTTCTTCGAGTTGCAATAGGTCTATGACATCAGTGAAAGCCCTATACTCCCATAAGCCACTACAAGACCTTTGCAACAATCTCCCTGGGACATATTACGAAGAGATAAGATCAGAGGAGAGGGGAAGAAATCTTCAAAACGCGCGGCTGGAGAAAGCAGTACCCGGGGGCCTGGCTCAACCAATCACAGCGCGGAAAATCATGAGGCGGAGCTATAAAGGGAGGGGGGAGTAGCTGCGACGGTACACTGCTCTTCACCATTGGCTCTCTCCATCGGCCAATCAGCTTGCAGCCCCACCACCTGCCTCTCCACACTACCATGGCCACCAACAATATTACCTATGGTACTGTCAAATGGTACCCTGCCTGTTGTCACACAACAATCTACCCACCATCACCATACCTCAGAAGACCTTCTCCGCGACCCCTGCAAACATCAAAAGGGCGTCAACAAAGAAGAAGCCCCCCAAGACACAAGATCGAGTTCCAGAACTACAGGGATCTCCAACTCTTCACATCCATGAAGAACACCAAGAAGAGGACGAGACACAAATGGAACCCGAGGAAGCCAGAGCATCACCACCAACTTCCCCCAACACCAAGCCAAAATCGCCCAGAAAGAGATCCCCAGGACCACTCCTTCCCCTCCCGACAAACCCGGAGACACCACCAAAAATCGCCAAGGAGAAGGAACCGGGAGAAGACACCATCGAGCTTTCAGAATTAACACTGGGCAGCATTGGATTCATCTGTGACGTTTTTTAACAAGATCCCGACGTTATGAGGCAAACATATTTTCATATAAATCAAGAAGACTTGGAACCGACTCTCACAGATGAAGGAAAAAACAAACTGGAAGCAAGACTCAAAAGATCAGATATAGACATCCCTAAGTTAAAATCATTCTTGTCTGCACTTTAGTAACTTAAGTACAACAATAAAGCATGAATAAAAGTTTATAAAAAATGACTAGACAAACAAAATTAAGTAATAAACATCCCTCAACAACAGCAAGGTAGACGGCCCACTAACTTTTCTCTTCCACTGTATTTCATCTTTCTTACTTTCTCTTCCCTCCACCCACTCTGAGGTGCCTCTCTTCCTCCCCCCCCCCCCCTACCTTAAAAAAAAAAAAAAAAAAAAAAAAAAAAAAAAAGAGCGACGGCACTCACGTCACAGACTCCACTGGGTTCACCTGCCAGCAACTCTCTACCTCTCCCTCACCTGCACAGTGATGGGAGCTTGACCAAACCCGCTCCAGCCTACCAGCTTGCTTACCACCCACCAATAACGTCCACCTCTGGCCTACTACAACTTTCAACGGCTGACCAGATACACCATAGATATCCTGGTGCTTTCCGTCACATTGCTAGCTTACACACTTATAGCCAAGCAATTCAAGAGGGACGACAAGTAGTAGATGGGACTGAAGACTTCCAGAAGACATATTGGCCGGCTATGAGGTGGTGAAGAATTGTTCCAGAGATAACCCAGATTTTTTAAAGGACCCTTCTTGGCCCGAAATAGATTCATTGAAATAAAGAAAAATGCTTGACAAACCCAGTGGTTCCAGCCATTTAAATTAGATGTGTTCTTATAGAACAAAGGAAAGAGAAAAAGATAGACTCATGAATAAATAAAAAGATGTAGTGTTGAGAGAGATAGCTGTTAATGTTAAAGAAGGCTCCATGCCGCTTAGCTATAACTAGAATAGGATCTTATAGGGTAAAAAATCAAGGAGATTACTAAGGAAGAATCATATGGGAATCTGTTTGAATAATGATTAATGATAACGGGGTTATGCTAATTATTCAAGAATAGGGATAAATAATATTTGCTGATAGGTTAGACCTAGCTTGAGAAATAGTTAGGAAGGACACTAGTCCGTTTGATGAAATATATAGTTTTTTTATAAAGGAAACATCGTTATCCGATTAAAGAGATTATTGTACGGGAGGGTGGTGGGTACCATCAGAGGTGAATGGGAATGGTAGTGCACTTGTGGACGTATGTGTGGGGAGGAGGCTGTGGATAGCCAACACCTTCCGACACAGAATGATCCACAGGTACACGTGGAAACGGATGTTGACTATGAAGGATAAAAGAGTGGTGGAACGAAAGTCATTGATTGATTATTTATGTGTGGATGAACGAATGAAGAAATCTGTGATGGATGCTAGGGTGTATAGGGGTATTGGAGGGGGTCTGTCTGATCATTATGTAGTGGTGGCTAAGGTTAGGATACAAAAGAAGTGGGTGAGGAGAGCTGGAGGGAGGCGAGAGGAGGGTGGAATGGTGAGGAGGGTGGAGAGGTTGCAGGAGGAGGAAGTCAGGGAGGAGTACAGGAGAGCAGTGGAAAGACGACTAGGGGGGTTCGACCTGGAAGTTATGGAGGAAGTGGAGGAGATGAGCAAGGTGTTTAAGGATGAGATCTGTGTAGCATGTGGGGAGGTGTGTGGAGTGAGGAGAAGAGGGAGGGGAGTGAAAGGTACAGCATGGGGAACAGAAGAGGTAAGAATAGCTGTGGAAGAAAAGAAGAAAGCATATAGAGAGTGGTTGGGTAGTAGTGGGAATGAATATTTCGAGTGACAGAAACGAGCGAGGTACATGGAGAGTAAGAGGGTGGTGATGAGAGTAGTGAAGGAAAGTAAGAGAAGAGTAGATGAGGAATTTGGAAGGAATCTGAGTGTAAAATGGAGGGAGAGTAAAAAACTGTTCTGGAAAGAAGTCAAGAAAGTTAGGGAAGGTAGCAAGGGAAACAGTAAGGGTGTGAAAGATAAGAATGGGAGAATGCTAGCCGAGAAGCAAGAGAGATTCGAAAGATGGAGGGAGTACTTCAGTGAGTTGCTAAATGTAAGGAATGAAGAGCCAGCAAACATAGCTGGATATGGTATGGGAGGGAGAAGAAGAGAAGTAGTGGAGGAGGAGGTGGGGATCAGGAGGTCAGAAATGTGGGAAGCCATGAAAAGAGTGAAGTTGGGGAAAGCACCAGGAACAGATGGAGTGTGTGGGGAAATGTTGAGGTATGGTGGTGAGATAGTGATAGAATGGGTATGGAAAATGTGCAAACTAGCATGGGAGAAGGGGAGTGCACCCGATGACTGGAAGACTGGCATAATAGTCCCCCTATTTAAGGGCAAAGGGGAAAGAGGAGTGTTTGGTAACCATAGGTGGGCACTAAGGCGATAAAGTAACGCGATAATGTAACGCGTTAACGATTTCGGGTTAACATTTAACGGATAAATTTGTTTCAGGCTTTAACAAATTAACGGTAACGTCGATACTTTTTGTTCCAAAATAGCGATAATCGTTAATTAATTGCCAAACATGCAGAAATCCGCAGAATAGTCAATAAATAGGTAAACTAAAAGCCGAACCGAACCCTCGTAATTTCTTCTCCACCCATGAGTTTCTTTTTTCTAATAAAATAATGATAGCATTGCTGCATTTAAGATTTTTTATTTAAAATATGATAAATATCAATATCTTCGATAAATAACGATACTAACGAAGTAACGACATCGTTATCGAAAGGGTCGGATTTAGTGATTTAAGGATTTAACGATTTTAACGGTAACGAGCGATAAATGTATCGCCGGTTAACGGTTACCGGTTAACGAAGTTAAGGTTTTCGTTAACGAAATAACGGTTAACGAAGTTAAGGTTTTTGGTAATCGTGCCCACCTATGTTGGTAACCACTGAGGAATATGTCTTCTAAGCGTAGTAGGGAAGGTATACAGTAGGGTAGTGATTGAGAGAGTGAGAGTGAGAATGGAGAAATGGATAGGTGACGAGCAGGGAGGTTTTAGGAAGGGAAGAGGATGTGTAGATCAGATTTTTACCGTGAATTGTGTTGTGGAGAAGTATCTGGAGAAGAAACAAAAGGTGTATGTTGCCTTTATGGATGTTGGTGTATCGCTTAAAAGGGAGGGAATTGAGTGGAAGCTACCTATACTGCTGTTTGCGGATGATACAGTTCTGATGAGTGATAATGAATGGGAGTTGCAGGGAGTTTGGAACAGTGTGCAAAAAACGGAATTTGAAGGTAAATGCGGGGAAGAGCAAGGTTATGGTCTTCGAAAGGGGTGAAGTCACAGAGTGTGAGGTGAAGCTGAACGGTCAGGCTATGGAGATCGTCAACTCTTTTAAGTATCTGGGCAGTGTGTTGAGTAAAGATGGGACTATGGATGAAGAAGTGCGGGAGAGGGTACAACAGGGGAAGAGGGTTGTAGGAATGCTAAAAGCAGTAACAAGAAATAGGGTGGTCAGTATTGAAGTGAAGAAGTCCTTGCATGACAGTGTGGGAATCCCGACACTGGCTTACGGAAGCGAAGCATGGACGTTGGTTGAGAGACTCAGACCAAGAGTGAGAGCAGTGGAAATGAATTACTTAAGGAGTGCGTGCGGAGTTACATGGAGGGATAGACAGACTAATGAGGAAATAAGAAGGAGGTGTGGTGTGGAGGTAGATGTGCTGGAAAGTGTGAAAAGGAACAACTTGAGGTGGTTTGGCCATATGGAACGTATGGAAAGCGAGAGAATGACTAAGAGGGTGTACGAGAGCGAGGTGGAGGGACAGAGAGGGAGAGTAGACCGAATGAGAGGTGGAAGGATGGAGTGAAGAAGTACATGAACGAAGGCGGTGCTGGTTGGGGGGAGGGGCATCGACTGACTGGGGACAGAGGTGCATTGGGGGCGGTTCGTTCGTGGCCACCCCTTCGGGGATCACGGCGTCAGGCAATAGATAGATAGATAGATTGTACGGAATACAGCTCTAAGATTAAGCGATCCTGTAATCATGATATAAGTAACAAGTCGAGGCGACTATTGCGAGAGATATTGTATTATTGAAAGTAGTCATGCTATATTTGAGTTGAACATTGAGTGGGAAATTGTTGTTCTAATATACTAGGCGATCAAGTGTTAAAATGTTGTAATAGGTACTTTTGAAATATCGGATATATTGAACTATGTAATGACCTATATGAGTTGAAGCTTGATAATATTGAAATAGTATACGAGTTAAGTTGTATTGTGTAACTTCATCTGTGAGATAGGAATCAGGAGTGTGGGACACTCTGGAACAGAGTTAGATGTAAGTAATTGCCTACGGGTACATATTTACACGTTTTGGAGATATATGATATATATAGATAGGATGTAAATATAGGAAGGTCTAGATTAAATTGATTAAAGCCTCGGTCCTACGATTGGACATAATGAGGCGTAGTAAAACATATGTGATATATATAGTTAGGTTGTAAGTTTAGGAACGTCTTGACTAAATTGATTAAAGTCTTGGTCCTACAATTGGACATATTGAGGCGTAGTAAAGTTTTGTTAATTCCTTTGGAAATAGTGACTTGCCTTTGCATCGAAGTCGGAGTGAATCAATGCCTGAATAACGGGTATCCAAAAAGGTGGTAACAGGAACTTAAGAGTTCCAACGTACAAACTATATTGGGTCGACGGTAATGTTCAATTTATGGATTGAACTCATTCCGGCCCGAACAGAGAATCGATTGCTATGAGGATACGTCATGCTACCAGGAAGTTTTTGTTAAATAAAGGATACAAACTTCTAAACAACTGTCGAATGATTCCCATCTTAGTAGAATACTTATAATTGGAGACATAAGTACTACAATATATACTGGAAAATGACACCCTACTGACGAACTGTTTAGGGAACTAACTGTATTTAATATTGGATATGCATATTTCCTTGCCGTGAAGCTGTGCGGGGGTGTATAACCCACAGAGAAAATTGAGCACACCTAATTTTTGGGGAGCTTTTTAGCAAGTGTGGTAATATGATCTTTCCAAGAAAGGTCAGATGAAAACGATACACCTACAATATTGATAAAATATTGAGACAAGATGAAGGGTTGATTTGTGTATTGCTGAAGAATAGTTCATAGTCTTGCGGAAGATTGTAATGGAGAGATAGAGGGAGAAATTTAAAATTAATGATAAAATGATAAATTAATAAACTTAAAATTAATGATAAAAAGCTATCGACAGTACATCGTCAATAACAATATGTTGTAGTGTAGATAACTTTTTATCATTACTTTTAAGTTTGTATGTGTTGGAATTCGCTCATTTAATATTTGTGAATTGTGTGACGCTTCTGCATAGTAGCCACGTGCGGGCATGTGCGCGCGTCGGCTGCCCAGCCGTTTAGAAACCGGCTGGTGGCAGCCGGCCGGTAGGCTTTTCCTTAATATATACTCTACGACAATGTAACTAATGTCTGTGATATTCTTATGTTGTTTCACAGCTTGAAGCTGCCCTTATTCTTAACCAACGCATCTTAGTATATTTTATTCTCGATAGTTGATTGTTTCATTATAATATATAAGATGTGAGTCTAATGAGAGCGGGAAGAGACGGGCGGGGGAGAGAGACCGGCTAGGGACGTTGCTTCGCTTGCTTAGCTTGGGACGAGCCTGAAGCGCTGCCACATGCATTTGATTGCAACGTTAGGCTTAGTTTCGACTCACGCGCGGGGTAGAGGATTTTGACCCGGCAACTGTGTTGAGTGTTGCTGGGCCTGGGATGTATTCTGTGTGCCTAGGGCGGGGTCCAGACAGATTCAAGACTCAGAGCTCACCTCATTGTCGTACCCTTCGGACCCCCTTGATATCTATCCCTCTCAACCCCACTTAGAAACGTTCTCTCTTACATTGTATACCTTCTTTCCACTACTTCACCAATCTATTTAATTATCCCATCCCCTTGATAGACCTTATATCTATTATTGTATTAACGACGAGCTCTCAGATAACTAGATAGGATTTTGGGCCTTATGCAGAGATTTAATTGTTAATGAGACCTAGGAAGCTTTTTTGTTGTCTCATATTTGGTGGTTTCATGCTTGCTAGTGTGTTCTTGTGTCAGGTTAGCAGGGGCTAGACCGGAGGAGAGGCTTTTTGCGATCCTTTAAGTAAAGTCTGCTGGTGCGAGTCCTGTGGACCCGCACGACTTTACTAGGATACCCGTGGGAGTCTGGGGGGGTATTTTCTTGTCTGTGTCCCTGTGTGTCTAGTGTTGTGTTGTGTGAGGGCCCTTGCCTAGTCCACTCAGCACTGCGCTAGCACGTCTTGCTTTTGTTTTAGGGTCGCCAGGAGAGAGTCAGATACTTGCGATCTGAGTCTCTCAAGAGAGCACCCTTTCAATTAGAGTAATTTGGCGCACAGACCTGGGAACGTCCCTAGGCTAGAGCAGGTGGCTCAGCCCGGGTATCCGAAGCCTATATCCTTCCGGCTAGACCTCTGCCACCTTGCAGATTAACAGCTAGGGGTTTATCATCTCTGTATGCTTGTTATTGTGCCACAGTTTACCGTTTTTGTGAGCATTGTGAGTCAGGGTGTGGCTTAGAGACTCTGTCCGAGCAGGCTTGCCTGAATAAGAGTGAGAAGCACACCTGTATGTGGTTATGTTGCGAGTTGCTACCTTTATTTAATTATACCTATGCCATTATGCACTGTAGGTCTTATCACTAGTATTTATTCCTGCTTATAAGTTAAGAGTTCTCTAAATCCGTAACGTACTTTCTTTGCTAAGCATCAGATCCTACAGTAGCCGCATGCAGTTTAGAAACCCGCATCTTGTCTACCTGTACGATGTTTTGAGGACTGTTTGCTTTCACCTTCTTTCACGCAGGGGTGATTAGTTGTATTAATTAACGTAACGTTAAATGTACTTTCTTCTAGTTTGTTATTAAATTGTTTCTGCAATTTAATTCCGTTATCTATCTTTTCCTTGAAGCTTTAAGTCAACTTAATTGTGTAATCTTTTATATAGCCTGCTTGACTATCAGCAGTCTATAGTGCGTGCACCCTGTAACCGAGTCATAGGATACCTCGTTGTCCAGGCAGGACTCTTGACGGTTTAGGGTGGTTTGTTGCCCGGGTTTATAGATAAGGGTTGGATCTAGCGTTTTCCGTTGTTGCTTGTTGCCGCATACCTAGTCCAATAGAAAGAGTCCAGTGTTTATATATCCCAGGACGTAACAATTGTGGTTTATTTTTCAAATCACTAAGTAGTTTGTTATTAAATATTTCTTTAACCCGGGAATGGCGAGAACACTCTTAAGAGGTTTTAATGGGCGACGGCGAGAAAGCTCTTAAGAGGGAAGGCCGTAAATTTATTTTTTAAAAGGCCCCAGTAGCACTTAATTTTTTTTTGTTTCCTCCATACCTCATATCACTCCTCCACAGCCCCTCCTTCCCCCCCCCCCTTCAATTATCACCTATTTTCCCTGTTATTCCCTTATTCATTGGTATATTTCCGTGTAAACATCTCCAAATCGATCCTTGGCTGTGGTCCTGTGTGCATTACACTTGATGAATGAACCGCTAGCTAACAATTCGCGATTTTGACCAGAAAAATTATATTCCCACTTGTTTTATTGTTGCTATAGGTTACTATCTTCATATTAAAGGTAAAATAGGTGCATAGGAATATGTAATAACGATATTTATCGTAAAATGACGATTTTAGGCAGGAATGGAGCCTAATAATGCCGCCCAGAACTGTGGTGTTCACTACACCCTGCGCGCGCTTAATGGGTTAATAGGTCTGATGATGGGAAAGGTTCCCAAAACTAGTCACCAATAAAGATGTAGTGGAATATATTAGTCATCATCCTGAGCTGGCTCTACACTATACGTTACCCCGTGGGCACCTCTATTGTGAACACTATATATGAAATAAAAAGAAAGGACAATGAAAACACCACACCACCACAAAGTGATAATCACACCGCTGCCACCAATGTTATACCAGGTTTTTGCTGGGATTAACTGGACTAATTAGGTAGGTTCTTACTTGACTGGAGAAGTTGAATCGACATAAACACATGCACAAGGTAATAGAGGATAAATATAATACAGAGTACAAGCATAGGTTAAATTATTCAGGGTAACTATAGCATAATGTACAGTTACTATCAGGCATGGATAGGTCAATTTATACAAGTTGCAAAGCACGAACGAGGATCTTTCAGCGCCGTAAAACAACACCTGGTGCAAGCCCCTACAGTTGCATTCTCTGATTATAAACAACCATTCTGGTTACACACCAACGTATCGGAGCTGTGCTGGCTCAAGTACAAGATGGGCGTGAGCATATAATCACTTGCGCCAGTGCCACTTTGAACACCGCACACAAAATTTATGCAGCTAAAAAAAAAAAAAAAAAAAAAATGCCTCGGGGTCATTTGGGCATTAAAATTTGTTTGCTCTTTTCTGCTAGGCACAAAAGTGGATATAATTTCAGACCACCAATCCCTGCAATGGCTACGAAGATCAGAAACTAACTGCTCTTCTCGTTCGTTGGCGAGAAAGCTTGGAGGAGTTCGACTTTGGATGTCACTACCTTCCAGGGAAACTTCATACAAATGCTGACACCCTCTCTCGCCTGCCCGTCACAAGTGCTAGCATAAATCATCTACCCACGATAACCAAGTTCAAATATTTCAGTTACCCCTGTAAATCCAACTAGCTTAGTCACCCGCCCAAATTCAATAGTGACCCCTCCAAGTTAAAATATTTTAGGTACCCCTGTAAATCCAACTAGTTTAGTTACCCACCCAAGTTCACCGACAAAAACGCAGACCGAGGGCGGTCAGCCCTCAAGAAAATGCCAACCCCATATTACTAAAATCATGGTTAACTAAAATAAAACCAAAATGGATTCCCAAAGATGTTTTGTATAACTTACATCGTGTAGGAGATCAACTGTATACGGAATCAGGACACATTGCAATCAACCCACAAACAGCCAAAAAAATACTACTAATAATCCACGAAGGCAAAGGTATTCACCTTGGCCAAGCAAAAATTTTGAAAGTCATTCAACAAATGTATTGGACCAGCAGCCCCAACACCCTCGCCAAGAAAGTTGCAGAAGCTTGCAGACCGTGTGGATTAGGAAAATATCGTACCATAACTCCAGGACCAGCCGGAAAACTAGTCGCCTTTAACCTTTAAAAGGCGAGCTATATGTAGTGAACACCCTACTACTTGGCGACCATATTAGGCTTTATTCCCACCTAAAATCGTCATTATACGATAAATATCATTATTACTTATTCATATGCGCCTATTTTACGTTTAATATGAAAATATTAACATGTAACGGCAATAAAACAAGTGGGAATAGTGCTTGAAGGTGAAAATCGCGAATTATTACCGACCGTTCATTGATGAAATTTGAGGGAAACGCGACGTACACCCTCCCTCTCCCATGCCTAGAGGCAGACTTAGTCTCTCTCTCTCACTCTCTCTCACAACACGCACTCGTTAGGCGCATGACCACGCCTTAGAACCGGATTGGAGATGTTGGCACGGTAAATAAACCAATAAACAAGGGAATAGGAGGAAAAATAGGTGATAATTGAAGGGGGGAGGGGCAGGGGGGGGGGAGGAGAGGGTTTTGACACATGTGGAAGAGTGATAGGAGTTATGGAGGTGAATTATCTCACTTAATCACTTATTTTTTTGTTTTAAGTGCTACTAAGCCTTTTAAAAGGCTTTTTTTAGGCCTTACCTCTTAAGAGGATCGTCGCCTTTGCCCAACAAAACCTCTTAAGAGTGTTCTCGCCGTTCCCGGGTTAAACCTGGGCAGACTCTGTCCCTCGACGTTATGGGTCCATTTTCCATGAAACAAGGCAAAAGATTCATCGTCACCTTAAAATAATACCATGGGGTATGAACTTGTGCCCTAGGGAAGACGGCATCACGCCCCACGAGACTATATGGCGTTGCACCTCTGCTGCTACCCTTCACGCCCTCCACGACGACCATATCCACCGACCCTCTACAACACAGAACGTCCTTCATACCGCCCAAGGATGCTAGGACACAGCCAGAGACATCACGCCCCCACAAAGGCCTTACGCCATCTATGATTTAGTAATGATGGCCAAACTACCAGTGTCCAACAAACTTGACCTCAGATACATCGGGTCATACAAAATCACCAAGGTCCACAACCCGTATCAGATTATCATAAATTATCACAGAGAGTCTCGTACCTACCGAAATTGCTTCGTGAGGATTTATCGTCCTCTGATTATGGATAGGGACACCTCCAAGCCCTACACATCACCTCCGTCATCCGCCACGTCCCAACCCAAACCACACCGCCACCACCCGCCCTGTGATTTACCCTATTACTTCACCCTCACTACCTACTCCTTCCTCCTCTCCTCCCCTTTCTGCCCCACCTTATTCCCCCATTTTTTTCCACCCCTCCAGCTATCCCTAATCGTCCTCACTCTATCCCTCACCCTCCACCAAGACCCCTTCACCCTTCTTCAGCACCTACTCGTCCCCGTTATTCCCTTCGCCTCGCCTGCCTCCAACCCCCCAATACCGTACCATAACTCGATGCCCTTCTATCAACCGCCCTCCTCGCCCTAAGCGACGCCCCCCCCACTACACAATATAGACCACCTTTTTCTTCCACTTCACCCCCTTCGTCACCAACTTCTTCATCCCCTTCACTTCTGCACTGAGCATTCTCAGACAGTACTGTATATTATCTCCATTACCACGGTGCAAACTACTGTATGGTAGAGCTGAAGTAGAGATTTTATATGCAAAGATTTGTGAACGTATGGACTTGTATGTTTGATTGGTGTACCCTATCCCCTCCCCCTTCCTTGTATCTGTGTACCCGTAAGCATACAGCCATGCGAGCCAGCCGTATGCTAATTGTTGGGGAAGGTGGAGTGGCTTTCAGCTATATCGAAATTAGATAACTTACAATGCTTATGAAATCCAGTTTGACATTCCATCATCCATGGCACTAGCCTTCCACAAACCCATTCACAGCAGGAACTCCAAAATACACCTAAGGAGGCTATAAAACACCTATCTTCTGATCTCTCTATTATCTCTAATTGGGGCAGAGAAAACCTTGTTACGTTCAATGCTTCCAAAAATCAATGTCTCCATCTGTCTACTCGTCGCCCCCTTCCAGAAAACCATGACCTACTCTTCAACAACATACAATTTAACCCTTCATCTTCTCTTAATATTCTCGGTGTCTCTTTTTCTTTCATTCTCTCTTGGAAAGATCATATTACCACTTTTGCTAAAACAGCTTCCCTGATGCTGGGTGTACTCAATCGCCTCCAGGGGTTCTTCACCCCTGCGCAGCTTCTTGCTCTGTACAGGTCCACAGTGCGTCCATGTATTGAGTATTGTTCACACATGTGGGGAGGATCCTCTCACACAGCACTTCTAGACAAAGTAGAAAAAGAAAGCCTTCTGTCTCATTAACCCCTACTGTACCATAGGGTACTAGCATTAATGTACCCCCCAGTCCCAAGCAATGTGGCCAACATGGCTTCAGAGGAAAGATATAAGAACCTCCCACCTCAAACGATGGAGGAATACTGCCTCTCCCAGCAGGTGGGGGCTTGGATATAAGCTGAGAAGTGTTGCCAAGGTCTTAGAGAAGTGCTCAAATGTTGTGATACCAGGTACTGCCTGATACTGGCAGTTACAAGGATCGTGTATTACTGACGGCTGGGAGCCGTCGCTGGGACTGGGGAGTGATTTATCTACTGACGGCTCTCTGCTATCGCTGGTACTGAACGGGTTAACTCACGTCCACTCACCAATTCTCTACAGTCTCTCTCTCTTTGTCGCAATGTTGCATCTCTCTCACTATTCTACTGCTATTACAATGATCAGTGTTCCTAGGTGCTCTAGCAGTGTATACCACAATATGAGAGTTCCGTCCTCTTTTTTCACCAGTACGACCACAGACGACCACAAGCTTTTGGATGGTATCATGATTCCAACATGAATCATGTCCTGTAGTTGTGTAACCTCTTCTTGTCAATGTGGAGGTATCTTTAGTCTGGAAGGTAGTCAAATAGGAGTACCGGTGGACTGAAAACTGTAGGAGGGCAGATTGGTGCAACTGACTGGCATATAATCCTGGGGAATACATATTGGTAGGCCTACTAGAACAAAAGTTTGAATAGTTTTTAACCCCTTCAGACTCATATGATGCAGAGGTTGCCAGATTAGCAATAAAAAATAGAGTTCTCTCACTCTTATAATTACCTCTCCAAAAATTAGTTTTCTGCCCACAGCTAACTCAAAGACAACTGCAGAGGTTGAAGTAACTAAACTAAAGGTTTCTAAATACCCCTGATGGTAACAAAGGCTTTAACCCTACGGCTGCGGCTATGTTTGGGCAAGTTAGGGCATATTCACGCACCCCTGAATGATAAATCAAGCATCTGCATTAAATGAAGTGTATTCTGCCGAAAACTAGGCGAAAATAGCTTCAAAATGACACCAGAACGGACCCTGTACGTGGTCTGGTTCACCCGCAGTGGTCCCAGTGAAACGCGGTAACCCCGCTATTATGTAACACTCGCTCGCTTGGCTACACTGGTGAGAGAGACAGAGAAAGACCCGCGCGAGACACAGCCTAGCTCAGTGAGCTGCTCGGTGCTCTGAGGGTCGGAGGTGGGCCCCTCACGCTCCCGCCCACTGACACTTGATTTTTACGTTTTTTACAGGCTTTTAAAGCCTGGAAATTGTTGTAACTTGCCAAAACATTCCAGAACGTCACCCGCAGCGAAAGGGTTAAAGTATCCCTAATCGGGTCAAAATCGCGTCATATTTCGGAGAGGTTTAACGATGAAGTGAAGGAATGTCATCCCGGATATCTGGTTACACCGATTTTTGAGGTAGGTTACTAGAACTATGGTTGTGAGTGACTTAATTAAAAAAAAAATCCTGGTTTCTAATTATCAGGCGTTTAGGTAGAATAAATGGATGTTTTGTGATCTTAGCCACTAAGATGTTATAATAGCAGGAATGAAAAACAAACTATTATGGTGAGATACCACTTCCCTTGGGGTAAATGGTCAGTAGATTTTTTTAAGTGGCCTCAACTTTTCTTTCTTTTTTATTTAAAAAGTATGCATGGGGCAAGACCCTTCAGCCCCTGTATCTAGTAGCAAGCATGCGAAAATTGTTTGTACCTGTAGTTATTCATAAATTGACACCTTGGAATCATCAGTTCTGGCCTGCACCATGATAAAGCCATGCAAGGGAATGTTTAATATCATGTTGTTGATGTGTCTTTTACTCTGCATGTTCATCACCTTACTCTTCCTCGTTTGTCATCTCATCTTCTTCCTCATCCTCTGGTTATGAATGGTATAGTTTCCCCTGTTGTGATTGATGTTTTGAGCACTTCAATGAACTGTTGAATGTAAGGAATGAAAAGCTTTCAAACATAGTTGGATGGAGTATGGGAGGGAGAACAAATTTACTTAAAGTAGGGGAGGAGGAGGTGGGGATCAGGAGGTTAGAAGCGTGTGAGACTTTGAAAAGGGTGAAGATGGGGAAAGCATCAGGAATAGATGGAATGTGTGGGGAGATGCTGAGGTATGGTGGTGAGATAGGTATGGACAATGTGTAGACTGGTGTGGGAGAAAGGAAGTGTGCCTGAAGACTGGAAGACAGGCACTAAAGACCCTTTGTATAAGGGTAAAGGGGTGAGAGGAGTGTATGGCAATTATAGGATTATGTCTCCTAAGCATAGTGGGGAAGGTGCACAGTAGGGTAGTGATCGAGAGAATGAGAGTGAAAATGGAGAAATGGGTAGGTGAGGAGCAGGGCGGATTTAGGAAGGGAAGAGGTATTGTAGAACAGATTTTCTTTTTGAAATATGTTGTTGAGAAATATCTGGAGAAAGGACAAAAGTTGAATGCTGCCTTTATGGACTTGGAGAAAGTCTACTACAGAGTTGATCGAGAAGACCTGTGGAAAGTATTGCGCAAATACGGAGTAGATGGCAAGTTGTTGAAAGCAGTGAAGGGCATTTATGAGGATGCAAAGGTGGCAGTGCATATGAAAAATTAACAGAGCAAGTTCTCTGATCTGAATAACAGGAAGCAAGAGTGTTTGATGTGAGGGTTCTGTTATTTCATGCAGGTGGGCGGTGGTGGTGCTTCACAGCAGATGGGTGATGTTAGTAATAGTGATAGTCGTTCCTTAGGTAACCTGGTCGAACAGCCCTGAGTTCCTAAGGAAGGCCACGGCCGAGACCAGGTTTTCCCAAAGGACTATCAATGAATGTATATTGTATTGTTGGCGTAACTGGTTGTGTGGTACGCAGCCTACCATAATATGCTTAATACTAGAATTACGTGGGACCAGGTACTCAGTTCTGATCTCAAAATAAAGAACTTGACAACAGAGGCAGCCCTTGACAGCCTGGAAAGCCGCCATCTAGTATGTGAGACTGTAATCACATTCTCTGTGGACAAAACAGTCTTTAAACTTGTATGTATGTATGTATGTTGTAATACATCCCGGACAGTCATCCAACCTCTTCTAATAACTCAGAAGGGCGGGATAGTTCCCAAATCGCAGCCTAGTCAGGTGGAATATGTCTTCACGGCAGAGGGCTTCTGAGGGATTGATTTCAGGGGCTATGCATGTAGCTGAGTGTTGTATTTGAGTGACTGGATAGATCAGTGTTCTACAGCTCACCTTCAGCGCTTACCCAGGCTGGAAGGAGAACGTCTAATGATCTTTGCTTACCCAGGTGGAATAACCAGACTGAAGAATTTTAGAACTAAGTGACTCATTTATTCATAACAATATCGTACTAAATAAAGTAGGCAATACAGCTGAATATTTGAATTTGCATTGTATTAATGTTGAAGGTAATTTAGCTGTAAACATAGAATCAAATGTACATTTCAAGTAATACTTACACAATAAACAAGAATTAATGTTATCAATGTCTCCTGTACAAGTGAAGAATTAACGACTGCAATTAATGATCTCCAGGATTCCACTCTAGGCCATGGTGGCATACCTACGCTAGGTCTGCTAGAAGTTGCCCCAGCCCTGTCTTCAGTTATTATATATGCATTTGCAACATGTCCTTTTTCACTGAAATCTGTCCTGACCATTTAATATAGCTAAGATTATGCCTATTTACAAATAACGAGAAACAAGCCTTATTGTCTTATTCAAAACCACCGCCCGGTGTCAGTATTACCAGGTACGAGTAAAACATTGGAAACATAATGTATAAAAGGAATATAGACTTGTTAACAGCTCATAATACTATCACCAAGGAATATAGACTTGTTAACAGCTCATAATACTATCACCAAGGAATATAGACTTGTTAACAGCTCATAATACTATCACCAAGGCACAGTATCGATGTATGAAAGGATGTTCACCAGAGTCGGCATAAACCTAATTAAAATATGACTTTCTAAATTCCTTTGACAGTAAAAAATAGTACAATTTACAAATATTAAAGCATTTGACACCGTAAATCATCATAATTATTTTTGAAAAACCTTAGAAAATACTACTTTAGAAATACTACACATTAATGGTTCCAGTTATTTTTAAGAAACTGCAAATAATATTTACAGTACAAAAATATACAATCTCAGACACAAACTATAGCCTGTGGAGTTCCAGGGCCATTGCTATTCATATTATACATTAAACTAAGTAGGTTACTTAAGCTTATTTTATTGGCAGATGTCATCACCCTCTATACGAGTCACAAGGATCTTGGCTCTCTGATTTATTTAGTAAATATTGAACTTGGCAACGTAATCAATTGGAGAGCTGCAAGCAAACATACACTTAATCCATTGCCTGCGGGAGACGTTCCTGAACGCCATGGCAATTTACAGGCTTTTAAAGCCTCTTAAAGCCTGTAGAATCGAGTGAGAGGGAGCGGGAGCGCGACAGGTCACACGTCCTTCCCCCAGCCAGGCGGCCGCAGCACTGAGGGCTCTGAGTCAGAGTCTCGCGACATATACAGTGCTGCCAAAGGCAAATGTAGCACGCCAATAGCGATAATTACTCATTTTAGCAAATGTCTATGGTAGAGCTGCGGGTGAACCCTGCAAGCCACGAAGCTAGTTTTGGTGTAATTTTGAAGCTATTTTCTTTTAGTTTTCGGCTGAATACAATTCAATTTCATTCAGACACTTGCCTAATCAATCAATTGTGCCTGAATGAGCCCTAATATGGCAGAAATAGGTGGAAGTGTGCCAGCAGCGTAATTGTTAACATAGTTAAAACGAACTACATTATTTGTCATTAATATAAACATAAACCAAGAAACTTGAAACATATTAAACTCTCCAACTCAGTAGTGAAAGCAGAGGATATCATAAGATTCTTTGGCATTATCTTGATCGACAGCTGTCATGGTCACCTCACTTACAAATTTAACTAGCAAAATGTATAAACAGTATCTCACACGTAATTGCTTTAAGCCTTAATTTTGGTGCCCTAAAACGGTTAATATATTCTTTAGTATACCCCTTTCTCTCATAATGCCACACAGTATGGAGGGCAGTTGGAAAAACGAAATTGAAATCAATAAAATAACTTTGAAAAGGATCCTAAGAACAATTACTTATAGATCTTGGTATGCTCACACCAATGAAATATTTATATATCTTAGGTTAAATTAGAAAATGTAAATACTTATTGTAGTGATATATTTGTATACAAATCTATGAATAATCATACTAATTAAGGAATATTTAGATATCGTACTGATGATAGATATAAGTTACGGAATAACCCTTTACAAATTCCACTAATGATAACTAAGCAATCCCAAACGTCTATACAGTACAATCGCGCGAAGAAGTGATGACTCGGTTTTTCTAATGCTCGGACAAAAGTCTCCATATCTGGCGACTGCTGGCAACTCTCCACTATCACTCGGAGCCCGGTCTTTTCCTAATTTATATCTATAGGTCTCTGGATATTCTCAATAATTGGTCTACTGACAAAATTAACCTATTTATGCCCTCTAAAATATATTTATGTTGTAGTTTGAATAAATATAAGTAAGGTTTGCTTTCAATTTTTAAATAGAATAATGAAAGTAGTTATTTTCCATGCGCTATCTAGCATGTTACACTCCCAGGGACTGGAGGCCTACCGCGGCCGCCTGCAAGACAGACAGTCACTGCCAGGATATGAGGGAGAGTGCGTCTCCTGCTTTTATATCCACCTTTGTCCTTTACTACCTGTCTTTCCATCTTCCGTTCTTATATGGCAGTCCCTATGTGTTATCATATATTTTATAAGTTAAATTTAATCGTCTGTCTATACAAATTACAAGCTGCTCTCGAGAATTCAAGCTTTTCCACACAATATACTGGAGATACTTCTGTTTTCCAGGCAGAATGCCTATCGCATAGATAATTAAATGTGGAAAAAATACTGTTATATGTTTATTTACATGATTTACTGACACTCATGGTTTAAATATCACTGTTAACTGTTGATTTTAATTTGATGAGATACTTTTCTCCCATTATTGTTTGTGTAAAAAGTAATACAAGCATTAAGAGACTTACTCCGCATTTTAATCCTGAATCTGGTGAGCGAAATACTACGAGTTTCACATTCTTTCGTTTGGCTTAGTCTCAAATTTCGTATTATTTGTTTTCATCTCAAATAATGAGAGAAATATATTGTAACAATACTTATATATCGTGTTTTTGGTATTTTTTCCTCAACTACAGTTTTCCCCAGTGCGTAATAAATGTTTATAGTAGAGACTCGGTTGTTGCCAGATAGCACTTTCTGAACGAAAGGTACTGGAAATCGAGACATGACATATTAGCGCGATTGTACCATGGTGTAAAAGTATGGAATATATATTATTACCTCATAACATTCACATTAAACCCTCAATTTCTAGTCCCAATTACTATCCAGGTATTGATCTATCTATCTATCTATTGCCAGACGTCATGATCCCCGAAGGGATGGCCACGAATGAATTACCCTCCTGCACCTCTGTCCCCAGTCAGTCGATGCCCCTGCTCCCATCCAACACCGTTTTCATCCATATACTTCTTAACTCCATCCTTCCAACTGTCTGGGATGGTGATGTGCTGGTCTATCAGAGTGAGAGTTGAGCATTATCTGCCATACCCATAGCTTTTTTATGTTTTTATTTATTTTTCTCTGACTATTCCTTTTGCATATTTATTTTCTAGATCTCAAGTGGCAGTGTCTCTTCCGTAGATTGACCTCTCTACTGCCAACCTACAAGTTGGCAGACTGGGAGCCAAAGCATCACCTTTTTTCTCTTGCCCATCAACTTTCTCTTCATAATTGTTAAGGGGCGCAGGGCCCTGGGTGGGGCTTTGGTTGTCTTGGGCGTTTCCGCACCCTCCTCATCCCCTCGCCTGGGAGCGGCTTCTCTGCTACACTTGCATTGTTAGTTTTGAGGTCCAGGTATTCTTAGGTGTTAGGTCACTCTTGAGGTTGTCACATTTTGTTTGGTTGGCTTTCGGGTTACAAAGGCGCTTTACAGTATGGGTGCCCTTGTTATGCTAGTATCCTAATGGCTGCTACTTTGACTTGTTCTTTATTCTCAACTGTTGTAAACGTTGCTGGTTGCAATATTTTTGTAGTGTGCATTATACATACCACCACTACATTTCACACAGCACCACCACCACCCCCACCACTTAATCACTCACCTGCACCACCACCACTCCATTACACACCTACACCATCACCACCACTGTATCATACACTTGCACCACCACAACCACTTTATTACACACCTGCACTTCCACCATCATCACAGACTTGCACCACTTTATCACACATCTGCATCATCACCAGTTCATCAAACACCTGCACCATCACCACCCCCATTTCACAGACTTGCACCAGCACCACCTTATCACACACTTGCTCTACTTCCACCTAATAGTACACTTGCACCACCACCACCACATCATTACATACCTGCACCACCATCACTTCGTCACACACCTGCACCACCACAGCATCATCACGCACATTATCACCACACCACCTCATCTGTCACTCCTACTATCAACTTGTGCAATATTCGTGGCCTTTCGACTAAATTTCCCTCTGTGGAACATCACCTCTCCTCCTACAAACCTGATCTAATTTACTTCACTAAAATTCAGGTGCCTGAAGCTACTGCCAGCAGCCCCTTCTCTGTATCCACCTACTTTATCTATCCTAGTTTGATCGCCAAAGGCAGATGTTGTGTATTGGTACACAACAAACTCACTTGCTCTCGTATTCCCGACTTCGACTCCTTTGAATTCTCAACTTAAGGCTCAAACTATCCTGGCACTCACGCTTACACTAAATATTTCTGCACTTTCTATCTTTCCCCTACCTCTACTGACTTTTCCAAATCCTTGGGCAATATATACTCTAAAGTGGAACACATCTTACCCATCTCTCCTTTCTCAGAAATCTCCATCTAAGGAGATTTCAACGTTCACCACCGCCAATGGCTCTCCTCTCATTCCACTGACCAACCTGGTGAACAAGCCTACATCTTTACCATTCTAAATTACCTAGAGCAGTTGATTCAGCAACCCATACATATCCTGGATCGCTTCGGAGATCGGCTCAACATTCTTGATTTGTTTCTTACTTCTAACCCTTCCGCTTATACTGTCGATCTTTTCTCTCCTTTGGGCTCCTCTGACAATAAACTTATATCTGTCACCTGTCCTATCTCTCCAGTATGGCCACCCAATCCTTCCAGCTGTCGGCGCTTGTGGCAATTTGGCACTGCCAACGGAGAGGCTCTCCGACAGTACTTCTGTGATTTCCCATGGAATTAATTTTGCTTCTTGGGTCGGGGATCCTCGGAGAGTCGTAACTGTAGGCTATTACCAAGGAAATCCTCTCGGGCATGGAAGCATACATTCCATTTCTTTCTCTCAGATCATTGCGAAAAATCTAGGTTTACTCACACAACTGCTGTCCACAATAAGGAGGAAGGATTCAAATGGTACTGTCGCCTTCAGACTAAAGAATCTCATTCTTCCTATGTTTCTGCCCGAAATCAAGCCAAATCTGTTCTTCGACTCGCCAATCACTCTTTCATCAATAATAAATGCACTGAGCTATCAAACTCTAGCTCTTCCCAAGCTTTCTGCCATCTAACCAAAAAACTTCTCCAACAATGTTTTTTCCTCGTCTTTCCCTCCCCTTTTTCACTCTGACAGTACTACGATCAGTTCTTCCTATGACGATGCTGACTCTTCACCCAAACTTTCGCTAAAAACTCCACCTTGAATGATACGGTGCTATTCATCCCTCTCCACACTCCTCTCTCCTACTTATGCTTAATATCCTAATCCCTTCTAAAGATGTACTTTCTACCCTCTCTGGGCTTCATACTAAGAAGGTGTACAGACCGGATGGCATTCCTCCTGTTGTGCTAAAAAACTGTGCTTCCGTGCTGACTCCCTGCCTTGGTAAACTCTTCAGTCTCTGTATCTCCTCTAACGTCTTCCCTTCTTGCTGGAAGTTTGCTCTCATTCAACCTGTCCTAAAGAAGGGTGACCGCTCTCAACCCTCCAACTATTTCATTTCTTGCATCTCCAGAGTTTTTGAAACTCTTCATACTTCAAACATTCTTAAGCATTTCTCTTCTCATAATCTACTCTCAGATCGCCAGGATGGTTACATTAGGGGTCACTCTTCTGGTGAACTTCTTTCATATCTTACTAACTCTTGGTCGTCCTCCTTGCAGAACTTTGGTGAGACCTTTTCTATTGCGCTCGAGTCTATGATTGCGCTAGACATATAGATGGCCTCTTATAGAGTCTGGTACAAATCTCTAATTTCTAAACTACCTTCCTTCGGTTTTTATCCCTACATTTGTGCCTAGGTCTCTAATTTCCTTTCTGGACATTCCATAGCTGCTTTTTGTGGATGGCCATCGTTCACTTCCCCAACCTATGAACTCCTGTGTTCCTCAGGGTTCTGTTCTATCTCCAGTTCTCTTTCTAATATTAATTAATGACCTTCTCAACTGTACCGCCAGTCCTATCCATGCATATGCTAATGACTCTACCTTACACTATTCAACAAGTTTTTCAGAATGCCCCAGCATGCAATCATTTTTCAGAATGCCCCAGCATGCAATCATTCAAAAAATCATGTGATAAAGCCATAACACACTTATCTTGTGATCTATCAACCATTTCCAATTGGGACAGAGCAAATCTTGTTACTTTCAATGCTTCCAAAACCCAATGTCTGCATTTATATACCCATCAGAACACCTACAGGTCTATCCCTTATACTTCAACAATACACAAATTAATCATTCATCTTCTCTCAGTATTCTCGGTGTCCCTTTTTCTTCTGTTCTCTCTTGGAAAGATCATATAATCACTCTTGCTAACACAGCTTCCCAGAAGCTGGGTGTGCTCTAATTCATCCAGGGGCTCTTTAACCCTGCACAGTTTCTCTATCTCTCTTCACCGCAATGTTGCATCTGTCTCACTATTCTACTTCTATTACAATAAATAGTGCTTCTCAGAGCTCTCTCAGTGTATACTACCTCTACGTAGAGCACGTAGCACCTTTCTTGCAAGACAATCCCACCTTTACTCTGTGCAACTCTCCAACCCAAGAGTGAAATGATATTCCCAATCTTTCTTCTATTCAACAGCTGAGATCTGGAACTTTATCCCTGTATCCATCTTCCCTTCATCCTATGACTAAAAGTGTTTGAAACTCTGTGTGTCCAGGCAATTTGGCTCCAACATTCCTTGATTTTTGCCCTGTCATTCTTTTATCACACTCAACACCACTACCACCACTTCATCAAACACACCTGCACCACCACCACCACTTCATCACACACATTCACCACAACTACCACCACTTCATCACACTCCTACACCACCACCACCACTTCATCACACACCTGCACCACCACCACTTCATCACACACCTGCACCACCACCACCACTTCATCACACACCTGCACCACCACCACTATTTCATCACACACGCCTACACCACCACCACCACTTCATCACACACACCTGCACCACCACCACCACCACGTCAACACACACCTGCACCATCACCATCACTTCATTACACACCTGCACCACCACCACCACTTCATCACACACCTGCACCACCACCACTTCATCACACACACCTGCACCTGCACCACCACTTCATTACACACCTGCACCACCACATCCACCACTTCATCACACACACACCTGTACCACCACCACCACTTAATCACACACCTGCACCACCACCACCAATTCATCACACACCTGCACCACCACCACCACTTCATCACACACCTACACCACCACCACCACCACTTTAGCACACACACTTGCACCACCACCTTCTCTTCATTACACACCTGCACTACCACCACCACTTCATCACACACATGCACCACCACCACCACTTCATCACACACCTGCACCACCACCACCACTTCATCACACACTGCTGCACCACCACCACCACTTCATCACACACACCTGTACCACCACCACCACTTCATCACACACCTGCACCACCACTACCACTTCATCACACACCTGCACCACCACTACTTCATCACACAGACCTGCACCACCACCACAACTTCAACACACACCTGCACAACCACCACCACTTCATCACACACCTGTACAACCACCACTTCATCACAAACCTGCACCACCACTTCATCACACACACCTGCACTACCACCACTACTTCATCACTCACACCTGCAACATCACCACCACTACATTACACACACCTGCACCACCACCACCACTTCATTACACACACCTGCACCACCACCACCACTTCATCAAACACACCTGCACCAGCACCACCACTTCATCAAACACACCTGCACCACCACCACTTCATTACACACCTGCACCACCACCACCACTTCATTACACACACCAGCACCACCACCACCACTTCATCACACACACTTACATCACCACCACCTCATGACACACCTGCACCACCACCACCACTTCATCACACATGCTTACACAACCACCACTTCATCACCCACCTGCACCATAACTTTATCACACACCTACACCACCACCACTACTTCTTCACGCACACCTGCACCACCACCACTTCATCACACACCTGCACTACCACTACCACCACTTCATCACACATCTGCATCACCACCACCACTTTATTACACATCTGCACCACCACCACCAATTCATCACACACCTCCACCACCACCACCACTTCATCACAAACACACCTGTATCACCGCCACTACTTCACCACATACCTGTACCACCACCACCACTTCATCACACATACCTGCACCACCACCACCACTTCATCACACACCTGCAGCACCACCAACACTTCATCACACACTTGCACCACCACCACCACTTCATCACACACACCTGTACCACCACCACCACTACATCACACATCTGCACCACCCCCACCACTTCATTACACACCTGCACCACCACCATCAATTCATAACACACCTGCACCACCACCACCACTTCATCACACACACCTGTATCACCGCCACTACTTCACCACATACCTGTACCACCCCCACCACTTCATCACACATACCTGCACCACCACCACCACCACTTCATCACACACCTGCACCACCAGCAACACTTCATCACACACCTGCACCACCACCACCACTTCATCACACACACCTGTACCACCACCACCACTACATCACACACCTGCACCACCACCACCACTTCATCACACACTGCTGCACCACCACCACCACTTCATCACAAACGCTTACACAAACACCACCACTTGATCACACACCTGCACCACCACCACCACTTCATCACACACCTGTACCACCACCACCACTTCATCACACACCTGCACCACCACCACTTCATCACACAGACCGGAACCACCACCACCACTTCATCACACACCTGCACCACCACCACTTCATCACACAGACCGGAACCACCACCACCACTTCATCACACACCTGCACCACCACTACCACTTCATCACACACCTGCACCACCACTACTTCATCACACAGACCTGCACCACCACCACAACTTCAACACACACCTGCGCAACCACCACCACTTCATCACACACCACACCTACCAACACACTTCATCACAAACCTGCACCACCACTTCATCACACACCTGCACTACCACCACTACATTCCTCACACCTGCCCCACCACCATCACTTCATTACACACACCTGCACCACCACCACCACACACTTACACACACACCACACCACCCACCACCACCACTTCATCAAACACACCTGCACCACCACCACTTCATCACACACCTGCACCACCACCACCACTTAATTACACACACCAGCACCACCACCACCACTTCATCACACACATTTACACCACCACCACCTCATGACACACCTGCATCACCACCACCACTTCATCACACATGCTTACACAACCACCACTTCATCACCCACCTGCATCATAACTTCATCACACACCTACACCACCACCACTACTTCTTCACGCACACCTGCACCACCACCACTTCATCACAGACCTGCACCACCACTACCACCACTACATCACACATCTGCACCACCACCACCACTTTATTACACATCTGCACCACCACCACCAATTCATCACACACCTCCACCACCACCACCACTTCATCACACACACCTGTATCACCGCCACTACTTCACCACATACCTGTACCACCACCACCACTTCATCACACATACCTGCACCACCACCACCACTTCATCACACACCTGCAGCACCACCAACACTTCATCACACACCTGCACCACCACCACCACTTCATCACACACACCTGTACCACCACCACCACTACATCACACATCTGCACCCCCCCCAGCACTTCATTACACACCTGCACCACCACCATCAATTCATAACACACCTGCACCACCACCACCACTTCATCACACACACCTGTATCACCGCCACTACTTCACCACATACCTGTAACACCACCACCACTTCATCACACATACCTGCACCACCACCACCACTTCATCACACACCTGCACCACCACCAACACTTCATCACACACCTGCACCACCACCACCACTTCATCACACACACCTGTACCACCACCACCACTACCTCACACACCTGCACCACCACCACCACTTCATCACAAACCTGCACCACCACACCACTTCATCACACATACCTGCACCACCACCACCACTTGATCACACACCTGCACCACCACCACCACTTCATCACACACCTGCACCACTACCACCACCACCACCACCAATTAATCACACACGCTTACACCAACACCACCACTTCATCACCCACATGCAGCACCACCACCACTTCATCATACACATGCACATCCACTACCACTTTATCACACACCTGCACCACCACCACCACCACCACTCCATCACACACCTGCACCACCACCACTTCATCAAATACACCTGCACCACTACCACATCTTAATCACACACATGCACCACCACCACCACTTCATCAGACACCTGCACCGCCACCACATCATCACATGCACCTGCACCACCACCACCACCACTTCATCACCCACCTGCACCACCACCACCACTTTATCACACACCTGCACCACCACCACTTCATCACACACCTGCACCACCACCACCACTTCATCACACACACTTGCACCACCACCACCACTTCAACACACACCTGCACCACCACCACCACTTCATCACACACACCTGCACCCCACCACCACTTCATCACACACACCTGCACCCCACCACCACTTCATCACACACCTGTACCACCACTACTTCATCACACACACTGGCACCACCACTTCAACACACACCTGCACAACCACCACCACTTTATCACACACCTGCACCACCACCACTTCATCACACACCTGCACCACCACCACCACTTCATCACACACACCTGCACCACCACCACCACTTCATCACACACACCTGCAACACCACCACCACTACATTACACACACGTGCACCACCACTTCATTACACACACCTGCACCACCACCAACACTTCATCAAACACACCTGCACCACCACCACCACTTCATTGCACACAGCTGCCCCATAACCACCACTTCATCACACACGCTTATACCACCACCACCTCATGACACACCTGCACACCACCACCACCACTTCATCACACATGCTTGAAACATCACCACTTCATCACCCACCTGCACCACTTCATCACACACCTACACCACCAACACTACTTCTTCACATACACCTGCACCACCACCACTACATCACACACCTGCACCACCACCACCCCCACTTCACCATACATCTGCACCACCACCACCACTTCATTACACACCTGCACCACCACCACCACTTCATCACACACCTGCACCACCACCACCCCTTCATCACACATACCTGCATCACAGCCACTACTTCACCACATACCTGTACCAACACCACCACTTCATCACACATACCTGCACCACCACTTCAGCACACACCTGCTCCACCACAAATACTTCATCACACACCTGCACCCCCACCACCACTTCATCACACACACCTGTACCACCACCACCACTTAATCACACACCCTTACCACCACCACCACTTCATCACTAACCTGCACCACCACCACCACTTCATCAAACATACCTGCACCACCACTTCATCACACACCTGCACCACCACCACCACTTCATCACACACCTGCACCACCACCACCACTTAATCACACCAACACCACCACTTCATCACACACATGCACCACCACCACCACTTCATGACACACATGCACGTCCACTACCACTTTATCACACACCTGCACCTCCACCACCACTTCATCACACACCTACACCACCAACACTACTTCTTCACATACACCTGCACCACCATCACTACATCACACACCTGCACTACCACCACCACCACTTCACCATATATCTGCACCACCACCACCACTTCATTACACACCTGCACCACAACCACCCCTTCATCACACATTACCTGCATCACAGCCACTACTTCACCACATACCTGTACCAACACCACCACTTCATCACACATACCTTCACCACCGCTTCAGCACACACCTGCTCCACCACAAATACTTCATCACACACCTGCACCACCACCACCACTTCATCACACACACCTGTACCACCACCACCACTTCATCACACACCCTTACCACCACCACTACTTCATCACTAACCTGTACCACCACCACCACTTCGTCAAACATACCTGCACCACCACTTCATCACACACCTGCACCACCACCACCACTTCATCACACACCTGCACCACCACCACTTAATCACACCAACACCACCACTTCATCACACACATGCACCACCACCACCACTTCATCACACACATGCACGTCCACTACCACTTTATCACACACCTGCACCACCACCACCACTTCATCACACACCTGCACCACCACCACCACTTCATCACACACACCTGCACCACCTCCACATCTTAAACACACACATGCACCACCACCACCACTTCATCAGACACCTGCACCATCACCACTTCATCACACAACCTGCACCACCAACACCACTTCATCACCCACCTGCACCACCACCACCACATCATCTGACACCTGAACCACCACCACTTCATCACACACCTGCACCACCACCACCACCACTTAATCACACACACCTGCACTACCACCAGCACATTACACACCTGCACCTCCATATCCACCACTTCATCACACACACCTGCACCACCACCACCAACACTTCATCACACACACCTGCACCACCACCACAACTTCATCACACACCTGCACCATCACCACTTCATCACACACACCTGCACCACTTCATCAAAAACATGCACCACCACCACCACTTCATCACACACCTGCACCACCACTACTTCATCACACACACCTGCATCACCACCACCACTTCAACATACACCTGCACAACCACCACCATTTCATCACACACGTGCACCACCACCACTTCATGACACACCTGCACCACCACCACCACTTCATCACACACCTGCAAAACCAGCACCACCACCACTTCAACACACACCTGCACAACCACCACCAATTCATCACACACCTGCACCACCAACACTTCATCACACACCTGCACCACCACCACCACTTCATCACACACACCTGTACCACCACCACCACTACATCACACATCTGCACCCCCCCCAGCACTTCATTACACACCTGCACCACCACCATCAATTCATAACACACCTGCACCACCACCACCACTTCATCACACACACCTGTATCACCGCCACTACTTCACCACATACCTGTAACACCACCACCACTTCATCACACATGCCTGCACCACCACCACCACTTCATCACACACCTGCACCACCACCAACACTTCATCACACACCTGCACCACCACCACCACTTCATCACACACACCTGTACCACCACCACCACTACCTCACACACCTGCACCACCACCACCACTTCATCACAAACCTGGACCACCACACCACTTCATCACACATACCTGCACCACCACCACCACTTCATCACACACCTGCACCACCACCACCACTTCATCACACACCTGCACCACCACCACCACCACCACCACCAATTAATCACACACGCTTACACCAACACCACCACTTCATCACCCACATGCAGCACCACCACCACTTCATCATACACATGCACATCCACTACCACTTTATCACACACCTGCACCACCACCACCACCACCACTCCATCACACACCTGCACCACCACCACTTCATCAAATACACCTGCACCACTACCACATCTTAATCACACACATGCACCACCACCACCATTTCATCAGACACCTGCACCGCCACCACATCATCACATGCACCTGCACCACCACCACCACCACTTCATCACACACCTGCATCACCACCACCACCACACACCTGCACCACCACCACCACCACTTCATCACACACCTGCACCACCACCACCACCTCATCACACACACCTGCACCACCACCACCACTTCAACACACACCTGCACCACCACCACCACTTCATCACACACACCTGCACCCCACCACCACTTCATCACACACCTGTACCACCACTACTTCATCACACACACTGGCACCACCACTTCAACACACACCTGCACAACCACCACCACTTTATCACACACCTGCACCACCACCACTTCATCACACACCTGCACCACCACCACCACTTCATCACACACACCTGCACCACCACCACCACTTCATCACACACACCTGCAACACCACCACCACTACATTACACACACGTGCACCACCACCACTTCATTACACACACCTGCACCACCAGCACCACTTCATCAAACACACCTGCACCACCACCACCACTTCATTGCACACAGCTGCCCCATCACCACCACTTCATCACACACGCTTATACCACCACCACCTCATGACACACCTGCACACCACCACCACCACTTCATCACACATGCTTGAAACATCACCACTTCATCACCCACCTGCACCACTTCATCACACACCTACACCACCAACACTACTTCTTCACACACCTGCACCACCACCACTACATCACACACCTGCACCACCACCACCCACTTCACCATACATCTGCACCACCACCACCACTTCATTACACACCTGCACCACCACCACCACTTCATCACAGACCTGCACCACCACCACCCCTTCATCACACATACCTGCATCACAGCCACTACTTCACCACATACCTGTACCAACACCACCACTTCATCACACATACCTGCACCACCACTTCAGCACACACCTGCTCCACCACAAATACTTCATCACACACCTGCACCCCCACCACCACTTCATCACACACACCTGTACCACCACCACCACTTAATCACACACCCTTACCACCACCACCACTTCATCACTAACCTGCACCACCACCACCACTTCATCAAACATACCTGCACCACCACTTCATCACACACCTGCACCACCACCACCATTTCATCAGACACCTGCACCGCCACCACATCATCACATGCACCTGCACCACCACCACCACCACTTCATCACCCACCTGCACCACCACCACCACTTTATCACACACCTGCACCACCACCACTTCATCACACACCTGCACCACCACCACCACCTCATCACACACACCTGCACCACCACCACCACTTCAACACACACCTGCACCAGCACCACCACTTCATCACACACCTGCACCCCCACCACCACTTCATCACACACCTGTACCACCACTACTTCATCACACACACCTGCACCACCACCACTTCAACACACCTGCACAACCACCACCACTTCACCACTCACACTTGCACCACCACCACCACTTCATCACACACCTGCACCACCACCACCACTTCATCACACACACCTGCACCACCACCACCACTTCATCACACACACCTGCAACACCACCACCACTACATTACACACACGTGCACCACCACTTCATTACACACACCTGCACCACCACCAACACTTCATCAAACACACCTGCACCACCACCACCACTTCATTGCACACAGCTGCCCCATCACCACCACTTCATCACACACGCTTATACCACCACCACCTCATGACACACCTGCACACCACCACCACCACTTCATCACACATGCTTGAAACATCACCACTTAATCACCCACCTGCACCACTTCATCACACACCTACACCTCCAACACTACTTCTTCACACACCTGCACCACCACCACTACATCACATACCTGCACCACCACCACACCCACTTCACCATACATCTGCACCACCACCACCACTTCAACACACACCTGCACCACTACCACCACTTCATTACACACCTGCACCACCACCACCACTTCATCACACACACCTGCATCACAGCCACTACTTCACCACATACCTGTACCAAGACCACCACTTCATCACACATACCTGCACCACCACTTCATCAAACACCTGCACCACCACAAACACTTCATCACACACCTGCACCACCACCACCACTTCATAACACACACCTGTACCACCACCACCACTTCATCACACACCCTCACCACCACCACCACTTCATCACTAACCTGCACCACCACCACCACTTCATCACACATACCTGCACCACCATCACCACTTCATCACACACCTGCACCACCACCACCACTTCATCACACACCTGCACCACCACCACCACTTAATCACACCAACACCACCACTTCATCACACACATGCACCACCACCACCACTTCATGACACACATGCACGTCCACTACCACTTTATCACACACCTGCACCTCCACCACCACTTCATCACACACCTACACCACCAACACTACTTCTTCACATACACCTGCACCACCATCACTACATCACACACCTGCACCACCACCACCACCACTTCACCATATATCTGCACCACCACCACCAGTTCATTACACACCTGCACCACAACCACCCCTTCATCACACATTACCTGCATCACAGCCACTACTTCACCACATACCTGTACCAACACCACCACTTCATCACACATACCTTCACCACCGCTTCAGCACACACCTGCTCCACCACAAATACTTCATCACACACCTGCACCACCACCACCACTTCATCACACACACCTGTACCACCACCACCACTTCATCACACACCCTTACCACCACCACTACTTCATCACTAACCTGTACCACCACCACCACTTCGTCAAACATACCTGCACCACCACTTCATCACACACCTGCACCACCACCACCACTTCATCACACACCTGCACCACCACCACTTAATCACACCAACACCACCACTTCATCACACACATGCACCACCACCACCACTTCATCACACACATGCACGTCCACTACCACTTTATCACACACCTGCACCACCACCACCACTTCATCACACACCTGCACCACCACCACTTCATCACACACACCTGCACCACCTCCACATCTTAAACACACACATGCACCACCACCACCACTTCATCAGACACCTGCACCATCACCACTTCATCACACAACCTGCACCACCAACACCACTTCATCACCCACCTGCACCACCACCACCACATCATCTGACACCTGAACCACCACCACTTCATCACACACCTGCACCACCACCACCACCACTTAATCACACACACCTGCACTAACCACCACCACATTACACACCTGCACCACCATATCCACCACTTCATCACACACACCTGCACCACCACCACCACTTCATCACACACACCTGCACCACCACCACAACTTCATCACACACCTGCACCATCACCACTTCATCACACACACCTGCACCACTTCATCAAACATGCACCACCACCACCACCACCACTTCATCACACACCTGCACCACCACTACTTCATCACACACACCTGCATCACCACCACCACTTCAACATACACCTGCACAACCACCACCATTTCATCACACACGTGCACCACCACCACTTCATGACACACCTGCACCACCACCACCACTTCATCACACACCTGCAAAACCAGCACCACCACCACTTCAACACACACCTGCACAACCACCACCAATTCATCACACACCTGCACCACCACCACTTCATCACACACCTGCACCACCACCACCACTTCATCATACACACATGCACCACCACCATCACCACCACCATTTCATCACAGACACCTGCAACACCACCACCACTACATTACACACACCTGCACCACCACTTCATCAAACACACCTGCAACACCACCACCACTACATTACACACACCAGCACCACCACCACCACTTCATCACACACGATTACAACACCACCACCACCACTTCATCACACATGCTTACACTACCACAACTTTATCACCCACCTGCACCACCATCACCACACCACACACCACCATCAAGCACACCTGCACCACCACCACTTCATCACACACCTGCACCACCACCACCACTTAATCCCACATCTACACCACCACCACCACTTCATCACACACACCTGCACCACCACCATTTCTTCATTACACACCTGCACCACCACCACCACTTCATCACAAACCTGCACCACCACCACTTCATTACACACACCTGCACCACCACGACTACTTCATCACATACCTGCACCACCACCACTTCATTCCACACCTGCACCACCCATACTTCATCACACCTGCACCACCACCACCACTTCAACACACCTGCACAACCACCACCAATGCATCACCACACACCACTACCACTTCATCACACCTGCACAACACCACCACTTCAACACACACCTGCACAACCACCACCACTTCATCACACACCTGCACCACCACCACCACTTCATCACACACAACTGCACCACCACCACCACCACCAACACTTCATCACACACCTGCACCACCACCACCACTTCATCACACACACCTGCACCACCACCACCACTTCATCACACACGCTTACACCAACACCACCACTTCATCACACACCTGCACCACCACCACTTCATCACACACACCTGCACCACCACCACCACTGCATCACACACCTGCACCACCTCCACCGCTTTATCACACACCTGCACCAACACCACTTCATCACACACCTGCACCACCATCACCACTTCATCACACACACCTGCACCACCACCACCACTTCAACACACACCTGCACCAGCACCACCACTTCATCACACACCTGCACCCCCACCACCACTTCATCACACACCTGTACCACCACCACTTCACTACACACACCTGCACCACCACGACCACTTCATCACATACCTGCACCACCACCACCACTTCATTCCACACCTGCACCACCCATACTTCATCACACACACCTGCACCACCACCACCACTTCAACACACACCTGCACAACCACCACCATTGCATCACACACCTGCACCACCACCACTTCATCATACACCTGCACAACAACAACCACCACCACTTCAACACACACCTGCACAACCACCACCACTTCATCACACACCTGCACCACCACCACCACTTCATCACACACAACTGCACCACCACCACCACCACCACCACCACCATTTCATCACACACACCTGCAACACCACCACCACTACATTACACACACCTGCACCACCGCCACCACCACCACTTCATCACACACACCTGCAACACCACCACCACTACATTACACACACCAGCACCAGCACCCCCACTTCATCACACACGCTTACACCACCACAACCTCATGACAAACCAGCACCACCACCACCACTTCATCACACATGCTTACACCAACACCACTTCATAACTCACCTGCACCACAACTTCATCACACACCTACACCACCACCTCTACTTCTTCAAGCACACCTGCACCACCACCACTTCATCACACACCTGCACCACCACCATCACCACTTCATCACACATCTTCACCACCACCACTTCATCACACACCTGCACCACCACCACCACTTCATCACACACCTGCACCACCACCAACACTTCATCACACATCTGCATAACCACCACTACTTCATCACATACCTGTACTACCACCACCACTTCATCACACTTACGTGCACCACCACCACCACTTCATCAAACACCTGCATTACCACCAACACTTCATCACACACCTGCACCACCACCACCACTTCATCACACACGCTTACACCAACACCACCACTTCATCACACACCTGCACCACCACCACTTCATCACACACACCTGCACCACCACCACCACTTCATCACACACCTGCACCACCTCCACCGCTTTATCACACACCTGCACCACCACCACTGCATCACACACCTGCACAACCACCACCACTTCATCACACACACCTGCACCACCACCACTTCAACACACCTGCACAACCACCACCACTTCACCACACACTTGCACCACCACCACTTCATCACACACCTGCACCACCACCACCACTTCATCACACACACCTGCAGCACCACCACCACTTCATCACACACACCTGCAACACCACCACCACTACATTACACACACCTGCACCACCACTTCATTACACACACCTGCACCACCACCACCACTTCATCAAACACACCTGCACCACCACCACCACTTCATTGCACACAGCTGCCCCATCACCACCACTTCATCACACACGTTTACACCACCACCACCTCATGACACCTGTACGCAGCCACCACCACTTCATCACACATGCTTAAAACATCACCACTTCATCACCCACCTGCACCACAACTTCATCACACACCTACACCACCAACACTACTTCTTCACATACACCTGCACCACCACCACTACATCACACACCTGCACCACCACCACTTCATCATACATCTGCACCACCACCACCACTTCATTACACACCTGCACCACCACCACCACTTCATCACACACCTGCACCACCACCACCACTTCACCACATACCTGTACCAACACCACCACTTCATCACACAATCCTGCACCACCACTTCAGCACACACCTGCACCACCACAAATACTTCATCACACACCTGCACCACCACTTCATCACACACACCTGTACCACCACCACCACTTCATCACACACCCTAACCACCACCACCACTTCATCACTAACCTGCACCACCACCACCACTTCATCACACATACCTGCACCACCACCACTTCATCACACACCTGCACCACCACCACCACTTCATCACACACCTGCACCACAACCACCACTTAATCACACCACCACCACCACTTCATCACACACATGCGCGTCCACTACCACTTTATTACACACCTGCACCACCACCACCACTTCATCACACACCTGCACCACCACCACTTCATCACACACACCTGCACCACCTCCACATCTTAAACACACACATGCACCACCACCACCACTTCATCAGACACCACCATCACCACTTCATCACACTACCTGCACCACCAACACCACTTCATCACCAACCTGCACCACCACCACCACATCATCTGACACCTGAACCACCACCACTTCATCACACACCCGCACCACCACCACCACTTCATCACACACCTGCACCATCACCACCACCACTTAATCACACACACCTGCACCACCACCACCACTTCATTACACACCTGCACCACCATATCCACCACTTCATCACACACACCTGCACCACCACCACCACTTAGGCCTAATCACAAACCTGCACCACCACCACCACTTCATCACTTACCTGCACCACCACCACCACTTCATCACACATCTACACCACCACCACCACTTCATCACACACACCTGCACCACCACCATCTATTCATTATACACCTGCACCACCACTACAACTTCATCACACACCTTCACCATCACCACTTCATCACACACACCTGCACCACCACGATCATTTCATAAAAAATATGCACCACCGCCACCACTTCATCACACACCTGCACCACCACTACTTCATCACACACACCTTCACCACCACCACCACTTCAACACACACCTGCACAACCACCACCATTTCATCACACACATGCACCACCACCATTTCATCACACACCTGCACCACCACCACCACCACTTCATCACACCTGGAAAACCACCACCACCACCACTTCAACACACACCTGCACAACCACCACCAATTCATCAAACACCTTCACCACCACCACTTCATCACACACCTGCACCACCACCACCACTTCATCACACACACCTGCACCACCACCACCACCACCACCATTTCATCACACACACCTGCAACACCACCATCACTACATTACACACACCAGCACCACCACCACCACTTCATCACACACGATTACACCACCACCACCACCACTTCATCACACATGCTTACACCACCACCACTTTATCACCCACCACCAACACCACTTCCTCACACATCTGCACCACCACCACCACATCACACACACCTGCATCACCACCACTACTTCACCACATACCTGTACCACCACCACCACTTCATCAAACACCTGCACCACCACCAATACTTCATCACACACCTGCACCACCACCACCACTTCATTACACACACCTGCACCACCACCACCACCATTTCATCACATACACCTGCACCACCACCACCACTTCATCACACACACCTGCACCACCACCACCACCATTTCATCACACACACCTGCAACACCACCATCACTACATTACACACACCTGCACCACCACTTCATCAAACACACCTGCAACACCACCACCACTACATTACACACACTAGCATCCCCAGCAAACATTTTAAGTACGGGCCAATTCCGGCAAGTAGCGGCAAGTCCGGAATGTTGGTGTTTTTGTATCGGGCCAAAATATGTTGGCCATAATATTCTAAAACTGTATTGGTTCAATATATTATTAATAAATGTTTTCCTTTGTCCGTTTTGGAGCAGGATACATGATGCTGGTCCAGCATTAGCAAATGATGGCATTAAGTATAACTTATTTTGCTTACTGGGCCAATATTTATCGGCCTGATTAAGGCATAATGATATCAGTGCATTGTAGAAATAATAATGGCTTTCCATAGATGATTCAGAAGAGGATGCACAATGTTGGGCTGATACAGTATATACGTTCAAGAAATGGATAACTGTCTTTAATTAAAAGGGCCAATATATTGTGGCCGTAAATTGGTAGAACATTGTTGGTCCTACATATTTTAAATGGCCTGCCAATCTCTGCCATCATTATGGAATATTTATGTTGGGCCAGTACAGGCATATCGCCTTTACCAAATAATGTCATCTACCTGCATTGGGCCTATATGTATCGGCCATAATGTGGCCAAAATATTTTGGCCCACTGTTGATCTTATTAATGATTTCCATAATAGATAGGTTGTTGGATGATAGATATTGGGCCAATAATGGCAACTATATGAAGGTAAAATATGTTGTTTTTTATATCGGGCCAAAATATGTTGGCCATGATATTTTAAAATGGTGTTGGTTCAATATATTATTCATAAATATTTTCCTTTGTCCGTTTTGGGGCAGGATACAATATGCTGGTCCAGCATTAGCAAATGATGTTATTAAGTATAACTTATTTTGCTTATTGGGCAAATATTTATCGGCCTGATTAAGGCATAATGATATCGGTCCATTGTAGATATAATAATGGGTTTCCATAGTTGATTCAGAAGAGGATGCACAATGTTGGGCCGATACAGTATATACATTCAAGAAATGGATAACTATTTTTAATAAAAGGGCCAATATATTGTGGCCGTAAATTGGTAGAACACTTTTGGTCCTACTTTATATTTGAAATGGCTTGCCAATCACCACCATCATTATGGAATATTTATTTTGGGCCAGTAGCCTACTGGCATATCGCCTTTACTAAATAATGTCATCTACCTGCATTGGGCTTATATGTATCGGCCATAATGTGGCCAAAATATGTTGGCCCCCTGTTGATCTTATTAATGATCTCCATAATAGATATGTTGTTGGATTTTATCTTAAAACTTTACTTATCATTAGTGAGACTTCATATGGATTATGTTGTCCAATTTTGGTGTCCTTATTACAGAATGGACATAGATTCGTTGAGAGAGTACAGCAGAGAATGACTAAAATTATTAATATTAGAAATCTACCACATGAAGAAAAGTTGAAAAAAATTAGGCTTACATTCGTTAGAAAGACGCAGAGTTAGAGGGGATATGATAGAAGTGTTCAAGTGGGTTAGTGGGATTAATAAAGGGGACATGACAAATGTACTGAAGCTCAGTGATAGCGAAAGAACTCGTACAAATTATTTCAAATTAGACAAATTTCGTTTCAGAAAAGATATAGGCAAATATTGGTTTGGTAACAGATTTGTAGACATGTGGAATAGGCTACCGAGTGATATGGTATGATCAACAACGATAGGGAGCTTTAAGATAAAATTAGATAGGCATATGGACGAGAAGGGTTGGGTATGAGGGGGGATCTGCCGGGAGTGGGCCAATCGGCGCTCTGCAGACCCCTGTAATCCTGTGTTGATCTCTGACCGTTTTGGTGAGGTCAGTCCTCAAGGTATTAATGAGTTGGGTCTGTTATTAGGCCTTGTAATTGGGGTTGGGTGTGACAGGAACCTGCCTTGTGTGAGCCGATCGGCTTCCTGCAGACTCCCATTTTCTTATGTTCTTATATTGGGCCAATAATGGCAACTACATGAATGTAAAATATGTTAACTTTTTTGTATCGGGTCAAAATATGTTGGCCATAATATTCTAAAGCGGTATTGGTTCAATACATTATTTATAAATGTTTTCCTTTGTCCGTTTTGGGGCAGGATAAATTATGTTATTAAGTATAACTTATTTTGTTTCCTGGGCCAATATTTATCAGCCTGATTAAGGCATAATGATATCGGTCCATTGTAGAAATAATAATGGGTTTCAATAGTTGATTCAGAAGAGGATGCACAATGTTGGGCCGATACAATATATACATTCAAGAAATGGATAACTGTCTTTAATTAAAAGGGGCAATATATTTTAGCCGTAAATTGGTAGAACATTGTTGGTCCTACATTATATTTTAAATGGCTTGCCAATCTCCGCCATCATTATGGAATATTTATGTTGGGCCAGTACTGGCATATCGCCTTTACCAAATAATGTCATCTACCTGCATTGGGCCTATATGTATCGGCCACAATGTGGCCATAATATATTGGCCCTCTGTTGATCTTATTAATGATTTCCATAATAGATAGGTTGTTGAATGATAGATATTGGGTCAATAATAGCAACTACATGAAGGTAAAATATATTGGCTTTTTTGTATCTGGCCAAAATAAGTTGGCCATAATCTTCTAAAGCGGTATTGGTTCAATATATTATTTATAAATGTTTTCCTTTGTCCGTTTTGGGGTAGAATACATTATGCTGGTCCAGCATTAGCAAATGATGTTATTAAGTATAACTTATTTTGTTTATTGGGCTAATATTTATCGGCCTGATGAAGGCATAATGATATCGGTCCATTGTGGAAATAATAATGGGTTTCCATAGTTGATTCAGAAGAGGATGCACAATGTTGGGCCGATACAGTAAATACATCCAATAAATGGATAAATATTTTTAATAAAAGGGACAATATATTCCCAGCAAACATTGGAAGTACGGGCCAATGCCGGTAAGTCTGGAATGTAGGCTTTCTCATATTGGGCCAATGAATGTTAGCCAGAATATACTGAAATTATGTCTGTCCGATAATAAATTTATAAAGGTTTTCCTTTGTCCGTCTTTGGGTTGGGTTTACAGTGTTGAGCCAGCACCGGCACATCACAGGATTCAGGATAACATATTTTCTGTATTGGGCCAATGTCTATCGGCCAAATAATTGCGTAATTATATCAGCCCAATGTAGAAATAATATTTGTTTCCATCATTGTATATGGATAAGATGCCCAATGTCGGGCCGATACTGTTATATAGCAAAACATAAAGGGTATTGTTTTTTCTTATATTGGGTAGATGTACTTTGGCCATAAGAAGGCAACATTTTGTTTTTCCATTATCATATTCAATATGGTTTTCCGTTCACCGGCATTAGATTGGATTCCAGGTGTTGGGCCATTACTAGCATATAGCATTATTAAAGGGTATTGTTTGCCTGTGTTGGGCATACGTATAGCGGCCAAAATTCGGCCAAGCTATATCGGCCCAATACTGAATAAATAAATGTTTTCCATCATAGGATAGTAGATGGATGGCAGATGTTGGGACAATACTGGCAAATATAGTGGATGATAACAGATGATGGCTTTCCTATGCCTGTCTATTGTGTTTCGGCCAGAAGATGGCAAACTTGTATTGGTCCAATATCTTATTCATTATGCTTTTCCATTAACCGGTAATTGGTTGTCTTCAATATTTGGGGCCAATACTGGCATTAGCTAGTCATGATGGATAATGAACTTTCTGTGTTGGGCCAATGAGTAACGGCCTTGAAGTGGCAAAGTTATATCGGCCCAACTTTAATGTAATCGATATTTTCAATCATCGAAAATTATGTGGTTGTCAGACCTTGGGCCAATACTGGCATATAACGGAAAGTAAGAGATGATGACTTGCCTATATCGGCCGTTGTATGTAGCCCAGAAAAAGGCCCAAAGATAGTGGTCTAATATTATGTTCATTACTATTTAACATTAATCGGCCTAAGGTAGTCTTCCATATGTAGGACCAATACTGGCATATTGCAGTACAAAAGAATAACAGTTGTCCTGTATTGGGCATATGCATAGCATCAAATAAATGGCCAAATTATATCGACCCAATATTGATTTCATAAATACATTTCCCTATGTGATAGTTGGTGTTTGCCAGATGTTGGGCCAATACAAGAATAGAAGAGAAAGAAAGAGATAATGGCTTCCTTACATCGGGCCATTGTACTTCGGCCAGAAGAAGGCAAAACTATATTGGTCCTTTATCATATTTATAGTGGTTTTCCGTTAATCGGCATTGTGTTTGGTACCAGATGTTCGGCTGGTACTGGCATATAACCATACTAAAGGCTATTAGATTTCCTATATGAGACCAATGTATAACAGTTTAGAAATGGCAAAAGGATATCGGCCTGATATGAAATAGATTAATGTTTTCTATAATGGGATATTGGGTGGCTGTCAGATGTTGGAGTGATACTGTTATGTTTCTAAGCAAAAAATATAATGTTTTTCTTATATATGGTAGATGTACTTTGGCCATAAAAAGGCAATACTTTGTTGGGTAAAGGTGCTGGGAACGGCCTCTGGGGCAGTCTGGAACCGGTGTCCTCGGGACGGTAAATTTTCCTGGCCAGCTTCCATTTAGCTGACTATGACAATTACAACATCACAGAAAACACCCAAGTCTGATGAACACATAATCTCACCGGGGACGGCATGCAGCATCCCGAGCGTTCAGGCTTACTAATGTGAATGTAGGAAGTTTGAGTGGCAGATCAAATGAAGTTGTGGAAGCACTTGAGAGAAGAAGAGTGGATGTGTGCTGCACCCAGGAAAGCCGATGGAAGTGGTGCGGTGCACAGTGGATAGTTGGCAAAAAACAAGAGATACAGGATCTACTGGAAGGGAGATGAGTCTGGAAAAGCAAAAGGAGGAGTGAGTGTTCTGGTGGCCGAGGAGTGAGAGAAGAGTGTTCTTCAGATCAAGAGAGTAAATGGAAGATTGATTGTACTGAAGCTGAAAGTTGGTGAAAGAATACTGAATGTGATATCAGCAAAATGGGGATTGGGCCTGAGCATATAGATAGATAGATAGATATCAGCATATGCCCCTCAGGTTGGTTTGAGTAGAGAACGGAAAGATTTCTGGAACGACCATAATTTGTGTTGTTTCGGGCCTCTTTGAGAATGACACCACAGGAATAGACCGTGACCTAAATGGGAATGTGGGAGCACGTGCTGATGTGTGTGGGGGCTAGCATGGAGGAAATGGATACGGAAGGAGAAATCTAGAAGGCGAATGTATACTGGAGTCCTGTGCTACACTTTACAACAACAGCTTTACATGGTTGTGTGTAACATAAAGTTCAAGAAACGGGTGAGTTATCTGATCACATACAATTCTGGGGGTTCCAGTAGCCAGATAGATTATATCCTGGTGAACATGTAGAAATGACGAAGTGATTTAGGGATGTAGGCTAAAGGTCATCCCGAGTGAGAATGTACCTCTCAACATAGGCTCCTAGTATGTGACATGATATTAAAGCGAGATCTTGTGTGTAAGATGGTATGCATGCCAAAAAGGAAATTAAGGTTGTTGAATAAATCAGAATATAGAGATAGGTTTTGCAGCGAACTGGAGAAAATGGATAGGAATAGGGGCACTAGGTCATATGATGTACATAGTCATTGGAACTTCCTTGAACGTAGCCTTCTTGCTGCCACTGGCAAAGATATTTACTTAAAGATAGGGATCTGTATCTTGTGTTTGTAAACCTGGAGAGGGCCTTTGATAAGGTGCCCAGGGATGTTGTGCAGTGGGCCATGAGAAAACTTGGTGTAGAGGAGTGGCTGGTGTGTGTGCTATAGTGAAAATGTACGAGGACCCGCAAACGGAAGTGAGGGTGAAAGGAATACTGAGTGTGGAGGTTGCAGTCCATGTTGGAGTTCACCAAGGTTTTTTGTTGAGCCCTCTCCTCTTTGTTATAGTTTTGGAGGCCCTATTTGGAGATTTTAGAACTGGGCTCCCATGGGAACTGCTATACACAGATGGCTTAATTCTAATCACAGATAATGTGCAGGATGCCGAGGTTCAGAAGGTAGAGTGAGGGCATGACAAACAAAGAATTAAAAGTTGATATCAATAAAACCAAGGTTTTTGCACAGTAGCTTGGGCTGTGGAAATTTAGAAAAAAACAGTGCATACCCATGTGCAGTATGCAGAAAAGGGGTGGGCGTGAATTCAATTCAGTGTAGCATCTGTCGTTTCTGGGTACTTCATGGGAAGAAGCACTGTAGTAGAATAAATGGAACTCTGCTGAGGAAGAAAGCTGAAATTGAGAAATTTGGGTGTATAGTATGCAAAGCTGAGCTTGTGTTGAATGATCGGCTCGAGAGTGTGAACCGTGGCAATGTGTCGCTGGAGATGGTGGACAAGTTTCGCTACTTGGGAGATACCATCTCTGCCAGTGGTGGGGCCGAGGCCGCCACTATTGCCAGAATTAGATGCAGCTGGGGAAAGCGCAGAGAACTGCTGCCAATTCTAACCATGAAACGACTCCCTCTCCCTTGAAAGAAAAAGGTTTACACTTCATGTATTATAAGTGCAATGACCTATATGCTTCAGAAACGTGGCCTGTCAAAGTGGATGATATCAACAGATTATAATGCCTAATAATGATAGGCCTATACATGATGATGTTTTCACGGTTTAATCAACAATGGTTCCACCACCCAAGGACTTTTACCCATTTTTCCCAACATCGAGATTGCTCAGTTAAAGATTTATCAGATTCCATGTTAAGTTCTGTGAAGTTAGAGAATATATAGGCCTACCAGTACAATTATTTCAATACCAATTAAAGCACTTCTATTGAATCTGAAAGCTAGTAGACTACCAAATACAACTAACATTTCTGTAGATTTGGATATTCATCATGATGAAAGTATTGTAGATGGTGATAGTGACCTGGAAACTGAGGCAGATGGCTCGGAAAGAAAAGTCTGTGACTTATGTAATTATCTTAATAATCTTGCAAAAGTTGTAGGTTAAATTACAAGCAAAGCATTTTATATATCCTCCAAGGTTATCCAAAGTATTGTGGAGTGCTTTCAAACCATATTTATTCACTAGGATATTCATTTTCTCCACTATCTAGAATCTAGATCTATGTACAGTATCTCTATTTATATCTCTCTCTCTCTCTCATCTCTCTCATATATATATATATATACAGTATAATAATGTTTGGTGCTACACGTTTCAGAAATTCGTTTTTCGCGCGAATATTGTGGGTCCGAGACTCCTACAGCTGACTAAGCTGAACATAAAACACACCAATAAAGACCTCCTGTCACCCGTGAGAAGAGGTTGAAATTCATTGTTTTAGAACAGAGTTCAAGTTAGAAGTCTCGGATATAAGCTGTAACCAATAGCGTGGCCCCTATGTTTACATCTACAAGCTCAGCCAATCACAGGCCACCATGCTCTCCGTCTAGGTACCATAGTCACGTGACGTTACCCGCTCTCGCTGATTCAGCCGTTTAAAAAAATTAGTGAAAAGAAGCCCCACTCTCGTGTTTTATCGCTATTTTAGTCATATTCCGGTCTAATAATGTTGTCAAGTGTCACAGAGAGTGAGGTAAAAGCTTCAGTGATAACGAAAAGTGAAGACAAACGAGTGGTGAGTGGAGGAGCGAGTGAAGGAGCTCATTCACTTCCACAAAAATCAGATTTGAAATTTCTTAGGGCCTAGGCCTACAGTGTTTGGTAGTGTTCACAATTACGGTTACACTTAAGGTCAGGGTGAGGTTCTGTGTAGCGTGCATAACTCTTTTCAGATGCCTAGGCCTATTTATTAAGACACTGAACAATATCATTAACCTAACCTAGGCCTAGGCTAATCAAAACATAACTTGATTAGTATAATAGTGGACTAGGCTATTTATGACTGTAAAATGTAAACAAGGCCTATAGCTGGCTATTGTAATATTACCAAATTATTGAGATATAGGGCCTAGGCCTAAGTAGGCTATACAAGTCTCCCCGCTGCACAGGATTAGGCTATGCCTAGGCTAGGCTATACCAAGATCAATTGTGCGGGCTGAGGCTAAGTTAATACTTAATAGGCCTAGGCTTAGGATATTTACCAATAAATGTAGTTATTTCTTTGATAATTAGCCTAGCCTATTCATAGTGTGGCCGTGACGTCAGGTCACGTGACAATAATAAACAAACCAGTACCTGGCCCTATGGTACGGGGCTGCCGCACGCTTGTACACAAAGAGACTGGTCAAGTTTGTGTTGTACCAGGTTGTTTTAGCATACACGGACAAGACAATGTGCTTTTGTATTGATTTCAAACAATCAAAGATGTAAGGAAAATATATTAAGGAAACAATAACAAGCTTCAAAGCAGTAACATAAAACAATATGATGAATAGATGATAAGACTGAATATTGAGCTCTCTCCTTTAATAGGCTATGTGTGGATGTTTGGATTATTATGAACATATCTTAAGTAATTTTACCCAAATATATATAGGCCTTATAGTCCAGTCAAATTAGCTGATATTTCCCCGAACCAACCACAAATTGAAACAAAAACGAAACCTGTTGGGATTTGTTCAGTAGGGTACCCTTCATGATATACTAAAAGTCCCACAAATTGTTTTGAGTGGATCAATATTTTTATCAGGGTTGAACTTTTGGATTTCTGGATTTTTTTGGATTTTGTTTTTGTTTGTTTTTGTTTTTTTATTTCATTTTTGGTGCATGTATGACATCAGTATAGGTAGTAATATTCATAACTACATGTATGTTTTCCCATAAGGTCTGTCTTTAGGCCTATATTAATATTCAACCATTTTCTTTTCAGGGTCATCATGGCAGACTGTGTCTTTTGTAAGAAGAAACTGACAGAGGGAGCAACAGTCACACTGGGTGATAAAGGTTGCGAAGGCATAGCAAAAGCAAGTATTCAACGTGAATCCAGTGTTGTGGTGAAACCGGGTGATGTTGTTCACGCAGAATGTAGATTTTTTTTTGTCATCCGAGTGAAATAGAACGGTTCAAGCGGAAACGTTCTTCAGACAATGAAACAGTGCCCACTCTTCGCTCCAAAGAATCATTTTCATACAAGGACCACTGTTTGTTCTGTGGAACAGGAAACAAATATGGCGGAAAGAAAAAACAATTTGACTTAATTCCTGTTTTGACATTAGGTTTTGACAGCACTATTATTAAGGTTTGTGATGACCGTCAGGATGACTGAGCAGAGAAGGTAAAAGGCAGGGTGTTGTTTGCACAAGACCTCCATGCAGCTGATGCTGTATACCACCAAGCCTGCAGTGTGAACTTCCGAACAGGAAAAGGGGTTCCTCAGTTCGTTGATGTTAAGAGCCTGTCAAAAAAGCGGAAAGTAGGGAGACCATCGGATACAGTTAGGGCTGATGCTTTTCAAAGGGTGACGTCTTTCCTGGAGGAGAACGACGAAGAACAGATGACGATTAATGCTCTAATTGTGGTAAACTATCAATGGAAGTTAAATATTACTAAGCTATAATGAATCAAATCAAATCAATCTAAATGAAAACTACTCTATATCTAAATTGAATTCAATCTGAAACAAGCTAATTTATATTCAAAGGTCTCACATAATAAATGTATATATAGGGTAAGGATATACGGGTTAATATTAACCAGGAATTAACTCACCAATAGTTCCATGTGGCAATGAGGCAAGGGAGAACGTTTTACCCAATATGGCGGTGGACAATGGGGAACGAGACTTCGGTCCCAAGACTCGAGTCAAGTTAAAGAAAGAATAAATGATTACATGGGAATGGACATGAATAATATGCTTATCTATCAGTCAGTAATGGTGTCGATGAGAGCGTCGTGATGGTGTAGCTGTGTGTATTGCTGTATGTGTATTGTGATAGAGGCACAAAAGCTCGATCAACTGAGGGCGGAAAATTTAGATGTTAACTGGTTGGTGTTCGTGAAGACTCTGGCGTACCTCAAAAGCACACCTTGCTGCCTTGGCAAACCGCCAGGAGCCCAAATTATCGTACCACATTTAGGTTGCTCTATACGATAAATTATATTAATATATACGATAAATTCATATATACTACATAAGACCATGGCAATATTGCTTAATAGCATATTAGGCCTTTTATAACTTAACTTATATACAATCTTATAATATACGATCTACTCGTCCTACGTCGTGCTGTAGGAGAGATCGTGACGTCACAGAGACATACGAGATCACAAAAGAGTCATATTCTATCGTATTTATACGATACACTCCCCCCACAAAAATGACCTGAACCCCACCTTAAACCTAAAGTTGCCCAGAGGCTATCTTCTGACGCCACAAGTCGACGGCGCCAGCAGCAGCGCGTCTGGGACGCGTCCCGGTCCGAGAATGATCACCATCAGTAAGAGGTGAGTCGTTCCTTTGAGAATCCTCGGACCCAGCAATAACAGGTGGAGCGTCAGATTGCAATGCGGAATCCAGCTCCAAAGCGTACAAACGTGCGATAGGACGAACAGTAGTTCCAGTGGCTGTCTTCAATAGCGCCACCCGCTCTACAGAGTCTGCCCCCTTGTATACCTCCAACACGCGGCCTAATTTCCAGTATAAACGAGGACTATCTTCTTTAATTAAAACAACTTCACCAACTGTAGGTGCCGTTGGTCTACCAGAGGGAGTAACACTCCTTTCCCTCAATGCTAGCAGATATTCACTAATCCACCGTTTCCTAAAATAATCGATTATCCTGGATATATACTGGTATACCTTAGACACCGCTACCTCAGAGTACAACGATGGATCCTCTAACTCTACTATGGATTGGAAATCAGATGGAAACGCAGTCAATGGTTTCCTATATAGCAAGTGAGCTGGCGTTAATGGTAGTGGTTCTTGCAGGTCGGTGTACACATATGTAAGCGGGCGATCATTCACGACTGCCTCTATCTCTGTGAGGACTGTCGTCAACTCACTCTTCTTTAATAGAGCACGTCCTACAACCGCTCTGAGTCCTGACTTTACTATGCCGACACACCGTTCCCACATTCCACCTAACCAAGGTGCCTTAACTGGAATGAACCTCCATTCGCACTTCTTCTCTCCCAAAAAAGTGATGATAGTAGGATCACTACTTATATCCTTTAGATATTTTGATGCTTGGACATAAGTGGGAGCATTGTCGCTAAGAATGAGTTGAGGGAATGAACGACGGGCACAAAACCGTCTGAACGCCAGCATAAATTCTTCTCTAGACATATTATCACATAGTTCTAGGTGTACCGCTCGAGACGTCGCACAGGTAAACAATAATATATAAACCTCCCTCTCCCTCGTCTTCAATGCCCCTGTGTAATCTAATCCTACCGCTTGGAAAGGTTCTACATGCTTTACACGGCATTCAGGTAGGGGTGGAGCTGGTCCAGTTGCATACGGTTTACCCTTTAGTCTCTGGCATATTACACACTTTCGTACTACGCGTCGAGCTACTTGTCGAACCCTGGGTATCCACCATGTGAGACGTAAATTGGATATAATATGACATACCCCATAGTGTTTTACTTCCCTATGTTCACGTATGATCAATAGATCAGTAACGTGATGTCTTGTAGGCATAAGTATAGGTCGGTTTGTGCCGTCTGGTACACCTGACCACTTCAGGCGACCCTCACACCTGATGAGGCCATTGTCTAGGTGCAACCTTAGTTGACGCACTATATTAGGCATTAATGTCTTATTCGAGCTTTTCAAGGATTCTAATTCATTGGAAAAGGTTTCTATTTGAACCTATTTGATCAAAGTTACTTCAGCTGCTTTAAATTCACGAGCATCAATGTTGCGACCCCTGTTGCAGAGTTGGCCCGTTACTTTAAGTTTGAGATTGGATACATATCGCAACACCCAAGCTACAACTCTGACTAGTTTATTATAGTCACTGAATCTTGCCCACTTTATGATAGGACCCGGTGGCTCATTTGGTCGGGCTGTAACTGCCACTGTTTCCAGTGGCAGAAGTCCCTCACCAACAGCATGCCAAATCGTCCATTCACTTTCATGGAGCAGCCACTTTGGACCATGCCACCACAATTCGGACTTTATTAACTGGATAGCCGTTATACCCCTAGTTATGAGATCACTAGGGTTTTCTTTTGTATTTACATAATGATAAGCAACGTCTGGCAAAAGGGCTCTAATCTCATCAACCCTATTCCGCACATAAACTGGCAGAGACTTCTTGCTATGTATCCAGTTGAGTGCGACCTGACTATCGCACCATACGTGAACGATTTCAATATTTAATTCGCTTTCGTATGCTGCGCGTACATGTTGCACCAGACGTGCTAATAGCAGCATGGCAGTCAATTCCATTTTAGGGATAGTTACCTTTTTAACCGGGGCTACCTTGGCCCGGGCTGTAACTAAATGTGCCCCAAATGAAGTAACGACATATATGGCTACCCCGTATGCCGTGGCGCTAGCATCGCAAAACGTGTGTAACGTAACGTCACTGAACGCCGCCACTTTACGAGGTATAGGTTTAGTACACAGGATGGCATATTCATTCAACAACAATGTCCCTTGGTCATTCAGGTCCTCGGGCAAACTGTCATCCCATCCTATCTTACGTCTCCGAACTTCCTGCATTAGAATCCTAGCTCTTATGGTAACGGGTAATGCTAGACCCAAAGGATCAACAAATTGCGCAACTTTGCTCAACAGACTTCTTTTGGTGTGCGCTCCTGTCTGCTGAGCAAAAGACCTTGTTTGAAAAGTTTGTATGTCATGTTTAGGTTGCCAGATCATCCCCAAATTTCTGGACTTTTCCTGGTTAAGAGATGCCTATCTCACCGTTCTTCCAGGGTAAATTAACTTTATATTGCTTGTCTGAGGCACAGTAGCACACAGACTCGTCAAACCTTTATAGCACAACTTCCGAGTCATAATCAGTCTCCATTGGATTAATGCCTATGTGATCCCATCTCCACAGTCGTTCCAGGTCAAACTCGGCAGCCATCTTAGGGTCACTAGGTTGGGAATCCTCCCTTCCCAACTTCTCTGCCGCGGTTACATTGACTCTATATATCGAGACCGTGTCGACCAGGACCTTTGACTGTGTAGTATGCACCTTTCCGCTCATGCAGTATCCAAATTTAGTGGGGATTAAAATTACACCACATCTTTTTAAATCCAGGGTATACTACTTCATAATAATGATCCACACCAAGTAGAACATGCACCTCACTCTGATTTCCCATGGGATCTGAGAAGTTAACCCCCTTGCTAGGTAATGCGTGTTCCACCTTCTTCACACCCACAGATACATATTCTGGTAGGGTGTCTACTACGATACAAGTCATAAAGTACCGGTTTTTACGATAGAAATATGAAATCTCCGCTATCTCGTGGTCTTGTTTATCAGTAATCCCTGTGAAGCCCTGTAATCGAAGAGTCTCAGCCCCTACGATTCGGTGCTTCAATCCCACTAGTACGGACCTCTTTATAAAGGAACGTTGAGATCCTTGATCTAGAAGTACCCGACAAACTTTGTTAATGTAATTACCTTCCATGGGAATCTGTATTGTGGGCAATATAGTGGTGTCTTGCGTGCTACCTAGTGCCACAGTTGTAGTACCCTCATTTTTGACGTCTTTGACTTTATCTGCAGTAGGACACAACTTATCAAAGTGATGTCCTTTGCAGTGCCGACAGGGCCTTAAGTATGTAGCAGTACATTGTCCCTGCTTACCATGTTCCCCACTTAGACCACCTACACATAGCTTCAATCTTTTCGCCTGTGCTAGTTTTGTCTCATTTGTCGGGTATTTTACGCAGAAACTCCATTTATGTTTGTTGTTACATAGCTTACATAGAATCTGAGCAGGTTTCTTATACGCACCCTCTTTCTTTACTTTAGTCCCCACTGTCATGCTTATTGTTCCCCTCTTCTCCACATGCTCACTCCCTCCCGACACATACATTCTCCCTTTGTTCAACTGTAGATTATTGATCTCCTTGCTGAACTGAGTTTTGAACTCCCCCAGCTCAAATGATCTTACCTTATCAAGTATTGCCATAGGAAGCTTCTGACGCAAGATAATGACTATCATTTCCTGCGTGGTAAGCCCTAGGGTGTCTAGCGATCGAGTATGGCACTCCATATTTGCCCTGAAGTTTGTCAACTCATCAACCTTATACTGTGGTTCTGCGAGCCCCAACAAGGCAACGACATGGGCCATCTTCAACTGCTCTCTATCCCCGTATGTGGACTCTAATAAGTGTACCGCTTCAAGATAACTACCACCCACTACTGCAAAACCCTCTATTAAATGTAAGGCCTCTCCTTCCATTTGTCTCTTCAGATAGTGAAACTTGCGGACATTATCCAAAGAGGATTCATGAACCGTAGATCGAAATATGTCCCAGAAAGCTAACCACTCGGTTAACTTGCCCCCAAATGTAGGAAGATTGAGCTTTGGAAGGTGTACAGTATGTTTTGGGTCAGCCCTTCTATGGGCCTCATTATCGCCTCTCTTCTTACTTGCGACAGCACGCTGTAATAGGCGCTTCGCTCTAAAGACAGGTTCGTCATAGAGGGCGCGATTATCACACTCTGTAACTATCTCTTCCTCCTCTATCATGTCAGCCACAATCACATCACTCAGAGCCGTAATACGACCGTGGGTAGCCTGGACGTTATCTAATCTAGCCTCCAATTCCTCTAGTTCAGCAGTAGTGATGAAAGTGTTTAAGTCCACAATTAGCCTATTTAATACTCCCCGAAGTCCCGCCCTTTGATTTTTAGGGGCTTTGCTTAGCACCCCACTAGACGGTGTCTCTGTATGGTCTTTATCCATTTTGCATGTGAGCCTATAGGCTATGTATCTAAATGTTACGTTACAAAGACAACGGCCAAATAATAGTCTAATTAAGAGACGCCAACCGGCGGACTTCTATGTTATGGAGAAAAAATAGTACACTAAATAGCAATACCTACTAATGGATCATATTGAACAAGAAAAAATGTTAGGTCAGGTCATATGTCACAGGAAGTCTGAAATGGAAAAGAAAATTATTGGGGAAAGATGATGGGTGGGATGCAGGACTTAGGCAGGCACAACGATGTGACCCTGCATTCCGGCTCTAACCATCGCTTGGCTAGCCTTGCCAGTTTATCATAGAGTTGTTCCTGCATCCTGTTATATGTCCCCTTGTTCATTGCCTTAAAATCCCTTACTGGTAGCTAAATCCCGGGTCTGGGCACCAATGTGGTAAACTATCAATGGAAGTTAAATATTACTAAGCTATAATGAATCAAATCAAATCAATGTAAATGAAAACTACTCTATATCTAAATTGAATTCAATCTGAAACAAGCTAATTTATATCCAAAGGTCTCACATAATAAATGTATATATAGGGTAAGGTTATAAGGGTTAATATTAGCCAGGAATTAACTCACCAATAGTTCCACGTGGCAATGAGGCAAGGGAGAACGTTTTACCCAATATGGCGGTGGACAATGGGGAACGAGACTTCGGTCCCAAGACTCGAGTCAAGTTAAAGAAAGAATAAATGATTACATGGGAATGGACATGAATAATATGCTTATCTATCAGTCAGTCATGGTGTCGATGAGAGCGTCGTGATGGTGTAGCTGTGTGTATTGCTGTATGTGTATTGTGATAGAGGCACAAAAGCTCGATCAACTGAAGGCGGAAAATTTAGATGTTAACTGGTTGGTGTTCGTGAAGGCTCTGGCGTACCTCAAAAGCACACCTTGCTGCCTTGGCAAACCGCCAGGAGCCCAAATTATCGTACCGCATTTAGGTTGCTCTATACGATAAATTATATTAATATATACGATAAATTCATATATACTACATAAGACCATGGCAATATTGCTTAATAGCATATTAGGCCTTTTATAACTTAACTTATTTACAATCTTATAATATACGATCTACTCGTCCTACGTCGTGCTGTAGGAGAGATCGTGACGTCACAGAGACATACGAGATCACAAAAGAGTCATATTCTATCGTATTTATACGATACTAATGAACAAAATGAAGGAGTTCCTGGAGGACACCAATCTGGAACCTTATGGTTTTACTCACATGAAAGAGAAACTTATTGATCATTTTGGAGATAGAATAAAAATAACTGAAATCAATGGTATTCAAAATATTGTGACATTCCGAGGTACAGTTTCTGTGATCCTGAACGACTTCTATAAACAGCCCAAGGATAGTGATCCAGAAGAGGAGAAGTTGAGACTGACAGAAACTGCGGCCAACCTCATTAAAAGTGATGTTAAGTCAGTTGTACAACTGAAGGACACTTACCCAACTAGTCTTTCTATGAGTGATATCTCAGAAGCTACTAACTGTATTCCAGAGTCACTAAGCTTACTACTGAACACCGTTTTTGCTGGAAAAAATAAACGGTTGAAGATGTGCTCATTGGGGCAAGCGATAATGCAGGCTGCCCGCCCCAGAGTTATGACTGCACCATTGCAATTAGGTCTAGGTGTGCAAATGCATTCGCATTTTGCCTCAAGATTTCTGATTGACACACTGAATGCCCATGGATTCTGTAGTTCATATTCAGAGGTGCAAAAATATGAACGGAGTGCAGCTGTCAACCAGGGATTGGACATTCCAGAGTTCCTCCCTGGGCAGTCTGTTCAATATGTGGCCGACAACGTGGATGATGACACTAGGACTCTTGACGGCTCTGGGACATTCCACGGAATGGGTATTATGGCAGTTGTAACACCCAAATGTGATGTCACCTCTGTGGTAAAACGTGTGTCTGTGACAGAAGAGGAGATCGCTGCTGTAGGACACATCAGCATTAAGAAATTCATATCACTTGGTGATGAACTTGCTAATATCAAGTATGAAGCTCTACCAGAGGAACCCAAACACACGGAAAGCCCCAAGGTAGATCTCCTGTGGAAAACCTCCCTGTCAGTCCGGTTACCAAGACCAGCATGGTCGGGATACATGCAAATGGTAAACAACGGAGACCACCCAGGACAGTCATCCACCATGTTCCTTCCCATGATTGATATGAACCCGAGTGACATGACGTGTGTCAACTCAACTTTACACTTCGTTGCAGAGCATGCCAAGCGCTATGGAGCAACACCAGTGCTCACTTTTGACCAGCCGTTATGGTTCAATGCAACTCAAATTGTGGAAAGTGCTGGAGAGGACAGTGATCTGCATCCGATTATTTTAAGACTTGGGGGATTTCACGCACTAATGAGCTTTCTGGGTAGCATTGGGCACTTGATGAGAGGAAGAGGCCTTCAAGATATCTTGGAAGTGATCTTCGCTGGGAACACTGTTACCCATATTCTCACTGGACACGCAGTTGCTCGTGCCATTCGTGGTCATCTCCTTGTAGATTCCGTCCTTCACACACTTCTCTTGAGCAGCCTGTTGGGGATCAAGTTGTCTTTATCTAATGACAATGTGCCAGTGGAATTGGAGACAATAGGGAACCTCTATGGTGATCTCCTCTCTGGTGAAATCACGCTCAGTGATGTAGAATCATCTTTGTACCTGCAGGATCTACAACAGAAACTTGAGACACACAAGGACATGTTGGAATCGAGCTACCGTACTGCACGTCTGTGGCTGCAATACATTTTTTTTTTTTTTTTTTTTTTTTAAGAGACAATGAACGGAGGAAGGAAAAACAGATAAAACAAAAAGGTCCATGTGCCTAAAGGCATCCTCCATTCATAAAATTTTTGTAACAACTGGATTTAAACATTTGTAGATTGTAAGTTTGTGGAAAGCAATTCGAGGGAAGTGAATTCCAAAGAGTAGTAGCTCTGGGGATAAATGAATTCTGATAAGCAGAAGTTCTGCATTGTGGAGGAGAAAGTGTAAATTCATGGGCGCTCTCAGCTGCCCTAGTTCTACGGGGAAGATGTGGAGAGGCGGCACAATTGAAGCAAGTTCCTCGGAACAATTGCTGTGAAAATATCTGTAGAATAATGCAAGGGATGCAACGTTTCTTCGTATGGCTAATGTAGGAAGGTCCTGTGTGATTGCAGGGTTATTGATTAATCTAATAGCTTTATTTTGAATTTGTCCAACTGCCTCAATGCAACCACTCCACTTCCACCCCACAGAGGTGAACAGTAATCCATCTGAGAGCGCACATGACTTTTATATATTACGGCAACTGCTCGTCAGTGAAGAATTCTCGAACTCTATACAGGAGTCCTAGTTTTTTAGAGGCATTCTTAGCAATGCTTCTAACATAATGTGTCCAGCTCAAGTTAGTAGTTAATGTTACACCGAGAATGTCAATACTAGGGGAAGTGGGAATATTTACATCATTAAAAAATATATGGGAGTCAGTGAGATTCTGTCGGTTAGAAAATTGAATGTACTTGGTTTTCTGTGCATTAAAGGAAACTAGATTCTCTTGTCCCCATTCATCAATTCTAGAAAGGTCCTGGTTCAGAGAAATTGCAGTGTTTATTTTTGAATTTATAAGATTGGGTTGGGTGAAAAAATTGGTAAATGTGGAGATGATAGACATCGCACCATAGATGATAGACATCGCACCATTCATGCGATTAGAACGAATCGGAGATTGGTCCCTCCATCTGGAGACGATGCAAGCCATGCTTCCGTACTTAGCTGCCTCCGGCCATAACTTGTACACAAAGTCATTGCACCTCTATCTACAGAAAATGACAAAACTGGAAGACACACACCCCAATGTCTACCAACAGTTCACCCAGGGACTACATGTAGTCAGGAGGAGTGACCGCTTCTGGGCAGGGTTGTCTCCAGACCTGGTGATCGAACAGGCACTTATGAGAAGTCTGAAGACGAGTGGAGGTCTCACCAGAGGGAGGGGAATGACGGAAACCCAAAGACTGGTCTGGTGTCTTTCAAGGCCAGTTTATGCAGAAGTAAACATGGCAATGCAACAGCTGACATCCATCACATACCAAACGAGTGAACAGCATAAAGACATATCACAAGCTCGGCAAACAAGGGACAGTAGTGACTGTAGCACATTGCTGTCCTCCATTAACTGGAGGTCTCCATTTGAAGCAGACTCATCCCTCCGCAACATAGTCAGCGGAATCTCGGCTGGTTCCGAGGTTAATGTGGATGATGCAAAAAGGATCGGATATGACATTCTTAATAAAATGGTTGGACAACATGTGGTCAAGTACAGTTTCAAAAGGAAAGCCCAAGCTGTAACTTTTGACTCTAAGTCTGCAGTCAAGATAGGTGATGAGGAAGTACAGATTGATCCTCTTCTGTTTCAATGACTCATCATTGCAGGATCTCAGGCAAATGATCTTCCGAATGCCCTCACCTATGAGCTCTGCAACTACCCACCTGCCTTGTTCGAAGGGAAGGGAAAGCTCCTGAAAGCTGTGAAGGCACAACTAGCTGACGCCATCTGGTCCGAGGTACCACACAACCCAGCACCATGTCAAAATATCACATACGTCCTTGATGGAGGTGCTCTTCTCCATCGCATTCCATGGCAACTTGGTGAAACATACGACAAGATATTGCAGGACTATACCAGATATGTTACAAAACACTATGGTCAGGCAGTGGTTGTGTTTGATGGTTATGAGGCGGGACCTTCAACAAAAGACAGCACACATCAGCGTCGAGTGGAGTGTGAGGGTAGGAAGGTGACATTCCATCTGTCCACGAAACTCCAGTTAAAAAAGAAGGAATTCCTCTCAAACAAAGAGAACAAGCAACGCTTTCTTGAACTTTTGGGAGATGCCCTGGCCGAAGAAGGCTGTGAAGTTATCCATGCCAGAGGGGATGCAGATACTCTTATTGTCCAAACTGCAGTGAGAATCTCTGAGGACAGAGAAACTGTGTTAGTCGGAGACGACACAGACCTACTTGTTCTCCTCATCCACCTTGCAGGAGAAAACAAACATGACATCCACTTCCGACCTGAACCAAAGAAAGGAGCAGAAGTCAGGTGCATGGGTGTTAATTCGATCAAGCATAAGCTTGGGGTCCAGGTTTGCAGGCATATTCTCTTTGTGCATGCTTTCTTGGGGTGTGATACCACATCCAGGGTTTTTGGGATCGGGAAGGCAGCAGGTTTCAAACTTATTCAAGACAGGGAGGCATTTCGGGAACAGGCGGAGGTGTTCAGGAGTAAAAGGGCAACAAAGGACGACATCATCATGGCTGGTGAGAAGGCAATGGCCATTTTCTATAAGTAAAACACCAGCGACTCCCTCGATGATGTTAGATATCGCCGATTCCAAGCCCTTGTCACCATGAGAAATAAGGCAGTTCTTCCTAACATGTTGCCACCAACATCAGCAGCTACTAAGTACCATAGCCTGCGTGTCTACCACCAAGTCCAAGAGTGGCAGGGGACCACAATGAATGCTGAAGACTGGGGTTGGAAGCTCTCAGATGGAACGTTTAAACCAGTCATCTCTGACCGTGCCCCTGCACCACAGTCGTTGTTGACTCTAGTGTGGTGTGCCTGCAAGTCAGGTTGTGGGACGCTGCACTGTAGCTGCCGCCGGCATGGGCTTCAATGCTCACCTGCTTGTTCTGGGTTTTTTTTTTTTTTTTTTTTTTTTTTTCTATGTGATTGAGGGAGGCAAAAGGCATAACTGCCTATAGCGAGTGCCTCCCCCATAGTTGAAAGAGTGACAGGGCCAAAATCAAGGGACGTTCGAGCCAAAATGCCTGGACACACGGAGTTTGAAGCAATTTAAGTCATAGGAAGAGGGAAAGACTGATTCTGGGAGAGAGTTCCAGAGCTCAGATGTTGAGTAGAAGAAAGTTTGAGAGTAACGTTTCACTCTTGGGTTGGAGAGTTGCACAGAGTAGGGGTGGGATTGAGTTGCAAGACGGGTACCACGTGCCCTACGTAAAGGAGGTGGTATGCACTGGGATAGCTCTGAGGAACACTGATTATTATAGTAGCGATAGAATAGCGAGAGAGATGCAACATTGCGGCGGAGAGAGAGAGATTGCAGAGAGTTGGTGAGTGGACGGGAGTTAATGATACGAAAGGCCTTCCTTTCAACTTTGTCTAGGAGAGCGGTGTGAGAGGAACCTCCCCACACATGTGAACAATACTCAATACAAGGGCGCACTATGCCCCTGTACAGAGCAAGAAGCGGTGCAGGGAAAAAGAACCCCCTAAGGCGGTTGAGCACACCCAGCTTCTGGGAGGCTGCCTTAGCAAGACTGGTAATATGGTCCTTCCAAATGAGAGCAGAAGAAAAGGAGACTCCAAGAATATTGAGAGAAGATGAAGGGTTGATTTTTGTAGTGTTGAAGAATAAGGGATAGTCCGCTGGGAGATCCTGACGGGTAGATAGATGGAGAAATTGGGTTTTGGAAGCATTAAAGTTAACAAGGTTTTCTCTGCCCCAATTGGAAATAGTATTTAGATCAGAATTTAAGAGTTCTATGGCTTCATTACGTTTGTCGTTGAGGGATTGCTGGCTGGGGCGTTCTGAAAAACTAATGGAGTAGTGTAAGGTTGAGTCGTCTGCGTATGAATGGATGGGAATTAAGGTACAGTTAAGGAGATCATTTATAAAAATTAGAAAGAGAATAGGAGATAGGACAGAGCCCTGAGGAACACCGGAGTTTATAGGGTGAGGAAGTGAACAATGGCCGTCCACAACCGCAGCTATGGAACAGCCGGAAAGGAAATTAGAGACAAGGGCACAGATGGAGGGATAGAAACCGAAGGAGGGTAGTTTAGAAATTAAAGATTTATGCCAGACTCTATCGAAGGCTTTCGATATGTCTAGTGCAATAGAAAAAGTCTCACCGAAGTCCCGAAAGGAGGATGACCAAGAGTTAGTAAGATATGAAAGAAGATCACCAGTAGAGCGACCCTTAAGGAAGCCATACTGGCGATCTGAGAGCAGATTATGAGAAGAGAAATGCTTAAGAAATTTGGAAGCAAGAATAGTTTCAAAAACTTTAGAAAGACAAGAGATAAGAGCAATTGGACGATAGTTGGAGGATTGAGAGCGGTCACCCTTCTTTGGGACAGGTTGAATGTGAGCAAACTTCCAGTATGAAGGGAAGACGTTAGAGGATAGACAGAGACGAAAGAGTTTGCCTAGGCAGGGAGTCAGCACGGAAGCACAGTTTTTGAGAACAACAGGAGGAACACCGTCCTGACCGTACGCCTTATTAGTGTTAAGCAGAGGTGGTGGTGCAGAGGTATATGTCAGAACAATGACTATGACAGTGCTGAGGATGGAGATGACAGCGAAATCTGACTGAAAAGGTAACTGGGATTAGGAGTTCTATTATATGCTATGTGTGTGCAGAAGGGGGTGGGGGTAGGGGGGTAACTAATTGTTAACTTTAGGGGGGGGGTAACTAATTTTTAACAGTTTTATTGGAAAGATTAACCATGAAAACATAGGTAAAGATTTTTTTTTTGTTTTGGATTATCTTGATTTTTTTTTTTTTTTTTTTTTTTAAGAGACAATGAACGGAGGAAGGAAAAACACAGATAAAACAAAAAGGTCCATGTGCCTAAAGGCATCCTCCATTCAAAAAATGTTTGTAACAACTGGATTTAAACATTTGTAGATTGTAAGTTTGTGGAAAGCAATCGAGGGAAGTGAATTCCAAAGAGTAGTAGTTCTAGGGATAAATTAATTTTGATAAGCAGAAGTTCTGCATTGTGGAGGAGAAAGTGTAAATTCATGGGCGCTCTCAGCTGCCCTAGTTCTACGGGGAAAGATGTGGAGAGGCGGCACAATTGAAGCAAGTTCCTCGGAACAATTGCTGTGAAAATATCTGTAGAATAATGCAAGGGATGCAACGTTTCTTCGTATGGATAATGTAGGAAGGTCCTGTGTGATTGCAGGGTTATTGATTAATCTAATAGCTTTTTTTTTAATTTTGTCCAACTGCCTCAATGCAACCACTCCACTTCCACTCCACAGAGGTGAACAGTAATCCATCTGAGAACGCACATGACTTTTATATATTACGGCCAACTGCTCGTCAGTGAAGAATTCTCGAACTCTGTACAGGAGTCCCAGTTTTTTAGAGGCATTCTTAGCAATGCTTCTAACATAATGTGTCCAGCTCAAGTTAGTAGTTAATGTTACACCGAGAATGTCAATACTAGGGGAAGTGGGAATATTTACATAATTACAAAATATATGGGAGTCAGTGAGATTCTGTCGGTTCGAAAATTTAATGTACTTGGTTTTCTGTGCATTAAAGGAAACTAGATTCTTTTGTCCCCATTCTTCAATTCTAGAAAGGTCCTGGTTCAGAGAAATTGCAGTGCTTATTTTTGAATTTATAAGATCGGGTTGGGTGAAAGAATTGGTAAATGTGAAGGAACTGTGGAGTGTTGAGTCATCTGCGTAGGAATGTATTGGATTATGAGTGGTAGATATGAGATCATTGATATGAATGAGGAACAGAGTTGGGGCCAAAACTGATCCCTGGGGAACACCAGCATTTATTGAGTGAAATTGAGAATAAAGGCCATCTACCATTACATGTATTTTTCTGTTATGAAGATAAGAAGAAATTAGTGGAACTAATGATGCAAGGCCGTAGTGTGACATCTTCGACAATAAGGATTGATGCCAGACTCTATCAAATGCCTTTGATATATCCAGTGCTATTGTATGTGTTTCACCATGTTGGTCTGTAGCTTGGTTGATTTGATGCGTAAGAAGGCAAAGAATGTCTGCAGTTGATCGACATCGTCTAAAACCATATTGCCTATCACTGATTAATTTATTATTCTCAAGATGCTTAATTATGTGATTATTTAATATAATTTCAAAGACTTTACCAAGAGTGGAAGTTATAGCTATTGGTCTGTAGTTTGTTGGATCTGAAGAGGCACCTTTTTTAGGAACTGGATGGATGTTTGCTTCTTTCCAGGATACTGGGAAGCATGAGGTATGAGTACATAGACGGAAAAAAATTGCCAATACAGGAGCGAGCACCAAGGAGCAATTCTTAAGTACTATTGGAGGAATTTCATCTGGACCAGGAGCCTTATCTACTGAGAGATTCTGCAAAATAGTTTTGACAAAAGAAGTTAAGAATTATGACCATTTGAAGTTGCGCCAAGATAAAAAAGTGGCAAAATAGTGATGCTTTTTCATTCTGTTATTTCACCATGTTCCCTTCCGACGATTCTTTGGGACTTTTAGTATGTTATAAGGAACCTTTTTCCAAGACAAATAACACTAGTTTCGTTTCTGTTGCAATTAGTGGTGGGTCCTGGTGTACATTGACTGGACTATTATTTCATTCATAAAACTACAGATGCATACAGTACCTATCAGACGGCAATGGTCAATAAGAGTAAAAACAAATATATATTTTGTATATAAAGCGCAAAGCTCTTTATCATCCATCGCCGTCTGGAAACTGTCTAATATCTTCTTGTATAAGGACTAGGCTTAACAATTATCTGTACTGATATTTATTGTCTCATTTTACACAATATATATGCCGCAATTCACGGCAAAGCGTATACCATTAGCCTACACTAGATTACCGTATCCTATGCAAAGCCAACTGAAAACAAAAGATTAATAGGACACCAACAATCTATTAACCACATTAATGATGTATGTGAAATGTCTGTTATGGTGGATGGGTGAGGGTAGGGGAGATTGTTCATGTGTTTTCGACCATTCCATTCTTACACAAGATATGTTTATATCGATCTATTTTACCTTCCATAATGAGAGACAATACGATTCATCACGAAGTGTAGCCTACCAGCAGATATATAACAAACGTATATATTATATACTAAATGAAGAGACAAGGAATAATCGTGTGTCTTTAGACCTCTTCATATAGATTAAAATGTAGGTTAAGGTACATATACGGTACAAGTATATCGTTTGCTTCAACAGACACATTCCATGATAAATAACATAAGGAACAAAGCACAATGTAAGGCATTGATCTTGGTACAATGGCAAAGCTGCTAGATGTAAAGTAAGTACCGGTAATAAAACGAAACATATGAAAAGAGTTGATTAGGCTATGCCCAACATTACCGGTATCTATCAACTGAAAATATACATATTTTATAATCTATATTTTATTAATTTCACCCCAACATATGCCAATTTTGTGAATAGGTCATTTATATAATATGCTTACATGTCGGATAAATTGCGTCTATATATGCAGGGAAATTTAGACTAAATTAAGTAGTCTCGTTGGCAATATAAGCAAAATCCATCATAGTTTTACCATTTTAATGCAGCAAAATTATATAAATCTGAACTTGGCTCTTTTACCAACCATTGGCGTGCAACAATATCAAACCCACCAAACCTACCTAAGAATTAACTTAACTAACGGTTTATTTGAGGAGGTTTAAGCAAAGTCCGTTGTATAAATTTTAATATATGTTACCTTCCATAATAGGAGAATATACGATTTATCATGAAGTTTGTCGGTTGAAGCAAAACTATATACCTGGTACCGGTACCGTTTATGGACATACCTTACCTACATTATGATCCATGTGAATTGGTCTAAAATTCTGGTGTAAAATTCATCAATTTACAGTTAGTATTTTTAAGTCTAGCCCATATATAAGGTGATATTTGGTGTAGGTTTTAACTTTTGAACTTGTTTGACATAAAATTTTGATTAAAATCCAAACTCGATCGGTTATATTTTGTCAACTCTGGTATTTCTATGGTTGCGGGATTTTTGCGGGTAGAGGGTATTACAATAAGATAAATACATCAGAGATGTGACCATATTAATTAACTACACCTGTATTATGCATCACTGAAATTATAAGTAGGCCTAGCCTATGTACCGGTAGATTGTGTTACGTGCCTTTAACCCCTTCTGTACCGGTGATGTACTTATCATTATAATGATGTACTTATCATTATATTCTGGCCACTATTAGACGATTTTGTACAGCTTAGGAAGGACGTCTACTCATTACAAGGCTACAGCCTAACTCAATTAATCCTTTTAGATATCATATATCCTTCCCAAGCTTAGACAAAATCGTCTAAATGTAGCTGAAATCAAATACAAAAAGACGTTACCGGTAAAGAAGGGGTTAATATTCTGTTCTCAAAGATTTCTGTACGGTATTTATGGGCAGTTCTGCTGTTGTAACAAGGCTTATCATTAATAGTATCTCTAATTTCCAAAACGTAGACATTATTTGATCTATCTATCTCTCTCTCTCTCTCTCTCTCTCTATATATATATATATATATATATATATATATATATAGAGGTTGGGTCGGTGGGCTTGCGACCCCCACCCGGAAAAAATATCGAAGCAAGGAAAAACGAACGAACAGCCTCGGATGCGGACGGAACCAACGTTGACGAACCACGACCGACTAAGGACATGCCTTCGGACATTCTGAGAATGGCTACGTGGAATGTTAGTGGCATGAATGATGGCACAAAAGAGAGAGAGGTTCTGGAAGTATTAGTGAATGCCAGGCTGGATGTATGTGGAATGACAGAGACCAAATGGAAAGGTTCAGATGTGAGAGAGTGGGAGTGTGGAATGGGTGTGTGTGCTGGAGTGAGTGAAGGAACAGCGAGAGAAGGTGCATGTTTGTTTGTAAGTAGCAAATGGAAGGAATGTGTAAGAGAGTATGGGTCTGTGGGTTCAAGGATTGTGTGGGTGAGAATGAAAGTAGGAAAACAAACGTGGGTGATTGTATGCGTGTATGCCCCGACAGAGGATATACTTGAAAGAAAGAAAGAGGAGTTCTGGATGAATGTGGAGGCGTGCCTGGAGAAGTTTGACAAGAACGAAAGAATATTTCTGATTGGGGATATGAATGGTAAGGTGGGTGATAGGAAAGTTGAGGGAGTGGTGGGAGGGTGGGGGGTACCATCAGAGGTGAATGGGAATGGTAGTGCACTTGTGGACGTATGTGTGGGGAGGAGGCTGTGGATAGCCAACACCTTCTTCCGACACAGAATGATCCACAGGTACACGTGGAAACGGATGTTGACGATGAAGGATAAGACAGTGGTGGAACGAAAGTCATTGATTGATTATGTATGTGTGGATGAACGAATGAAGAAATCTGTGATGGATGCTAGGGTGTATAGGGGTATTGGAGGGGGTCTGTCTGATCATTATGTAGTGGTAGCTAAGGTTAGGATACAAAAGAAGTGGGTGAGGAGAGCGGGAGGGAGGCGAGAGGAGGGTGGAATGGTGAGGAGGGTGGAGAGGTTGCAGGAGGAGGAAATCAGGGAGGAGTACAGGAGAGCAGTGGAAAGACGACTAGGTGGGTTCGACCTGGAAGTTATGGAGGAAGTGGAGGAGATGAGCAAGGTGTTTAAGGATGAGATCTGTGCAGCATGTGAGGAGGTGTGTGGAGTGAGGAGAAGAGGGAGGGGAGTGAAAGGTACAGCATGGTGGACAGAAGAGGTACGAATAGCTGTGGAAGAAAAGAAGAAAGCATATAGAGAGTGGTTGGGTAGCAGAGGGAATGAAGATTCCGAGAGACAGAAACGAGCGAGGTACGTGGAGAGTAAGAGGGTGGTGAAGAGAGTAGTGAAGGAAAGTAAGAGAAGAGTAGATGAGGAATTTGGAAGGAATCTGAGTGTAAAATGGAGGGAGAGTAAGAAACTGTTCTGGAAAGAAGTCAAGAAAGTTAGGGAAGGTAGCAAGGGAAACAGTAAGGGTGTGAAAGATAAGAATGGGAGAATGCTAGCCGAGAAGCAAGAGAGAGTCGAAAGATGGAGGGAGTACTTCAGTGAGTTGCTAAATGAAAGGAATGAAGAGCCAGCAAACATAGCTGGATATGGTATGGGAGGGAGAAGAAGAGAAGTAGTGGAGGAGGAGGTGGGGATCAGGAGGTCAGAAGTGTGGGAAGCCATGAAAAGAGTGAAGTTGGGGAAAGCACCAGGAACAGATGGAGTGTGTGGGGAAATGTTGAGGTATGGTGGTGAGATAGTGATAGAATGGGTATGGAAAATGTGCAAACTAGCATGGGAGAAGGGGAGTGCACCCGATGACTGGAAGACTGGCATAATAGTCCCCCTATATAAGGGCAAAGGGGAAAGAGGAGTGTGTGGTAACCACCGAGGAATATGTCTTCTAAGCGTAGTAGGGAAGGTATACAGTAGGGTAGTGATTGAGAGAGTGAGAGTGAGAACGGAGAAATGGATAGGCGACGAGCAGGGAGGTTTTAGGAAGGGAAGAGGATGTGTAGATCAGATTTTTACCCTGAATTGTGTTGTGGAGAAGTATCTGGAGAAGAAACAAAAGGTGTATGTTGCCTTTATGGACTTGGAGAAGGCCTATGACAGAGTGGATAGAGAAGGTTTGTGGAAAGTACTTAGAATATACGGAGTAGAGGGCAAGTTGCTGAAAGCAGTGAAGAGCATGTATGAGGGTGCAAAGGCGGCAGTACGTGTGGAGAGTGAGCAGAGCGAGTTCTTTGACCTGAATGTTGGTTTGAAACAGGGGTGTGTGATGTCCCCGTGGTTGTTTACTGTATATGGATGGAGTTATGAAAGAAATACTATCAAGAGCAGTGGATGTTGGTGTATCGCTGAAAAGGGAGGGAATTGAGTGGAAGCTACCTATACTGCTGTTTGCGGATGATACAGTTCTGATGAGTGATAATGAATGGGAGTTGCAGGGTCTGGTAAATGAGTTTGGAACAGTGTGCGAAAAACGGAATTTGAAGGTAAATACGGGGAAGAGCAAGGTTATGGTCTTCGAAAGGGGTGAAGTCACAGAGTGTGAGGTGAAGCTGAACGGTCAGGCTATGGAGATCGTCAACTCTTTTAAGTATCTGGGCAGTGTGTTGAGTAAAGATGGGACTATGGATGAAGAGGTGCGGGAGAGGGTACAACAGGGGAAGAGGGTTGTAGGAACGCTAAAAGCAGTAACAAGAAATAGGGTGGTCAGTATGGAAGTGAAGAAGTCCTTGCATGACAGTGTGGTAATCCCGACACTGACTTACGGAAGCGAAGCATGGACGTTGGTTGAGAGACTCAGACCAAGAGTGAGAGCAGTGGAAATGTATTACTTAAGGAGTGCGTGCGGAGTTACATGGAGGGATAGACAGACTAATGAGGAAGTAAGAAGGAGGTGTGGTGTGGAGGTAGATGTGCTGGAAAGTGTGAAAAGGAACAACTTGAGATGGTTCGGCCATATGGAACGTATGGAAAGCGAGAGAATGACTAAGAGGGTGTATGAGAGCGAGGTGGAGGGACAGAGGGGGAGAGGTAGACCGAATATGAGGTGGAAGGATGGAGTGAGGAAGTACATGAACGAAGGTGGTGCTGGTTGGGGGGAGGGGCGTCGACTGACTGGGGACAGAGGTGCATGGGGGCGGTTCGTTCGTGGCCACCCCTTCGGGGATCACGGCGTCAGGCAATAGATAGATAGATAGATATATATATATATATATATATATATATATATATATATAGTTATGAGAACCTCTGCAGGTGATCTTGGACACCGCAACTTCCAAATTAGTAGGGCAATATATATATATATATATATATATATATATATATATATATATATATATATATATATATATATATATATAAAAACATAAAAACATATTACAGAAAGGAAGTGAGTAATGGAATGTTGGTGTCTTATAACAAACTTTTGTTTTCTGCTTCGCCTTCGCTCGCATAGTAATCAATATAAAAATATACGGAAAACGGATAAATATCAACATACTACTGTATGGTGTAAAATTATAAAATCGACATGTAAATAATGATAATACAGTATTTAACCCCTTATTGGCGGCGCGCAACATATGTCGAGTGAAATAAATTTGGACTATGTGGCGGTGCACGACAGCTGTCGAGTGCCATTTTCAGCACGTAATGTTGCTGAGAGAGAGAGCTGAGCGGTGGGACGAGCGTAGTAACCTTATGACCGGTCCCCACGACCACTGCGGGTGTACTGAACTGTATTCTAACTTTCTCCCCCTCTTCTCACTCGCTACACAGGGAATTATGTACGGAAATTACCTTATTATAGGTTTTTTGCACTCGTGTTGCACGATCGTTGCAAGAGAACCAGTGGTCGTACTAGGATGGTTCGGGTGTCATTGGAAAGCTCTGTTTATGGCCTTTCAGGGATAGATACTTGTTTTACGCTCTGGGTCTTGTTTATGCATGAAAATGAGCACGGAAACAACCCTATTAAGGGTTAAAAAAAAACGCTGGGCGGTACATAGAAATTACCGCCTAGGCCGCTCTTAAGGTGTTAAGTTAGTCCAGTATATAAGGAGATATAGTCGGTGTTGTTCACTCTTCATGCACCCTGCTTTTATCACAAGGCAGTAATAAGTCTTCCTTATCGTAATTTCCCTCTATTTTACCCTAGGGACCCTCCCCCTTCAGAACACTAAGAATGTATGGCGATAACTCAATTTCCATAGTGTTCACGTTAGACACAGAATTACGAGCATATAAAGTAGAAACCGATTCAATCGCATAGAGTTCAACGTGTTTATTTACTTGGGAGTAGCGGGCCAATGATGCCCCACACCGTCTGGTGGAGAAATCGGAACTAACCCCGTGCACACTATGAATAGGGAATAGGCTCTCACCCTTATTTTGGTACGTAACATAGGCCTAGGCCTATTACCGAAACTACCACTAATTATTTCGCAATATAGGCCTAGCCTATGAAGGCTAGCCTATTACAGAATAAATTACAGAATAAGGATGTTGCAATTTAGGCCTAGGCTAGATCATATTAAAATTTGTTTCACTTTGGTGAAGGTTTTTAATACTTCAATGTAGGCCTAGCCCTATCTATTTCAAGTCAAATATACAGTTCCGAGCATCATCGAACCATATTAACTTGGTGTCTACTACGAATAATAATAACCTATTATGAGCAACATAATAGCGACAAATCAGGGGTTGTGAAGCTCTGTAGCCTTTAGAGTTATCGGTAATTCTGCATAACTACAACTCCTGTTATTTTAGGTTTTATTTATTTTATTTGTGTATTTTAATGCTTTGTAAGTGTGTATTTTATTGTTAGAAAGTGTGGAAAGCACTTTGGCAAGAATGTAGTTACTGGGTGTACCGCCCGTCTTGTTTACACTACGCAGACGCTCACCATCATGTTCCCGTCTATTTTGACTGCCTTTGGATACAAAATACATTACCCTAACCAAACAACCTAACCTAACCTAACCTAGTATTATAGATTTATAAGTATTTATTTAATTATAAGTATTTAGGCCCTATAGATGATTTATGTTGTATGTCGGTAGTGGTACACCCGGTAACTACATCCTTCCCAGCACTTTTTATTAGCATTTGCATTGTTAATTGAAATTCAGATACCCAAACAATCTAAGAGTTTACTCGATTTAGTCAACTTTAAAAAGACATTAGCCTAACCTAACAACCTTACCAAACCTATCCTAGTATTATGGGTGGGTGCTGCCACCCCCGCTAATTGGGTAGGCTATTAACACCTAACGAGCGTCCTAGGCGGTAATTTATATGTACCGCCCAGCGGGGTGTTTTTACCCTAAATAGGGTTGTTTACGTGATCATTTTCATGCCTAAATAAGACCCAGAGCGTAAAACAAGTATCTATCCCTGAAAGGGCATAAACAGAGCTTTCCAATGACACCCCAACCATCCTTGTACGACCGATAGTTTTCTTGCAACGATCGCGCAACACGAGTGCAAAAAACATGTAATTAGGTACTTTCCCTACATAATTCCCTGTGTAGCGAGTGTGAGGGGGGAAGGAAGGGTGGTTTTCACTTCAGTTGGCCCACTGCGGTGGTGTGCGACGGTCATAGCCTTACTACGCTCCTCACACCGCTCAGCTCTCTCTCTCTGCAACATTACGTGCTGAAAATGGCACACGACATAAGTTGTGAATCGCCACTTAGTCCAAATTTCTTTCACACGACATAAGTTGCGCGCCGCCAATAAAGGGTTAAAACTATAAACAAATTGATGGGATAAAGTCTATGGTGTTTAGGCCTACTCTGCAATCTTCAGCTTTGGCTGTCGATAACAGTAAAATACTAATACAAATGTACTGACTTTTTGTAGGTGAAGCTCCACTCTGATTGGCTACTAAACATCGGGTAGGACTAGGAGCCTCCAAGGAGGCTAGAATGTAAACATAAGTGTCCTGGACTGGCAGTACAAAAATAACTGATAATGTTATAGCCTAGGGGAGTGAAAATCAAATTGACAAAATAAGAAAAGTAGACCTTATCCGCACATCACTAAGGTCCCCTGAGTAAGGTAAGAGCGAAACAAAAATCATTCCATGAGACAGGAATCCCGTAATCGAGGAGTAGTTGTTCTGCAGAATACCCGAGTTATCAATAGTTGTAGTTACATTTTACCTATTCAAGATTTTACTCCAATACATAAAAACAGCTACATTTTACCGATTCAAAATGAAAGAAGTCATATCATGACAAAATATAATTTGACTGTACATTTTTTGCCTGGGAAACACTCTCTAGCCACCTAACACTGGACAATTATATAAGAAAAAATACAGTTTTTACGTAGGCTATTCAATAGATTTTACCTATTCAATAAGTAATAAGTAACTAGTTATAGTTACATTTTACCAATTCAAGATACAACTCCAATATCCGGTACCGGTATGTAAAAAGAGCTAGATTTTACCAATTCAAAATGAGAGAAGTCCTATCGTGACGAAATAGCATTTTACTGTAGCCTACATTTTTTACCTGGGAAACTCTCTAACCACCTAACAATTTAAAATAATAAAAAAAAAATAACAGTTGGTATAATCCTGTGTAGCGGTTAGACCTGTATTTATCTCAATAATTTGGTAATGTTACAATATATTTTTACATTTTACATTCATAAATAGTTCACTAATATACTAGGTTAGGTTAGGCTAGGTTAAATATATTGTTCAATGATTCTTATAGTAAATAGGCATCTGAAAAACAGTTCCTCCCGCTACACAGGATCTTACCTAACAGTTTTTACGCATTCGATAGATTTTACCCATTCAATAAGTTACAAGTAGCCTAGGCTATATAATAAGAAACTACGATAAATCTACAGTTATACTACCCCTATTTTGTCGCTATTCTGTTGGTACTAATGGGTTAATATTATTAGTAGTACCGGTAGATTTAGTATGGTTTGATGATGCGCGGAAATGTATATTTGACTTGAAATAGATACATTGAAGTATTACAAACCTTCGCGAACCCATAAACAGGGAACGTGAGCTGGGTTTAGACCGTCGCGCACCTATAAACGGAACGTGAGCTGGGTTTAGACACTCGGCGAGATAGGTTAGTTTTCGGTTAGGTTAGGTTAGGTTAGGCTAATGTTAAAAATACTAAAATGCGACGGTCTTCGGTATTATACAACACTGTATATCAAAGAAGAAATAAAAAAACAACAACAAATTACTTGAAAAACTCGTATCTGGTTGATAATAAATTTGTATCAAAATACGTTTTGTTTTTCTCGGTTTCCGTGTCTGCTGAACCATCCAAAAACACGCTAAAATGCGTGTTTTGAAGGGGGGAGGTAGTGGTGGAGGGGTAGTATAACGTAGATTTATCGAAACTAGTTATAACTAGCCAAATACGGTAACATTTTACCAATTCACCTCCCCATGAAATATTCCATCATCATACATATTACCAGCAGGAGGCAAATAACAGCTGCCCGTGGGATAATTTTGAAAAAAGCATTCGGTATAATCCTGTGTAGTGAGGAGACCTGTACATATATTTCAGTAGCCTAATTAGGTAAGGTTACAGTATATTTTTACATCTTACATTCATAAATAGTCAAATATACTAGGTTAAGTTTTGGTTTGGGGGCAGGAGGCTAGCAATCCTCCTCCCAGGACCTCCCTTGTAAAATTCTCCTACTCAACGAGACAGAAAAAGGGGCAAGGGAATGCGAAAGTGGTCCCGGACCCTAAGAATTGGAACTTTACAGGTTTCTGTTCGTGCTCTGTTTTGAGTCGGCCGCCCCGAGCATTGGGGTGTGTGCCTGAGTATTTACATACATAGGTTACAAATATTATGGCAAGGATGTAGTACTCGGGTGTAGTATTATGGTGCCTCATTTACAGTCTATGCACACGCTCGCGATCATGTTCCCGTCTAATTTGACTGCCGTGGGATACAATAATGTGTTGAAGGGGGGGTGGGGGGGGGTGGGGGGGGCCTTTGGCCCCATCACCCCATGACTTATTGTCATCATCATATATATTACCAGCAGGGGGCAAATTACAGAAAAAATAGAAGGAAACTTAACCGCGAGCTCACGACATATGTAAACATGGCGACCGTACACCCGGGTACTACATCCTTCCCTTCAAATTAGACAGGAATATTACCGCAAGCGTAATATAGGCTACAAATCCGCCAACACAACACTTCCAGAGGAAAGCCGAAGAAATTGCGTGGTATAATCCTGTGAAGTGGGGAGACCTGTACTTATATCTCAATAATTTGGTACGGTACCGGTAATGTTGCAATACCGGTATAGCCTAATTTTAAATTTTACATTCATAAAGAGTCACCTAATATACTAGACTAGGTTAGGTTTTGGTTAGGTTAACTTAAATATATTGTTCAATGTTTCATGTACCAAGTAGCTGGTTAGCCTTTGAGGTAACCTCAGCAACATGGTCATGGAATTTTAATGAAGAGCTTACTGTAACACCTAGATCCTTTGCTTGCCCTTTAGCCGAGAGCGTCACATCCTCCAACTTATAACTGGTTTTTGTGTTATTTTTTCCCAGGTGTAGCATATGGCATTTGTCAATATTCAGTTTAAGCTTCCACATGGCCAGTCTACTGATGCAAATTGCATGATAATAGTAGGCTAGCTTTATTTTGCTATATTTTTGGGACTTTAACCCTTAACTAGAGGCGCTCGACTTAAGTCGAGTGAAAGAAACTGGGAGAAAACGGGTGAAAAATAGGTGAAGATCGAGTGAAAATGGGTGGAACAGTAATGAACCATACGTCCGACATCTGTGGCCTACCGGCCCACACTAACTCCAGTTCCCCCACCGCACGGGTGGATGACAGTGTGACCAATAGTTAGCGAAAAGTGAACAATGTAGCAAAATCAGCTAAACTTCCATCTTTGAGGTAACACTGTCAGGGCTCCACGAGTGCTACGTAGCTGTATGTGGTGTCATTGTGTAGCGATTTCCGCCTAGTTTTCGGCACAATACAGTTCCTTTCATGCTGATGGTTGATATAGCAGTTAGAATGGCCTGAAAAGGCCCAAAACGGCCACAGACCCCCCGCTCTTTAAGGGTTAAAGGGATGGATGTAGTTACCGGGTGTACCACTACCGACATACAACATAAATCATCTATAAATACTTAACCTACATGAATACATGAATATTAGGTTAGGTTAGGTTAGGTTAGGTTGTTTGGTTAGGGTAATGTATTTTTGTATCCAAAGGCAGTCAAAATAGATGGGAACATGATGGTGAGCGTCCGCGTAGTGTAAACAAGACGGGCGGTACACCCGGTAACTACATTCTTGCCGACTTTAATTACACGAGACAATAGCCTAGGCCTAGATTGGTACCCAGTATATAGTAAGTGTATTGTGAGTGTGTTTTTGAGTCTCATTGAAACAGGCCGGTAAGAGTTGTGTTGGTGGGCGTACCTTCTGAAACATAGGCCGGTAAGAGTTGTGTTGGTGGGCGTACCTTCCGCTATTTTTACATAGACGCATGCTCGTAGTTACATTTGCATCATCGCATATAATTTGACTGTTGTTATTTGCACCTGCTGGTGATATAGCCTATATGTTGATGACAATAATTAATGGAGGGGGGTATATATATATATATATATATATATATATATATATATATATATATATATATATATATATAGAGAGAGAGAGAGAGAGAGAGAGAGAGAGAGAGGGGCCTATATATAGGCCTACATAAGCTGCTTGCCTGGTAAGGTTAGGGTGGAATCACACATTGGCGATGGGGTATGGCGATGGGCTGCGACGCCAAATCGTGGCAAATTGGCGACGGACGGTGTCCATAGGTGTCCATCAGTGTGATATCACGACAGCACAAGGACGGCATGCGACGTAGTAGCTACGGTGTTACGGTGGGCCAGCGGCGTATGGAGACGCCACGGCGTACAACGTCATGGTGTCGGTGTACCCGGGTGGCGACGTGGCGACAGCACAACGATAATCTCTAGGCCATCATAATGTGAATACGATGAAGGTACAATGGAGGTGCGGCATTGGAACGGCGTCCGACGATGTAGCGGCGATTTAGGTAAACAATGGACCTGGCATATATAAGCTGAGGCTGTACTGTCATCCGCACCATTTGATTACCGGACTGTACCCGCCATGGATCTCATCTACGTTGACCGCAAGAAATACGGCGCTTACCTGGAATCTCATGGAGGGATGCTATCTTATGGAGGGATGCTAGCACGGCGGCCGCAGCTTTTCCGCCAAACACTCGCGCGGTGTTGCCACGTCATGGGATGTATGGCGATGTATGGCCGCTACACCACCGCAATGCCATCGCCATGCCGTCGCACATTATGGCGACGCTTCTTCGACTGTTGTTCGACGGTCGCCATCCCGTGGCGATTTTTGACAGTGGTGGCGACGAAAGGGAACATGTTGGCTATGGTCGCCGCACCAGCCGCGCCGCGAGACGCTGTGGCGGTGCGTGGCGACTTTATACCGACGTGTGGGGATGCTGGGCGACGTTTATGGAGACGGCAGTGCGTGCAGTGCTTTTTGGGCGTCGCAGCCCATCGCCAGGCAAAATCGCCAATGTGTGATTCCACCCTTAAGCATGAAGTACCGTATTTGCCTTAGACAGAAAGCGGCTTTTTAAAAATTTAGTGGGCCCAGGGGTCAGCCTGCCACTCTACCAGCCCTTCCCTTGACCTTTTCTTTTAAATGCTAAGATGGCATTGGCAAGGCAGATGCCGCAACCTAGCCCAGGAAGGATTTAGTATCCGGGCATATGGTCGTCATGTTTATATCGGTCGTGCGCTCGCGGTTATGTTCCCGTCTATTTTTATGGTTATTTTTTTGTTTTGTTATTTGCCCTATGCTAGAAATATATATGATGATCACAATAAGTCATATGGGGGTCTATCTATCTATCTATTGCCCGACGCCGTGATCCCCGAAGGGGTGGCCACGAACGAACCGCCCCCATGCACCTCTGTCCCCAGTTAGTCGACGCCCCTCCCCCCAACCAGCTCCGCCTTCGTTCATATACTTCCTCACTCCATCCTTCCACCTCTCTTTCGGTCTACCTCTCCCTCTCTGTCCCTCCACCTCGCTATCGTACACCCTCTTAGTCATTCTCACGCTTTCCATACGTTCCATATGGCCGAACCATCTCAAGTTGTTCCTTTTCACACTTTCCAGCACATCTACCTCCACACCACACCTTCTTACTTACTCATTAGTCTGTCTATCCCTCCATGTAACTTCGCATGGGGGTGAGGATGGAAAAAGACCCCCTCAACCTATTATATCCCACGGCAGTCAAAATAGACGGGAAAATGATCGCGAGCGTGCCGAATAGTGTAAACAAGGCAGGCGGTACGCCCAAATACTACATCCTTACCCCTAGTGGCCCTAACTGGAGATATATTATTTGTATCTTATATTGTAGCCTATTTATTTATTTATTGTCTTCCTTTCCCTGGGTTTAGTATTTGGGATGCCTAGCAGCCTAGCCTACCGGTACTTATTTATACTGTATATACTGTATATATATATATATATATATATATACACCAGTACCGGTACATGTACCGGGTTCAATTTTCCAATTTTTATACAAAAATACTCTGCTGAAACATGACTTACTGGACAGAATGTACAGCACTGTCATTTATTGGTATAATCTTTCATTATTTTAATTTATGCAGAGTTTTATTATTACAGGTACATAAAATGCAGAGAATATTAGTTCATATATACATCACATCAAGTACGTACCGGTATCAGTATATAGGTGTTGTTAAATGGTAGGCCTATCATCATTAGTACAGTACCGGTATGCATGATGTAGGCTACCGGTATATTATATTTTGCCTTACATTGAGTCTTACTCAATACCGGTATCAATTATTCTTAACAAGAAAGAGGAACATAGTGTATTCAAGTTTGAACCAGCCTGTGTGAAATCAATGAGAGCTCTCCAGTGTTTTAAATTCAGTTTAATGATCCCAGCTGAAGTCAGTAGCCTCGAGTTGCCGTGATCTTTATATTTGCTATATAGGCCTATTTGTTTATGCTTGCAAAGAAATACTGGTCTGCTGGCTAAGGTAAGCAGGCCCACCTACCATAACTATAAATATATCAAACAAAGGTTTACTGTCTTGTGATACCGGTACTAGAAACTGTGCTCTCACAGCATGCAGAAATGCACTGTTTACAGCTAGCCTAATTCAAGTGTGTAAAATATGGGTGTCTCCATGTTCCGTACTGAGATAAATTAATGAAGCTCATCTTTTTGATAGGCATTGATGGTTTGTAAATCAGTAAAGCTCTGCATACAAGCACAAACTAATTTCAATTTAGGCCGGGTAGCAGTACCGGTACGGTAGGTTTATATATTTGCAATGATGGAGTACCGGTACCGTACCGTAGTTCATCTTATAGACAGGTAGTTTGGTCTTCTCAGATTGGCAAGCAGATTACTGTAGCATTCCCTTCAAGTGGTTTTCTGAATTTGGGTTGGTATAAGTTTTCCAGTCTTAAATAGTGTATACATCTTGCCACATGGAAAATGTAGGTTACTAGTGTGACCAATCTGTCATTCAAAGCAGTGTCTGCACTTAAAAACTGTCAGGGGGAACATACAGGTTGATTCATGATCTTCAAGCTATACCGGTACATTAATAAATTATAAATAATAGTTATTAGCCAAATATACTACCTGTATCGGTGAAAGTACAAAATAATGAATTGGTATCATGTCTTACATTTGGAATTCCATTACGCCATCAGACAGTACACTAGGACCATACGGCTGGGAAAGTGTAGATAGTAGAGACGAGGTGTTGTAGATAGAGGAAGTACCGGTACGTGTTGGAATGGCTTTGTTGTGTATGTTATTAGTCTGTGTAGGCGAAATCATCGAGGTGTCCCCCGACTGGGTGCGAACATGATATACATGCTAGGACGTACTACCACACCCACTAAATGTCCGCCTTGGCTGGGATTGAACCCAGGTCAAGCAGATTCACACGTGAGCGTGCTCTCCACTCAACCGCCAGGGCTCTGCGTATATTATTTCCCGTAACGGGGTACGGTACCGGTATTTAATTATATATATTTGTAATTTCTGTAAAAATGGGGTGAATTCAGACAGAATGAAAATGAATAAAATAAATACAACCTGTCAGATTCAGATATTGTTTGTAATTGGGTTGATTGTGGTCACTTACACAGGGTATTTTTGAGTTATGTCACAATAGCCTAATCCTTATTTTTACTTTGTCAGGGTCATAAATCCAGATATGTCTGAATTTGCCCCAAAAGGTTTGTACCGTATCTTATGATATGATAGGCCTATTTATACCTTTTGGGTGTGATAAAACCCTTTTAAAATGTTCAAAGATGTCCGAATTGACCCGATAGGTCCGAATCTATACTTGGATCACTTGTTAGTCTTATGAATATGTTTTATTTTCATGTACAAATTCATTTTTTTTTTTTTTTTTTTTTTTTTTTTAACTTACTCCCTCTCGGGCATAGGCTGAGAGCCTGGACATTCACAGCTGTACAATGAGCAGTGAAGCCCGTGAGGTCTTGTTCCAGTCTAGGGAGTGAGACATGTGAAGCACGTAGAGTACAACGAGCACCTGCCATCTTGCCTTCACATGAGGCAAGGTGCTCACAAAAGAATAGAATAGGGTGAGGGGGGAGAAGGGGACCAGAGCGGGGGAGGAAGAAAAATGAGATTAAATAGTAGAGAGGGGAAAAGTTAAATTAAGGTAAGGAGAGAACAAGATATTGGGGTTGGGTGGGGGGTGGGGGGGGGGGTGGAGGAGGGGGTAAAATAAGGAGAGGAGAGTTCTGCTTAAGCTATATACTTCAATTCTTTTTCTTTAACTATCCTTTCTACGACTACATATTTTCTAAACTAATTCTTAAATCTAGCTCAAGCTGTTTCTGGAGAAGTCACCGGTGCATAGGTGAGCTGGCTTGAAAAGGGACAGCTACTCCACAAAAAGAAGAAGAAGAAGACTCATGGCCCGAAGTGACCCCATCTCTGAAGACACCTCGTTCCCGTGCTTCACTGTCTCACCCCCTACACTCGAACTCTCACTCGTACACACACACACAACGCCACCTGTTGAGCAGATAACCCACCAGGCATTGGACACCCTATAGCATATTTTGAATATGGGAATACTCATACAGTGCTATTTAATCAGGGAACAATGAGGGTATTTTATGAGCGTTTCGGTGGGCTTTGTGGTAATGCACTGATACAAGGTACAGCACAAATTCCATCCCAATAATATCTTCCCATTGATACATCGGGATTTGAACCCGGGACCTTTGGATTACCAGGCCAGTGGCAAGACCACTCCGCCACACCTCCCCTAGAGGTGTGAAATGGCCCCAAATCCTGTCCAAATTCGGACACCTTTATTATACAGTATTTAAAACAATATATATGTACAGCATATGTATTTTTATTTCTTTAATGCTATGACTGTATAGCCTAATTAATGTAGCTACACATACCGGTACAATACTAAACATAACTGGGAATATTGATTCTATCTATTGCCAGATGTCATAGTCCCTGAGAGAGGATGGCCACGAATGAATCACCTTCATATGCCGAGGCAACTCACTATAGTTCTGAGATAGGTTTTGTCGTAGGGAACCGAAATCTTAGGATGAACAGAAGGACAAGGGATATGACGAACAACGACGTCTTTCTTCTTTATTTTGGCCAGACGTTTCGTCATTAGGCCTATATAATGACATCATCAGTGAAATCTAAAATCAACGAAAATTACTATTAAAACATAATTTAAATTACGTGAAGCAATAAATCAAAGCATAATCAAACACAAACATACTGTACGGTCGAGGTTAATAAGTGTTGTCAGATATTTCACAAAGTTTCGGACACTGACTAATACTCTGAGGGATAAGCACTTTTTCCAGTAGCTATAAAGATACCAATAACACTTTTTGAGCGAAAACCACTGGAATCTATGACAACACTTAATACCCCTGATTGTAGCCTACATACATTGACAAAAAACGGAAAATATTAAAATTATAAAATCTAGGGAATTTAGTCAAATACAAAAAACAAATAAAATAAATACATCAAATCAGAGTACACTCGCGACCTAAAATATATTGAGAGGGGCAGCAGACACAGTGTTGTTGAGTGACGGTTTATGTTTATGAATGTAAAGGGATTCTAAAATCCTTAACTCTGTATTATTGCCATGGTCTAGTATACTAAAGTTACTAGAATCCACGCTTGTACCACAATCAAAAGCATGTTCCCTTACCGCTGAGTGAGAAGGGGACTGGAGACTGGAGAGGCCGGTCCGTCCTGCTCGACTGACCCTTGTGTTCATCAATTCGTGACTTGAAAGCCCGACTTGACTTGAAAGACTTGAAATGACTTGAAAGTCCTACATACATTGTAACGGCTCAAACGGGGTTGCCTTTCAGCAGTTGGAGTGTAGTACAATAAAGTCCCATCACACCACTGTCCCAACATGCCATCACTGTGGCTGATGTTGGCATACCGGTGGTACTAACCGCGCCTCAGCAAGACTCGACAAAGTCTCTACTGCAGTATCTGCAACCACACCAGCCTTAACAGTGCTACGACAAGACAGCACCATAACGAGACTCTACATTAGACAACTTGGACTACAGAACAATAAAGTCCTGCCCCAACACTGGTCCAACATGCAAACACTGTGGCCCAGGGTGTCAAACCGGAACAATTTTGTTTGAAGGCTTGAATGAATATGAGGAGGAATACAAGACAATTAACATGAAGTAGGCCTACTGTAGTATAGTTTTGGCCATTTTATCACTTCCAGGCATAATTTGAACTATAAACCCCAATTTTATCTTTGCATATAATAATAATCGTCTGGTTACTTATATAGCGTCCGTATCTCCTCCTTTGAGGATTCTAAAGCGCTTGACACATCTTTAATCAACCAGAGACCATTACCCATCCCCCTTGCTCATGGGGAGACAGTAACCGTCGGCTATGTCTCAGAAAACACTTTTCAATCTGAGTGGGGATTGAACGCAAGACTGCAAAATATGAAGCACTGACGCTATCAACTGAGCCACCCGGACGGCTAAAAAGAAAGCACTTGGCTTTCGTATGACACCCTGCTGTGGCTGACGGTGGTGTGGTGCCAAACAGCGCCCAGGTAAGACTCTACTAGTAAAGTCTCCTGTAGCACCTTTCTGCACCACACCCAGCCTCGGCAGTCAATAAAAAGACAGCGCTAAGATTAAAACTTTATTGCATAGTAATGGCTGTTGGTCCAAAATTCTATTGCCATCCCCCTAATTAGTCGCCTTGTATGACACACAGTAGGATGTGTCAGGCATATTCTTGTTTTCCCTCGCCATAAGATGAAGGCCTCCTCACCCCCTGAGGTGAGGTCAGGTCAATTAGTCAATACAAAAGGGCAAAATCTATTTACTAGTACAGTAGGTTACCGGTAACTAGTTATCTTGACAGCCTTTGTTATGACATCATCAAACAGTAGTAGGTTACATTATTATTAACACCAGCAACACAAATAATTAGATTTTAAAACTTTAGTCCTTTAAACTAATGTATATAATTAAATAATTAGTAAACAACTATATACTGAAAATTTTATGTACCGGTACTTATTTTTTTTTACCGTACTTATTTTTCATAGAACCTAACCAATGTTTGCAATAACATAAATGGTGATAACAATGTTAGGAACTAGTCTGCATACTGTGCATATTACTGTAAATAGAAAATATATCGATCTTTCATCTGTGATATCCATTAGCATATAGTACCGGTACAAAGCTACGGTATTTATAGTGTATATCTGCTTTATGTAATTAGTTTTTTATCAATACGAGTATCTCATTACTGTAAGGTATGGTCAGTTCAGTGTCCACTTGAAATGTAAATAGAACTAATGCAATCCCTAACCCCAGGGAGTAAGGGGGCCTTCATCTAATGGTGGAGGAAAAAAAGAATATGCCTCACACATACAGTACTAGTGCGTGTGTCGTACAAGGCGACTAATAGGGGGGATGGCGATAGACTTGTGGATCAACAGCCATTACTATACAGTAAAGCCTTTATCTTAGCACTGTCTTGGTATGGCACTGCCGAGGCTGGTGGGGTGCAGATAGGTGCCACAGGGGACTGAGTCTAACCTGGGGGCCGTTTGGCACCACACCTGTGTCGGCAACAGTGTTTGCATGTTGGGGCCGGATTTTATTGTTCTATAGCCTAGTCCAATTGCCTAATATACAGTAGAGTCTTGTTATGGTGCTGTCTTTTTGTAACACTGTTAAGGCTGGTGTGGTTGCAGATACTGCAGGTGCAAGTGCTGCAGGGGGACTCTGTTGAGTCTTGCTGAGGCACGGTTAGCACTAGGGCCTATACCAACATCAGCCACAGTGATCACTTGGTGGGGCAGTGCTGTGGCACGACTTTTTTGTACTACAGTACACTCCAACTACTTAACACCTTACGAGCGGCCTAGGCGGTAATATATATGTACCGCCCAGCGGGGTGTTTTTACGCTAAATAGGGTTGTTTACGTGATAATTTTCATGCCTAAATAAGACCCAGAGCATAAAACAAGTATCTATCCCTGAAAGGGCATAAACAGAGCTTTCCAATGACACCCCAACCATCCTTGTACGACCACTGGTTTTCTTGCAACGATCGCGCAACACGAGTGCAAAAACCATGTAATTAGGTACTTTCCCTACATAATTCCCTGTGTAGCGAGTGTGAGGGGGGATGGAAGGGTGGTTTTCACTTCAGTTGGCCCACCGCGGTGGTGCACGGCGATCATAGCCATACTACGCTCCTCACACCTCTCCGCTCTCTCTCTCTGCAACATTACGTGCTGAAAATGGCACACGACATAAGTTGTGAACCGCCACTTAGTCCAAATTTCTTTCACACGACATAAGTTGCACGCTGCCAACAAAGGGTTAACTAACAGGCAACCCCGCCGTCTGAACCGTCACAATGCATCTAATGGAAAAAATAACGTTAAACCAATGTATGTATGTACTGGTATGTAACTAAAAAGTATAACAAAATACTGTACCGGTATATGAGCATTATGTACGGTACGGTACCATTCAAGACACCTTCAACCCCTATTATACACCATAACTACAATAATCCCTTCTTCATACATTATTATATATTACCGGTATGCTAATGTGCACTACTATCAGCTTGGAGAGGTACCGGTACACCTTACTTACACATTTAATTGGATTGATTTGTAAATTCATCTCAAATAACTTATCAAAATTAGTGGCAACCCTGTGAAGTTCTTCCACACTTTATGCAAGCAGGATGGCATCACCCATATAGGCTATCTAGACACATACCCGTATGTCCTTCACTTTTCCCGTCCACTAAACACTGCCATAAATGTGAGTGCCATACCGTAATTCTTTCATAGCATATATATCTATTTAATTCAGCTGGGATCAGGTTAAACTAATTAAATAAAACACAAACTTTTTAATTGAGAAAATTCATCCCACAAACCGGTATATCAATTTGTATGGGATTATATAAATGTTCCTTTAATCGATACCAGTATATAAACAAATAATTGTACATACCGGTACTGGTACATATAAAAATCCGATGATTATATGACAATATTATCAGTTTTGCATTCCTAGTATGTATTTTATGTATTTGTATTTCTAACATTTTGTATAGAGCTTTGAGTAATCCAACTGTGAGTGCCATGTAAGGGACATGTATCATATTGTTCAATAAACATATGGCTGTGCTATTATCTTTCCTAATCATGTAAACAATTTTGTTTTAAATTATAGTGTGATCTTCACTGTATTATACAGTACATTTTTTTTTTTTTTTAATAGAGACAATGAACGGAGGAAGGAAAAACACAGATAAAACAAAAAGGTCCATGTGCCTAAAGGCATCCTCCATTCATAAAATGTTTGTAACAACTGGATTTAAATTTTTGTAGATTGTAAGTTTGTGGAAAGCAACTCGAAGGAAGTGAATTCCAAAGAGTAGTAGTTCTAGGGATAAATGAATTTTGATAAGCGGAAGTTCTGCATTGTGGAGGAGAAAGTGTAAATTCATGGGCGCTCTCAGCTGCCCTAGTTCTACGGGGAAAGATGTGGCGAGGCGGCACAATTGAAGCAAGTTCCTCGGAACAATTGCTGTGAAAATATCTGTAGAATAATGCAAGGGATGCAACGTTTCTTCGTATGGATAATGTAGGAAGGTCCTGTGTGATTACAGGGTTATTGATTAATCTAATAGCTTTATTTTGAATTTTGTCCAACTGCCTCAATGCAACCACTCCACTTCCACTCCACAGAGGTGAACAGTAATCCATCTGAGAACGCACATGACTTTTATATATTACGGCCAACTGCTCGTCAGTGAAGAATTCTCGAACTCTGTACAGGAATCCCAGTTTTTTAGAGGCATTCTTAGCAATGCTTCTAACATAATGTGTCCAGCTCAAGTTAGTAGTTAATGTTACACCGAGAATGTCAATACTAGGGGAAGTGGGAATATGTACATCATTAACAAATATATGGGAGTCAGTGAGATTCTGTCGGTTAGAAAATTGAATGTACTTGGTTTTCTGTGCATTAAAGGAAACTATATTCTTTTGTCCCCATTCATTAATTCTAGAAAGGTCCTGGTTCAGAGAAATTGCAGTGTTTATTTTTGAATTTATAATATCGGGTTGGGTGAAAGAATTGGTAAATGTGAAGGAACTGTGGAGTGTTGAGTCATCTGCGTAGGAATGTATTGGATTATGAGTGGTAGATATGAGATCATTGATATGAATGAGGAACAGAGTTGGGGCCAAAACTGATCCCTGGGGAACACCAGCATTTATTGAGTGAAATTGAGAATACAGGCCATCTACCATTACACATATTTTTCTGTTATGAAGATAAGAAGAAATTAGTGGAACTAATGATGCAAGGCCGTAGTGTGACATCTTCGACAATAAGGATTGATGCCAGACTCTATCATATGCCTTTGATATATCCAGTGCTATTGTATGTGTTTCACCATGTTGGTCTGTAGCTTGGTTGATTTGATGCGTAAGAAGGCAAAGAATGTTTGCAGTTGATCGACATCGTCTAAAACCATATTGCCTTATCACTGATTAATTTATTATTCTCAAGATGCTTAATTATGTGATTATTTAATATAATTTCAAAGACTTTACCAAGAGTGGAAGTTATAGCTATTGGTCTGTAGTTTGTTGGATCTGAAGAGGCACCTTTTTTAGGAACTGGATGGATGTTTGCTTCTTTCCAGGGTGCTGGGAAGCATGAGGTATGAGTACACAGACGGAAAAAATTTGCCAATACAGGAGCGAGCACCAAGGAGCAATTCTTAAGTACTATTGGAGGAATTTCATCTGAACCAGGAGCCTTATCTACTGAGAGATTCTGCTAAATAGTTTTGACATGTCTGGTGTGGATCTTAAGTGAGGGAATTTCAGGCGAATTAAAATTAAGTACAGGGACATCTTGATTTATTTCATCTAAGGTTGAGTTGGTGGAGAAAATATCCGCAAGAAGGTTAGCTTTACCTCGTGGGTCAATTACATGATTGCCAGTCGGAGATTTTAATGGTGGAATAGATGAAGCAGTAGTGAAGTTGGATTTGAATGAGTTAAGAGTAGACCAAAATATTTTGTTATCATTTGGATTATTTAGAAGTTTATTTGCCTGCTTGTGGAGAAAGTTTGATTTAGTTAGGTTTAATACAGTTTTGGCATGATTTCTGATGTTTCTAAAGTAATTAAAGGCTTCATGTGTTTTTGATCTTGTGTATGCATTGTAGCCTATTGCTTTTTGGTCAGTTACTCTAGAACAATTATGGTCAAACCATTTAGGTGAATTAGATCTTTTATTGTACTTTTGATGAGGAATAAAAGTTTCCATTCCAATGTTTACAAAATCTTGTATGTGGCTCAAGGTGGTGTGTGCATCATTAGAAAAGAAAGAGGTCCAGGGAATATCAATAAAGAAACCTTGAAGACCCTCCCAGTCTGCCCTATCGTAATGCCATTTAGTCACCAAAACAGGTTCAGAGTGGAAAGGTGTGGTAGGTGATAGACAGGTTGCCTGTATCAGACAGTGATCAGAAGATCCAAGCGGGGACCTCACTGTAACATCATAATTTTCTGAATTGGTTGTTAATAATAAGTCCAGTAGGTGGGAATTATGATTAGGATTATCTGGTACACGGGTGGGTTGGTTGACTAGTTGAGTGAGATTAAATGAGTCTGAAAATAGCTCACATTCAAGACCAGCATCATCAGTCCTGGCTGAATGAGTGAGCCATTCAACATTATGGACATTAAAATCATCCAACACAGTGATTTCAGAAGAAGCATTTAAGTTGAGGACACTGAGTTGTGAGGACAGAGAATCAAAAAGACTTTTACTCTGGAGGAGTATTTGGGGAACGGTAGATGCAACATATGTATTTAAATTTACCAGCAGAAATTAATTTGTATATAGAATAATCAAAATAGGGACAATTGAAACTATTAACCTCCTCCAGGGCAATTTCAGATTTTCCGAAGTAACATACACCGCCTTTAGGTCTGAAATTTTGGAGCAGTTGATAACCTGGAAAATTAAATCTAGACGTGTCAGATGTGGTTGTTACTTGCGTCTCTGTCAAAAAAAGGAGAGTAGGGGATTCTGTTTGAAGAAATTGATGTACAGAATTGATGTTAGAGTGAAGTCCCCTTATATTGCTAAAGAAAAAGCTGCACCGACGAGCAGCTTTGGGACGTTGCAATGCTCTTGACACAGTCGCATGATGACGACCGGGAGGGCCCTGTGTCAATGACCCAACCCTGCCGGGGGTGGATATCCGAGGGACCACCAGGTTTGCTCTTAACAATTGTACTGCCATATTTATTTGGTAAAGGTGTTACATGTATGATATGTAGTGGGAAGAGTAGTGTTTTATGGATAGAGGATAGCGATGTAGGGCAATGTCGTGAAGTTGGATGTGTATATTATAAAAAGAGGGTTTTTTCCTGATACCCCTGATGTGTGAGGCAGAAAGATATGTATCCAGCTACCAAGGCCTGGGAGAGAAAATGGAATACAGGCTATTCCCTGAGTCTCCCGAAACCTTGGCGGTAGTACTTCCCTGGGCGGGGCTGCCTACCCCTACTACCTACTAAATGTATATATATTGTTAGGAGGGCAGCTGGGGCAACCAGATTCTTACATAGCCTAGCCCACAGCACCGTACTACCCTGCAACAGACACGCTCTTAATATCTGACTCAAACACCAAGATACGCAGGTTCTCTAGGAAAAATGGTTATCTTCCTCTTTGCTTAATAACCTCTCCGCGGCACACAGTTTTTATGAAAACCTATATACTGTGCGCATGTATGATGATTTTGGGACCCATTGCCAATTTCGATAAAAAGTACATCAGCGTGTAGGGAATGTTTGCGTGCATCGGCCCATATATATTTTACCCCCAAAAAAATGTCTGGGGGGGGGTGGGGGAACGGTCCGTAGTTTAAAAATGTGGAGCGAATGGCATCGAGCGGCGAGATTTCCCGGCCGAATTTTCACGTGCCCAGGGGATAGAACCTGAGGGAGGAGGGGGTGGGTTACTGCGTAATATCACGTATATCTCCTTTTTTTATCCCTTTTAGGCTATGTAAAGTACGTATACGTGTGTAGGCCACCCATATAAGAATGAATATGCCTCATAGTGACCAAAAATTGCAATATATAAGGGAATTATCAGTGAATTTTTAGGCGGGAATGAAGACGGGTTGGAGGTTTGGTGGCAATTTATGAGATGAGAGTGTGGTTTGCGCTATAATATCACGTATATCTCGTACTTAGAGCACTGTCATGCTATAATACAGACTTGTACGTATATAGACGTCCCATATAACAATATATATATCGCATATAGACCAATTGATGCGATATTTACGCACATTATCAATGAGTTTCTATGCGTGAACCAAGGTGTGATTGAGTTGTGCTGGGAATGGAATGGGGAGAGGGTGTGTTGCGCCATAAATATCACGTATATCTCGTACTTAGAGCACTGTCATGCTATAACGCAGACTTTTACGTATGTAGACGTCCCATATAAAAATATATACACCGTATATAGACCAATTCATGCGATATTTACGCACATTATCAATGAGTTTCTAGCAGACGGAAGCCTAAAAGGGAGGGTGGGGGTGGGTGGGTGGGAGGGAGGCAGGGAGTGAGTCGTGGAGATAGTGAAGGCAGGGAGATCTATCAAGAAACATACGCAGCTGTGTGATAATTGTGGAGGCGCCCGAGGCGTATGGATGTCTTGGGATTTTGAACCTTATGTCTAGCAGGTGTCTGGGGTTCGTTGCCACCCAGAGGTCTACAATAACATGAGTCAGAAATGGAGAGAGAGAGAAAGTGAGACATGCGTATGTCGTATGTATAAATGGCTTTCAGAATTGCATTTTTATGCAAGCAGACATTGCATTTTAGACACATGTGAAGTACCACAGAAATATGTAGGCCATTGACTGTAAATAAAGTACTATATTATAGACTAGGAACGAGGGTGGTCAGTAAACATCGGCAGTTAACCTTTTTTGATAGAGAGCTAAATATAGACTGGTGTCGCCTGACACTTGCGAAAGGGTAGATTGCCACCAGAAAACTTATATTTATTTATTTCCAAGTAATATGCAATCTAAATGTATATTTGAGACCTACTGCAAGTATTTGTATGACAGTCATGACTATGTATAATCCAATATACGCGCGTAAGGGCGTAGGCGAGATAAGAAAGATGGTTGAGCAATTTTCGACACCCACACAGTTATTATTCATTATTATTTACAATATTATACAATACAAATGTATTTGTGAAGAGTATGTTATGCATTATTGTATTTATACACATTTTGTTCCCAGACAGAGCTGCTGTGGCTGGAGGGAGCGGCAAGGGTCACCCACTGACCGCTTGACCGTGTGATAATGACTGGAGTCACACTGAGAGGGGCAATTTTGCTGAGTGTTTGGGCAATTTTTGACAGAATAAAGTTATATAATTACTAATTTTTGACAGAGACAAACTTTTATAAACCTTTGCATGATATAATTGATAATCCCATCAATTTACAAACGTAAATTGGTGGGATAATTAATTTGTTTTTGTATATTGTCATTTCGATTGTAGACACAAAGTTTTGAGTGACATTTGGTAACTATGAATGGCATGGTTGGTAAGGTCGCGGACTGGAACACTCAAAGTGTGGTAGGGTAGTGGGATCGAATCCAAGAGGTATGGGGAAGGTTTTTTAATGTTTAGATAAATTTTGATAAAACATTTTTTTTACAAGATCATGCCATTGTATTCAAACAATATGAAATATTCATAGAATATATCATATTGTAAGAATACAATGACATGACCTTTTTTTTTTTTTTTTTTTTTTATTATCTTAGTAGGTTTGACAGGATTTATTGAAACATATTTATTTTGGTACAATTCATTTGAGGTAAGAAAATATATACACATTACTTTGGCTATAACAAACATATATATTGATATACTAAAAAAGAAGGCATATTACATGGAAATCTTTGAAACTTAACTAAATAATGAAAGATACAATTATATAATGTAAAAAGCTATATCACAGGGACATCTTTGGAACTTATACATTATATAATATATATGTAACATTATGAAGTAGCGTGATCAATTTGGTCAGGTCAGGTAAGGTAGGGCGTGAGTCCTGGGCAGGGCAGGGGGCGAGTCCAGGGCAGGGCAGGGCAGGGGGCGGCACTCAGTAGATTTTATACATGTGGTAGTCCCTGAAGCAGTCACCCAAGCAGAGTGCAACTTTGCACTCGGCGCACATTGAGGTGACTCTTTTGATTACGTGGGGTTTCCTGACACTGGTGCTGCAGACGTGGCACTGCACCTGCCTGTGACGAGTGCCAACCAGCTCGGTGTTGGTTAGGTAGTGTCTTTCCACACCCAGCTGGATGCGGTCAGGGACGTGATCCCCACGCCATGCCGTACGTTTGTGAGTGGTGGTGCCATACTTCTCCAGGAGTTGATATGCAACGTTGTACACAAACTCCCGGAATTTTAGCTTCTGGTTTGGGGCCATCTCTCTCTTCACCAACCACAAGTTGTAGGCGTTGAGCATCGTGATGTCAACTAGGTGGAGGAAGAGCTTGTGATACCACTTCACAGTCTTCCTCAGACACTCAACGCCTGACAGTTGACAGTCAGACTTGTCCACCAGGCGCATGTTCTTTGGTGTAGTCCACTACCATGTCGGGCTTATAGATGGTCTTCCTGGTTCGGTAGTGGATTTTACCAGAGTCCATCTGGGCACCTGTGTGGACTGTGGAAAGCAGGTGAACGTCTCTTTTGTCCTTCCACTTCAGGGCTACCACTTTCCCGGACTATGCAAATTGCTTGTACTTCTGCCCCCTTCGTCACCTTATTCGGACATGCCTCTCGCGGTGTTCCTAGGCCAGTTCGTCTTCAGAAGGTGTGTCACTGGAGGAGGCATCTGACAGAGGAATGACATCACCTGTGAACTTGGGCATAAACTTTCTTGTCTTTCTGACAGTGCCACATGACCCCGTTTGGTTGTCATGAAGAAACTGGCAGAGAGCAGGAGAAGTATACCAGTTGTCAGTGTAGATGATGTGGCCTATGCCCAGGTAAGGTGCCAACATTTTCCTGACGATGGCACCTGACATGCCCATGGGGTCACCGGCAACGGCTTTCGGTATGTCAATTTCAGTTCCTGTATACACGATCATGTCAAGCACTATTCCAGTTTCACAGTCGCACAACACGAAGAGCTTGATTCCGAACCTATGCCTTTTCAAGGGGATATACTGCTTGAAAACAAGACGTCCTTTGAAGAGCACGAGCGACTCATCAATCACCAAATTGAGGAAGGGGTAAAAGTATTTCCTATACCTCTCCAACAACATGGTGAACACATCCCAAACTTTCCATATCCTGTCAATCCTGTTAGGATTTTCGTTGTCTGCAAAGTGCATAAATCTTAGCAGCAACAAAAATCTGTCACGAGTCATGAACTTATTGAAAGTTGGGGTGGCGATGAGAGGGTCGTGCTTCCAGTAGTGTTGCAACACATGCTTCTTGCAAAGAGGCATGAGGAACAACAAGGCAAAAAATGTCATGAATTCTTCAACAGTCGTATCCACCCAGCCTCGTATTCTCGCTTTTGGAGAAATGACGTCCAATTTGCCAAACACCCACCTGCAGTAGGCGTTTGTTTGGGCAACGATGTAAGTCATTACCTCCAAATCGAAAAAAGCAAGGAAGAACTTGCTTTCGTTTGCGTTTTCGTCACAGGGCCAGTCATCAGTTGTACCTGACGTGCCAGAATTGAACTGGGGCACGTCAGGCACAAAATTGACCCCGTCAGACCACTCAAACGAAGGCATGCCAGGGATCAGAATGTCGTCTCCGTCTGCTTCTGCGTCTGAAATATCGCTGTCATGTTCGCGATACAACACAGCATCATCATCACCCTCCTCTTCACTAGATAGACGCCCTTCTTCATTTTCATCACCGACATCTGACTCACTTCCACTGTCCAGTCCCAAATCCCCCCACCCTTGGTCCCGTCCTAGGGCGTCGTCGTCGAAACCCGCAGGGCTGCCAATGCCCCGCGAATCACCACCAAACAGCAGGGCGGCGTACTTGGATGGTGTCAGATTTTTTCTGCTCACTCTAGCACGTAGGGGCGTCTTATGGGCAGGGGCAGGGGCAGAAGGGCCGGCAGGGGCGTCGGCAGGGACGGCAGTGGTGCGTGGTGCAGTGGGCCTGGAGACAGGCAAGATGATGGTGGTGCCTGTCGCCCCTTTCCCTTTCCCTCTTCTTTGGGCTGGGGCGGCAGGGGCAGCAGGGGCAGCAGGGCCGGCAGGGACAGCAAGGCCGGCAGGGACAGCAGGGCCGGCAGGGCCAGCAGTCACTTTCCCTCTCCCTTTTCCCTTCCCCTTCCCCTTCCCTTTTCCTTGGGCAGGGGCAGCAGGGGCAGCAGGGGTGGCAGGGGCAGCAGGGGCAGCAGGGGCAGGGGCAGCCGGGCCAGGGGCGGCTGGTGGTGGTGGTGGTGGCAGGGTCACTGTGGCAGGCGTACGGGTTTTCTTCCCTACGACCGTGCTTTTGATTCTGCCTGCCCCCGCAGGTTCTGCAGCCCTAGGGTGGCCCCCTGCGTCGCTGGTACTGGTGGCAGGGGTGGTGGTAGTGGTTGTTGCAGTGGCCTGAGTCGTCGTGGCAGTGTCCCCAAAGTCCAATGACCTTTGTGCCATTGCCCTGCTTGCACGTGTTTTACGTGCTTTTGGTGCTGGTGCTTCGTCCTCCGAGCTGTAGGGCGTGTCGTACTGGTAGCTAGGGTTTCTGGTAGCCACCCTCTGCCTTCCACGGCGGCTGACACCACCAGAAGGAGGGCTGGTTGTGTCATCAGGGCGCGAGCGTGAGGGACGTGTGGGCTCCATGACTAGTGCTTGGGTTCTGGCGCGGTGGCGCTTGCACGAGTGCGGGGCGAGCGTGTGGTGGGGTGGTATCGAGAATTGCCATGTAGTACTACACCCACACCAATTTGTAGCCGCCTGCCTATAAACCCGCAGTTTTGGTACGTGTTCAAAAGCCTTACTCTTAAGAGTCTTCCCGCAGTCCGCCGGGGGAACTCTTAAGAGTCTTCCCGCAGTTCCCGGGTTAAAGCAGTAACAAGGAGACACAAAAATATCTATTGTCACCGAGTCTATTCCATAGTGTGTGTAGTATGAAAGAGAACTTCTAAGGTTATTCTATACTGCACCAACATTATCCCACCATACCACTACTAGACTCCCAGAACACTCTGTATCATGCCCAATCGCTTAGGAATTGAGAACAATACAAAGCAAAAACCCATGGAAAGTCCAGTATAATAAACCTCTGTGCCAAGCCTATTATCCCTAGCCTATGTCCTAATAATACACTGAGAGGCTCTCTTCAGCACAGCACGGCGGTGGTTTTGTAAGGGATAAACAACTTTAATGACTTATCGCTTACAACATCATCTGGGGTTAGCTCAATACAATCGAGTGCAATGGGGACAACCTCACCTAGTAACAGGCTCCACCCCTAGTCCGGACTGCACCGAATGCATTGCTGCTAAAAACTAAACAAGGCCCAATGGTTGATATCCTGGGGAAGTTGGAAGCTGGCTGCCACCCAATAAAGGGGTTGGATAAGACCCGAGCCAAAGGATGCTGTGTGGTGGAAAAAGCTTAGCCTACCATTTCACACACCCAGCAACCTCAGCTCTCAAAGGCCTGACAAAAACAGAGATAAACAGTCCTACCACCCAATCCCCCGTGATATCAACCATGAATAATATGCACATATAATAATGGTGAAACATTGCAGCAGAATAATGAAACAGAAATAAGAAACCAGTGTAGAAGCTTATACACTAAGATTGCCAAAGAAGCATGAATGCAGTGATCAATATTAAACTAAATAGGTTAAAACAAAACAATATGTTCAATATGACTCCAGCCCCTGCTATGCTCTGATCAACTAAGAAACAAAATTGACAAATGCGGTATTTAAGGGAAACGAAAGAAGCAAGCCTAGCCAACACCAAACAATGATGTTGACAGAGCGATAGGTGAAACTGGAGTGAGGCAGCTTAGCCGCAGCTAGTGTGGCCGCGAGTCGAGCTAGGGGCCCCGCGTGGCAAGGAAGGGCTCCAGGCGTCGCAAGAACACTTAATTATCTCAGGTAGAGTGCACTCTCATTAACTTCACAAATGTAACAAATAAACATAAGGCATCATTGTGTAAACTTATGATAAACGAAATAATCCCCCAAGGGCTGAACACAAGTAGTAATTATACTCGTGGCAACAATAACAATGTTCCCATAGGCGCAACCCTGACGAGACAAAGGCGGACCACGAGGCAAGGCCCCTAGCCTCTCCACACAGGCCACATGAGGTATCATAACAAACATACAACTGAACTGGGGTATAAGTTCGGCAGGACGTGACAATGTATACTGTATATATTTATATATATATTAAAGACTATATAAAGACGAAGGCATATTTGTTTTTTACTAACTTTTTACTTGTTTTTTCAATATTTCTCACTGTATGTCTGATTTCATCATTCAAATGATATATTAAGTTTCCAAAGTTCATGGTATATATATATATATATATATATATATATATATATATATATATATATACTGTATATACCGGTACAATATTATGATTATTAGATGCTGATGTCACATACAGTACATTAATTTTCTTAACATGTCATTTTTTTTTTAGGCAAAATGACTACACTCGACAATGATGATTCTTAACCCTCTCCCATATATGCATCAATAATTTTAGCCAACTTTCATTGAGCGAAGTATCCAACTGCCTGAGCAGTGGCAAAAGTAAGACTGATTAATGGTTAGTATGTGCCACCATATGGTGTGGACGTGATTGAAAATTACCGTATTACTTCCTTCAAATTACTAAAACATTAATGCGTCCTCTGAAGGACATAATCTAGTCAATTTTATTTTTATTTACTGTACTTATCTATATATAGAGGGTGCATTTCGAATCATGGGTTCACATTTGATGACCTACTCCAACTCGAAGAACTTGAAATGCATCCCTATGTGCGAGAGGGTAGATTTTCCATTTAACTCTTAAAAATAAACTATTTGTAGATTTTCCCTTGAGTAGCACACACATAGCCTACATGGGCCAGTACTAAACACATACATTCCTGGGTGCAAACGGATATCAATATCAAATGTTTTTGCCAGTTTTGGAGTTTTGGACCGATATATTTTAAATATCAGTTTTTATGGTACAGTACTTTGGCCAATATAGGACAATTTGGTGTTGGCATGATTCCGGTCTCCCATCATCAGTACTACACATGGGCCAGTTACTAGGCCCATACATTTCACTGTGAAAATGATAACTTAAATAAATTAGGTAAAACATGAGTCAGATTTATGGTTATTGGCAAAATATAGTTATAATCTATAATGGCATGATTACGGTTCATCCTCTTTTGTCCAGATAAAAACTATTATAGAACTGTTATACAAGCTGATATATAAATTGAATTGGGCGAATACTGGCACCTAGGATTAAGATTGTTGGTCGAACGTAGTGCAAATTGGAGTCGCCATGACTTCTGTTTCCCCTAATCGGTTCGAAACTTCGACCACTACTGGGCACATACCGGTACCGGTACTTATCCTGCTGTGCAAACGGAAAACTAGATTAAATTGGGCCAAAGCGGGCAATCGGAGTAAAGTTTATCAGATTTATAAAGTGAAAATTGACATTGGCATTATTCAAGTTCACTGACATCGGTCCTGATTAGGGCCAACATTGAACCAATATAACAAAAATATACTGTACAGTAAAACTTCGCTGTTTCGGACCCTAAAGATTCTGAAATCCGGCAGAACCGGCATCTGCTGGACCAATACAGGCAGCCAGCTTAAGGGTTAATGGCACAATGTAGTAAAACCTGCTGTCAACATGATTCAGGCTTACCTTTATTGGTCCGAAACACGGGCCAGCACTGGGCCCGTAAATCCTGCTGTGCAAACAGACAACGGTAGCAAATTGGGCCAAAGATGGCAATCAGAGTTTAGGTTATCAAATCGATAGAGTGAAAATTGGTATTGGAATTATTATGGTTTCCCGCAATCGGTTCTGAATATGGCCAATATTCAACCAATACGGACAGCCAGCTTCATAACAGTGACATTATTAACACTGTTGTTTTTGTCCCTTTTAAGGGATATTGGCACAATGTAGTAAAAACTGATGTCGTCATGAATCAGGTTATCCATTATTGGCCCATTTACCGGGCCAATGTTGTTCCATCGAATGCCGGGGTGCAAATGGTAAACTAAAATGATACTGAGCGGTTCTGGCAGCTATTGGCCCAGTACAGCACAGAGTGAATCGGCACATGCATGGTCTTCCATCATTGGTACAATGCTTGCAGCTGACATTTGATTTACTAGGCCACTTAAATACAACATTAATTGGCATGATTATGGTGATCATGCATAGGGCCAATATATCTTGGGGTTTCTGAATACCGGTATTTGCATAAATCAAGTGGGCCGACATTGGCCAACAGATCTAAAGGTATCGGACCTATACAAGATAACACAATGCTGGCCTGATTACATGGCCCAAATAATCTGGGATTCATTGGCCAACTTGAGGCACCTACATTACACATAATTGGCACATGTTAACATTGATGTCGGCACGATTATGGTTATCCACCATTGGCCCAGTTACCGGGCCAATGTTGTTCCATCGAAGTCCGGGATGCAAGCGGTAAACTAAAATGAAACGGAGCGGTTCTGGCAGTGTTATTGGCCTAGGACAGCACAGAGTGAATCGGCACAAGCAAGGTCTTCCATCATTGGTCCAATGCTGGCAGGTGACATTAGATTTACTGGGCCACTTAAATACAACATTAATTAGCACGGTTTCTCATGCATAGGGCCAATGTATATTGAGTTTTGGTATACAGGTATTTAATTAAATCAATGGGCCGATATTGGCCGACAGATCAAAAGGTATTGGACCAATATAAAACAAAACAATGCTGGTCTGATTATTGTTTTACTGCAGTGGCCCAATTAATCTTTGATGCTTATGAAATAACTAAAATACATTGGCCCACTTCAGTCAGCTACATTACAGGTTATTGGCACAATGTGTTAACATCGATGTCGGCACGATTATGGTTATCCACTGGTCATTGGCCCAGTTACCGGGCCATAGTTGTTCCATCGAAGAGCGGGCTGCAACCGGTAAACTAAAATTAAACGGAGCGGTTCTGGCAGCTATTGGCCCAGTACAGCACAGAGTGAATCGGTACATGCAAGGTCTTCCATCATTGGTACAATGCTTGCAGCTGACATTTTATTTACTAGGCCACTTAAATACAACATTAATTGGCATGATTATGGTTATCATGCATAGGACCAATATATCTTGGGTTTCTGAATATTTGCATAAATCAAATGGGTCGATATTGGCTGACAGATCTAAAGGTATCGGATCAATACAAGACAACATAATGCTGGCCTGATTATTGCTCAAGTACATTGGCCCAATTAATCTGGGATGCTTATGAAATCACTAAAATACATTGGCCCACTTCAGTCAGCTACATTACAGGTTATTGGCACAATGTGCTAACATTAATGTCGGCACGATTATGGTTATCCACTATTGGCCCAGTTACCGGGCCAATGTTGTTCCATCAAAGGCCAGTATGCAAACGGTAAACTAAAATAAATTGGGACGGTGACGACAACAAAAACTACAGATATCGGACCGATAAAAACAAATATTATAAGGCCGTTATTAAGTCTATATCGGGCCGATCAATGTCTGTTGGAAATACATTGGCCCACTTCAGCCAGCTACATTACAGGTTATTGGCACAATATGTTAAAATTGGTGTCGGCACGGTTATAGTTATCCACCATTGGCCCAGTTACCGGACCAATAATGTTCCATGAAGGCCGGTGTGCAAACGGTAAACTAAAATAAATTGGGACGGTGACGACAACAAAAACTACGGTTATCGGGCCGATAAAAACAAATATTATAAGACCGTTATTAACTCTATATCGGGCCGATTATTCAATGTTTGCTAGAAATACATTGGCCCACTTCAGTCAGCTACAATACAGGTTATTGGCCCAATATGTTAAAATTGGTGTCTGCACGGTTATAGTTATCCACCATTAGCCCAGTTACCGGGCCAATGTTGTTTCATCGAAGGCCGGTGTGCAAACGGTAAACTAAAATAAGTTGGGACGATGACGACAACAAAAACTATATATCGGGCCGATAAAAACAAAATATTATGAGGCCGCTCTTAACTATATATCGGGCCGATTGTTCAATGTTTGCTGGTAATACATTGGCCCACTTCAGGCAGCTACATTACAGGTTATTGGCACAATATATTAAAATTGGTGTCGGGACGGTTATAGTTATCCACCATTGGCCCAGTTAACGGGCCAATGAAGTTCCATTGAAGGCTGGTGTGCAAACGGTAAACAAAAATAAATTTGGACGATGACGACAACAAAACTACAGGTATAGAGCCGATAAAAACAAATATAAGGCCGTTATTAACTGTCATCATGCGACTGTGTCAAGAGCATTGCAACGTCCCAAAGCTGCTTGTCAGTACAGCTATTTCTTTAGTAATATAAGGGGACTTCACTCTAACATCAATTCTGTACACCAATTTCTTCAAGCAGAATCCCCTACTCTCCTTTTTTTGACAGAGACTCAAGTAACATCCACATCTGACACATCTAGATTTAATTTTCCAGGTTATCAACTGCTCCAAAATTTCAGACCTAAAGGTGGTGTATGTTGCTTCGCAAAATCTGAAATTGCCCTGGAGGAGGTTACTAGTTTCAATTGTCCCTATTTTGATTATTCTATATACAAATTAATTTCTGCTGGTAAATTTAAATACATATGTTGCATCTACCGTTCCCCAAATACTCCTCCAGAGCAAAGTCTTTTTGATTCTCTGTCCTCACAACTCAGTGTCCTCAACTTAAATGCTTCTTCTGAAATCACTGTGTTGGGTGATTTTAATGTCCATAATGTTGAATGGCTCACTCATTCAGCCAGGACTGATGATGCTGGTCTTGAATGTGAGCTATTTGCAGACTCATTTAATCTCATTCAACTAGTCAACCAACCCACCCGTGTACCAGATAATCCTAAGCATAATTCCCACCTACTGGACTTATTTTTAACAACCAATTCAGAAAATTATGATGTTACAGTGAGGTCCCCACTTGGATCTTCTGATCACTGTCTGATACAGGCCACCTGTCTATCACCTACCACACCTTCCCACTCTGAACCTGTTTTGGTGACTAAATGGCATTACGATAGGGCAGACTGGGAGGGTCTTCAAGGTTTCTTTATTGATATTCCCTGGACCTCTTTCTGTTCTAATGATGCACACTCCACCTTGAGCCACATACAAGATTTTGTAAAAATTGGAATGGAAACTTTTATTCCTCATCAAAAGTACAGTAAAAGAACTAATTCACCTAAATGGTTTGACCATAATTGTGCTAGAGTAAACTGAACAAAAAAGCAATAGCCTACAATGCATACACAAGATAAAAAACACATGAAGCTTTTAATTACTTTAGAAACAGCAGAAATCATGCCAAAAACTGTATTAAACCTAACTAAATCAAACTTTCTCCATAAGCAGGCAAATAAACTTCTAAATAATCCAAATGATAACAAAATATTTTGGTCTACTCTTAACTCATTCAAATCCAACTTCACTACTGCTTCATCCATTCCACCATTAAAATCTCCGACTGGCAATCTTGTAAGTGACCCACGAGGTAAAGCTAACCTTCTTGCAAATATTTTCTCCACCAACTCAACCTAAGATGAAATAAATCAAGATGTCCCTGTACTTAATTTTAATTCACCTGAAATTCCCTCACTTAAGATCCACACCAGACATGTCAAAACTATTTTGCAGAATCTCTCAGTAGATAAGGCTCCTGGTCCAGATGAAATTCCTCCAATAGTACTTAAGAATTGCTCCTTGGTGCTCGCTCCTGTATTGGCAAATTTTTTCCGTCTGTGTACTCATACCTCATGCTTCCCAGTACCCTGGAAAGAAGCAAACATCCATCCAGTTCCTAAAAAAGGTGCCTCTTCAGATCCATCAAACTACAGACCAATAGCTATAACTTCCACTCTTGGCAAAGTTTTGAAATTATATTAAATAATCACATAATTAAGCATCTGGAGAATAATAAATTAATCAGTGATAGGCAATATGGTTTTAGACGATGTCGATCAACTGCAGACATTCTTTGCCTTCTTACGCATCAAATCAACCAAGCTACAGACCAACATGGTGAAACACATACAATAGCACTGGATATATCAAAGGCATTTGATAGAGTCTGGCATCAATCCTTATTGTCGAAGATGTCACACTACGGCCTTGCATCATTAGTTCCACTAATTTCTTCTTATCTTCATAACAGAAAAATATGTGTAATGGTAGATGGCCTTTATTCTCAATTTCACTCAATAAATGCTGGTGTTCCCCAGGGATCAGTTTTGGCCCCAACTCTGTTCCTCATTCATATCAATGATCTCATATCTACCACTCATAATCCAATACATTCCTACGCAGATGACTCAACACTCCACAGTTCCTTCACATTTACCAATTCTTTCACCCAACCCGATCTTATAAATTCAAAAATAAACACTGCAATTTCTCTGAACCAGGACCTTTCTAGAATTAATGAATGGGGACAAGAGGATCTAGTTTCCTTTAATGCACAGAAAACCAAGTACATTCAATTTTCTAACCGACAGAATCTCACTGACTCCCATATATTTTTTAATGATGTAAATATTCCCACTTCCCCTAGTATTGACATTCTCGGTGTAACATTAACTACTAACTTGAGCTGGACACATTATGTTAGAAGCATTGCTAAGAATGCCTCTAAAAAACTGGGACTCCTGTACAGAGTTCGAGAATTATTCACTGACGAGCAGTTGGCCGTAATATATAAAAGTCATGTGCGCTCTCAGATGGATTACTGTTCACCTCTGTGGGGTGGAAGTGGAGTGGTTGCATTGAGGCAGTTGGACAAAATTCAAAATAAAGCTATTAGATTAATCAATAACCCTGCAATCACACAGGACCTTCCTACATTAGCCATACGAAGAAACGTTGCATCCCTTGCATTATTCTACAGATATTTTCATAGCAATTGTTCCGAGGAACTTGCTTCAATTGTGCCGCCTCTCCACATCTTTCCCCGTAGACGTAGGGCAACGAGAGCGCCCATGAATTTACACTTTCTCCTCCACAATGCAGAACTTCTGCTTATCAGAATTCATTTATCCCCAGAGCTACTACTCTTTGGAATTCACTTCCCTCGAATTGCTTTCCACAAACTTACAATCAACAAATGTTTAAATCCAGTTGTTACAAACATTTTATGAATGGAGGATGCCTTTAGGCACATGGACCTTTTTGTTTTATCTGTGTTTTTCCTTCCTCCGTTCATTGTCTCTTAAAAAAAAAAAAAAAAAAAAAAAATTTATCGGGCCGATTTCTCAATGTTTGCTGGAAATACATTGACCCACTTCAGGCAGCTACATTACAGGTTATTGGCACAATATATTAAAATTGGTGTCGGCACGGTTATAGTTATCCACCATTGGCCCAGTTACCGGGCCAATGAAGTTCCATCGAAGGCTGGTGTGCAAACGGTAAACTAAAATAAATTGGGACGGTGACGGCAACAAAAACTACGGTTATCAGGCTGATACAAACAAAAATTATAAGGCCGTTATTAACTATTTATCGGGCCGATTGTTCAATGTTTGCTGGAAATACATTGGCCCACTTCAGGCAGCTACATTACAGGTTATTGGCACAATATAATCAAATTGGTGTCGGCACGGTTATAGTTATCCACCATTGGCCCAGTTAACGGGCCAATGAAGTTTCATCGAAGGCTGGTGTGCAAACGGTAAACTAAAATAAATTGGGACGGTGACGGCAACAAAAACTACGGTTATCGGGCCGATACAAACAAAAATTAGAAGGCCGTTAATAACTATTTATCGGGCCGATTGTTCAATGTTTGCTGGAAATACATTGGCCCACTTCAGGCAGCTACATTACAGGTTATTGGCACAATATATTAAAATTGGTGTCGGGACGGTTATAGTTATCCACCATTGGCCCAGTTAACGGGCCAATGAATTCCATTGAAGGCTGGTGTGCAAACGGTAAACTAAAATAAATTGGGACGGTGACGGCAAGAAAAACTACGGGTATTGGGCCGATACAAACAAAAATTAGAAGGCCGTTATTAATACTGTATCGGGCCGATTGTTAAATTTTTGCTGGGACCACCACCACCACTTCATCACACACGATTACACCACCACCACCACCACCACTTCATCACACATGCTTACACCACCACCACTTTATCACCCACCTGCACCACAACTTCACACACCTACACCACCACCTCTACTTCTTCAAGCACACCTGCACCACCACCACTTCATCAAACAGCTGCACCACCACCATCACCACTTCATCACATATCTGCACCACCACCACCACATCACACACACCTGCATCACCACCAGTACTTCACCACATACCTGTACCACCACCATCACTTCATTAAACACCTGCACCACCACCAATACTTCATCACACACCTGCACAACCACCACCACTTCATCACACACACTTGCACCACCACCACTACTTCAGCACACACGCTTACACCAACACCACTACTTCATCACACACCTGTACCACCACCACCACTTCATCAAACACCTGCACGTCCACCACCACTTTATCACACACCTGCACCACCACCAATTCATCACACACGCCTGCACCACCACCACCGCTTAATCACACATATGCACCACCACCACCACTTCATCACACATCTACACCACCACCACTTCATCACACACACCTGCACTACCACCACCACTTCATCACACACCTGCACCTCCAACACCACTTCATCACACACCTGCACCACCACCACTTCATCACACCTCCACCACCACCCCCACTTCATCACACACACCTGCACCACCACTTCAACACACACCTGCACCACTACCACCACTTCATTACACACCTGCACCACCACCACCACTTCATCACACACCTGCACACCACCACACTTCATCACACACACCTGCACCACCACCACCACTTCATCACACCTGCACCACCACCAATTCATCACACCTGCACCATCACCACTTCATCACATACCTGCACCACCCCCACCACTTCAGCACACACCTGCACCACCACCACTTCATCACACACCTGCACCACCACCACCACTTAATCACACACCTTCACCACCACCACCACTTCATCACATAACCTGCACCCACCACCACTTCATCACACATACCAGCACCACCATCACCACTTCATCACACACCTGCACCACCACCACCACTTCATCACACACCTGCACCACCACCACCACTTAATCACACACGCTTTCACCAACACCACCACTTCATCACACACATGCACCACCACCACCACTTCATCACACATGCGCATCCACTACCACTTTATCACACACCTGCACCACCACCACCATTTCATCACACACCTGCACCACCACCACTTCATCACACACACCTGCACCACCTCCACAACTTAAACACACACATGCACCACCACCACCACTTCATCAGACACCTGCACCATCACCACTTCATCACACAACCTGCACCACCAACACCACTTCATCACCCACCTGCACCACCACCATCACATCATCACAAACCTGCACCACCACCATCTATTCATTACACACCTGCACCACCACCACAACTTCATCACACACCTGCACCAGCACCACCTCTTCATCAAAAACATGCACCACCACCTACACTTCATCACACACCTGCACCACCACTACTTCATCACACACACCTGCACCACCACCACCACTTCAACACACACCTGCACAACCACCACCATTTCATCACACACGTGCACCACCACCACTTCATCAAACACCTGCACCACCACCACCACTTCATCACACACACCTGCACCACCACCACCACTTCATCACACACACCTGCACCACTACCACCACTTCATCACACACCTGCAAAACCACCAACACTAACACTTCAACACACACCTGCACAACCACCACCAATTCATCACACATCTGCACCACCACCACTTCATCACACACCTGCACCACCACCACCACTTCATCACACACACCTGCACCACCACCACCACCATTTCATCACACACACCTGCAACACCACCATCACTACATTACACACATCTGCACCACCACCACCACCACCACTTCATCAAACACACCTGCAACACCACCACCACTACATTACACACACCAGCACCACCACCACCACTTCATCACACACGATTACACCACCACCACCACCACTTCATCACATATGCTTTCACCACCACCACCACTTTATCACAACTTCACCACCACCTCTACTTCTTCAAGCACACCTGCACCACCACCACTTCATCACACACCTGCACCACCACCATCACCACTTCATCACACATCTGCACCACCACTACTTCATCACACACACCTGCACCACCACCACCACTTCAACACACACCTGCACAACCACCACCATTTCATCACACACGTGCACCACCACCACTTCATCACACACCTGCACCACCACCACCACTTCATCACACACACCTGCACCACCACCACCACTTCATCACACACCTGCAAAACCACCCACACCAACACTTCAACACACACCTGCACAACCACCACCAATTCATCACACACCTGCACCACCACCACTTCATCACACACCTGCACCACTACCACCACTTCATCACACACACCTGCACCACCACCACCACCATTTCATCACACACACCTGCAACACCACCATCACTACATTACACACACCTGCACCACCACCACCACCACTTCATCAAACACACCTGCAACACCACCACCACTACATTACACACACCAGCACCACCACCACCACTTCATCACACACGATTACACCACCACCACCACCACTTCATCACACATGCTTTCACCACCACCACCACTTTATCACAACTTCACCACCACCTCTACTTCTTCAAGCACACCTGCACCACCACCACTTCATCACACACCTGCACCACCACCATCACCACTTCATCACACATCTGCACCACCACCATCACATCACACACACCTGCATCACCACCACTACTTCACCACATACCTGTACCACCACCACCACTTCATCAAACACCTGCACCACCACCAATGCTTCATCGCACACCTGCAACACCACCACCACTTCATTACACACCTGCACCACCACCACCACCACTTCATCACACACGCTTACACCAACACCACTACTTCATCACACACCTGCACCACCACCACTTCATCACACACACTTGCACCACCACCACCACTTCATTACACACCTGCACCACCACCACCACTTCATCACACATGCTTACACCAACACCACCACTTCATCACACACCTGCACCACCACCACTTCATCACACACACTTGCACCACCACTACCACTTCATTACACACCTGCACCACCACCACCACTTCATCACACTCCCTTACACCAACACCACCACTTCATCACACACCTGCACCACCACCACTTCATCACATATACTTGCACCACCACCACCACTTCATTACACACCTGCACCACCACCACCACTTCATCACACACGCTTACACCAACACCACCACTTCATCACACACCTGCACCACCACCACTTCATCACACACACTTGCACCACCACCACCACTTCATTACACACCTGCACCACCACCACCACTTCATCACACACGCTTACACCAACACCACCACTTCATCACACACCTGCACCACCACCACTTCATCACACACACTTGAACCACCACCACCACTTCATTGCACACCTGCACCACCACCACCACTTCATCACACACCTGCACGTCCACCACCACTTCATCACACACCTGCACCACCACCACTTCATCACACACACTTGCACCACCACCACCACTTTATTACACACCTGCACCACCACTTCATCACACTCCCTTACACCAACACCACCATTTCATCACACACCTGCACCACCACCACTTCATCACATACAGTTGCACCACCACCACCACTTCATTACACACCTGCACCACCACCACCATTTCATCACACACGTTTACACCAACACCACCACTTCATCACACACCTGCACCACCACCACTTCATCACACACTTGCACCACCACCACCACTTCATTACACACCTGCAACACCACCACCACTTCATCACTCCCGCTTACACCACCACCACAACTTCATCACACACCTGCACCACCACCACTTCATCACACACACTTGCACCACCACCACGACTTCATTACACACCTGCACCACTACCACCACTTCATCACACACGCTTACACCAACACCACTACTTCATCACACACACCTGCACCACCACCACTACTTCAGCACACACCTGCACAACCACCACCATTTCATCACACACCTGCGCCACCACCACTTCATCACACACCTGCACCATCACCACCACTTCATCACACACACCTACACCACCACCACAACTTTATCACACACCTGCACAACCACCACCACCACCACTTCAACACACACTTGCACAACCACCACCACTAAATTACACACACCTGCACCACCACCACCACTTCATCACACACACCTGCAACACCACCACTACATTACACACACTAGCACCATCACCACCACTTCATCACACACACTTACACCACCACCACCTCATGACACACCTGCACCACCACCACCTCATGACACACCTGCACCACCACCATCACTTCATCACACATGCTTACACCACCACCACTTCATCACACATGCTTACACCACCACCAGTTCATCACCCACCTGCACCACAGCTTCATCACACACCTACACCACCACCTCTACTTCTTCAAGCACACCTGCACCACCACCACTTTATCTCACACCTGCACCACCACCATCACCAATTCATCACACATCTGCACCACCACCACTTCATCACACACCTGCACCACCACCACCACTTTATCACACACCTGCACCACCACCACCACCACTTTAACCCACACACCTGTATCACCACCATTACTTCACCACATACCTCTCCCACCACCACCACTTCATCACACATACCTGCACCACCATCACCACTTCATCAAACACCTGCACCACCACCAACACTTCATCACACACCTGCACCACTACCACCACTTCATCACACACCTGCACCACCACCACCACCACTTCATCACACACACCTGCACCACCACCACCACTTCATTACACACCTGGACAACCATATCCACCACTTCATCACACACACCTGCACTACCACCACCACTTCATCACACATCTACACCACCACCACCACTTCATCACACACACTTGCACCACCACCACCACTTCATTACACACATGCACCACTACCACCACTTCATCACACACGCTTACACCAACACCACCACTTCATCACACACCTGCACCACGACCACTTAATCACACACACTTGCACCACCACCACCACTTCATTACACACCTGCACCACCACCACCACCACCTCATCACACACGCTTACACCAACACCACCACTTCATCACACACCTGCACCACCACCACTTCATCACACATGCTTACACCAACACCACCACTTCATCACACACCTGCACCATCACCACCATTTCATCAGACAGCTGCACGTCCACCACCAATTCATCACACACCTGCACGTCCACCACCACTTCATCACACACCTGCACCACCACCACTTTATCACACACACCTGCACCACCACCACAACATAATCACACACATGTACCACCACAACCATGTCATCACACACCTGCATCACCACCACTTCATCACACACACCTGCACCATCACCACTTCATCACATACCTGCACCACCCCCACCACTTCAGCACACACCTGCACCACCACCACTTCATCACACACCTGCACCAACACCACCACTTCATCACACACATCTGCACCACCATCACCACTTCATCACACACCTGCACAACCATCACTTCATCACACATGCTTACACCACCTCCGCTTCATCACCCACCTGCACCACAACTTCATCACACACCTGCACCATCACCAGCACGTCATCACACACACCTGCACTACCACCACTACTTCATCACACACCTGCACCGCCACCACCACTTCATCACACATACCTGCACCACCATCACCACTTCATCAAACACCTGCACCAACACCAACACTTCATCACACACCTGCACCACTACCACCACTTCATCACACACCTGCACCACCACCACCACCACTTCACCACACACACCTGCACCACCACCACCACTTAATTACACACCTGCACCACCATATCCACCACTTCATCACACACACCTGCACTACCACCACCACTTCATCACACATCTACACCACCACCACCACTTCATCACACACACTTGCACCACCACCACCACTTCATTACACACCTGCACCACTACCACCACTTCATCACACACGCTTACACCAACACCACCACTTCATCACACACCTGCACCATGACCACTTAATCACACACACTTGCACCACCACCAACACTTCATCACACACCTGCACCACTACCACCACTTCATCACACGCCTGCACCACCACCACCACCACTTCATCACACACACCTGCACCACCACCACCACTTAATTACACACCTGCACCACCATATCCACCACTTCATCACACACACACCTGCACTACCACCACCACTTCATCACACATCTACACCACCACCACCACTTCATCACACACACCTGCACCACCACCATCTCTTCATTACACACCTGCACCACCACCATCTCTTCATTACACACCTGCACCACAACCACCACTTCATCACACATCTGCACCACCACTACTTCATCACACACACCTGCACCACCACCAATACTTCACCACATACCTGCACCACCACCACCATTTCATCACACACACCTGCACCTCCACCACAACCACATAATCACACACCTGCACCACCACCAACACTTCATCACACACCTGCACCACCACCACCACTTCATCACACACGCTTACACCACCACCACTTCCTCACACACCTGCACCACCACCGCCACTTCATCACACAGCTACATCACCACCAACACTTCATCACACACCTGCACCACCACCACTTCATCACACACACCTGCACTAACACCACTTCATCACACACCTGCACAACCATCACTTCATCACACATGCTTACACCACCACCGCTTCATCACCCACCTGCACCACAACTTCATCACACAGCTACACCAACACCACCACTTCATCAAATACCTGCACCACCACCACCACGTCATCACACACACCTGCACTACCACCACTACTTCATCACACACCTGCACCGCCACCTCCACTTCATCACACAATCCTGCACCACTTCACCACTACTTCATCACACACATCTGCACCACCACCACCACTTCATCACACACCTGCACCACCACCACCACTTCATCACACACCTGCACCACTTCATCACACACGTGCACCACCAGCACTACTTCATCATACACATCACCACCACCACTACTTCATGACACACCTGCACCACCACCACCACTTCATCACATACCTTCACCATCACCACCACTTCATCACACACCTGCACCACCACCACCAGTTCATCACACACCTGCACCACCACCACCACTTCATCACACACCTACACCACCACCACCACTTCATCACACGCCTACACCACCACCACCACTTCATCACACACCTGCACAACCACCCCGACTTCATCACACACCTGCACCACCACCACTACTTCATCCCACACACCTGCATCACCGCCACCACTTCATCACACCTGCACCACCACTACTATTTCATCACACACACCTGCACCACCACCACCACTTCATCACACACACATGCACTACCACCACCACTACATCACACACACCTGCACCACCATCAACACTTCATCACACACACCTGCACCACCACCCACCACTTCATAACACACACCTGCACCACCACTACTTCATCACACACCTGCACCATTACCACCACTCCATTACACACACCTGCTCCACTACCTACACTTCATCACAGACTCTTTCACAACCACCACCTCATCACACACCTGCACCACCCACCACCACTTTATCATACACGCTTACACCACCACCACTTCATCACCCACCTGCACCACCACTTCATCACACACCTACACCACCACCACCACTTCATCACACACCTGCACCACCACCACTTCATCACACACACTTGCACCACCACCACCATGTCAATGCACACCTGCACAACCACCACCACTTCATCACACACCTCCACCACTTCATCACACACCTGTACCAACACCACCACTTCAGCACAAACCTGCACCATCACCACCACTTTATCACACACACCTGCATCACCACCACTAGTTCACCACATACCTGCACCACCACCCCTATTTCATCACACACACCTGTACCACCACCACCACTACTTCATCACACACTTGCACCACCACCAACACTTCATCACACACCTGCACCATCTCCACCACTTCATCACACACACTTACACCACCACCATTTCATCACACACCTGCAACACCACTGCCACTTCATCACACACTGGTATCACCACCACCACTTCATCATACACCTGCACGACCACCACTTCATCACACACACCTGCACCACCACCACCACTTCTTCACACACACCTGCACCACCATCACCACTTCATCACACACCTGCACTACCACAACCACAACTTCATCACACACACCTGCACCACCACTTCATCACACACACCTGCACCACCACCACCACTCCATCACACATGCTTACACCACCTCCGCCACTTAATCACCCACACCTGCACCAACACCACTTCATCACATAGGCTGCACCTTCACCACCACTTAATCACACACCTGCATCACCACCACCACTTCATCACACAACTGCACCACGACCACCACTTCACCACACACATCTGCACCACCACCACCACTTCATCACACACCTGCACCACCACCACCACTTCATTACAAACACCTGCACCACCACCACTACTTCATTACACACACCTGCAACACCACCACCACTTCATCACACACGGTAACACCACCACCATCCCACCACCACCTCTTCATCACACACCTGCACCACCACCACCACTTTATCACACACATCTGCACCACCAACACAACTACATCACACACACCTGCACCACTACTTCATCACACACACCTGCACTACTACCACCACTTCACCACACACACCACCACCCGCACTTCATCACACACCTGCACCACCACCACTTCATCACACACATCTGCACCACCACCACCACCACACACCTGCAACACTACCACCGCTTCATCATACACACCTGCACCACCACCACCACTTCATCACACACACCTGTACACCACCACCACTTCATCACACACCTGTTCACCGCCACCACTTCATCACACACACCTGCACCACCACCACCACTTCATCACACACACCTGCACCACCACCACCACTTCATCACACACACCTGTACACCACCACCACTACTCCACATTTTCAGTAAACCGACACAGCTAAAAGGAAGAGGACGTAGGACCAAAGCCTCACTTTAAAAGCAATTTGAGAGCTGGAGACACGTACCCTCAATGGATCTCTCTCTCTCTCTCTCTCATAATACATAAACAATCTTTTGTGAGGGATATTCCTCTATTTACTGTATATAAAAATGTTTTAAACTAAATCATAAGCTTTTGAGGCTCTTATGGTGTCAGATCTTTACCATTGTGTCAAAACACTCTAGACTCAGCACACTGTAATTATTATTTTTTAAGGGTACATCACACAGTCAGGAGTGCGAGCTAGTGGGAGTCTAACAGGAGTCGCTAGAATCACTAGGAGTCATCGATTTTCAACGCGAGCGAGTGGGAGTCTAACAGAAGTCGCTAGGGGTCGCTAGAGTCACTAGGAGTTGTCGATTTTCACCACGAATAGGCCGCGATTCCGAATTGTCCCCTACTCCTATTGACTCTAGCTCGTACTCCTGACTGTGTGATGTGCCCTTAATTGATGTACTAAGTGCTGTGCCAAGCAAAATCAAAGCAAATGTTCTTTTTATCGGCAAATGCACACAAACACCATCTTTTTCTCTTTTGCTCTCGCTCATACTAATGTTCGCTATTTGTTTATGCAGATCAGGCAGAGTATAGAGATTGCCAGAGAACTTGTTTAACCACTTGCCCGCCTTTACTGACAACTTTGTTGGTGGTGTAATGGTTTAGGTGCTTATGTTCTGGGTGCATGTGGTGTCTCGAGTTCGAATCCCGGGACGACCATATGCCTTCATTAGTTTATTCAAGTACATTGGGGTTTGTAAATGATGATTAATGTTAAGAACGGGGTGTTACTTATTTAATTCTGTACTGCTGTTCACAAAGAGCATTTTTTGTGTATTCTTAGGATATGCCCTCTCACATAATTCAAATCTAATGTACACCCTACATAACTTAATTATTTTTTGTATTCTTGTTTTCTGAAGCGTGGGGTTAGAATTTTTTACCTCCATTAGAACTTTCCACACAAGCACATAAGAACCTTTTAGAACCTATGTGGAACAGGGCAAACGTTCTTAACCCTTAACAAGTGGGCATATTGGCCTAAATTGATCTTCAAACCCTGCTAATTTTCTTGCATAAGCAAGAGCCAGAGTGCAATATAATTAAATATCTGTGAAAGTACAGTAATAGAGCTTTCCAATGACACCTGAATTATCTCTGTACGACGTCTGGTTGTCTTGCAACGATCTTGCATAGATCGGCCAAAATCGCTAAAATGAGCGGTTTTGAGCTGTTTTCCCTATGTGTAATGCTACAATGGTGTGAGAGAAGGCTATTTTGCACATCAGTGTGTGCCCAGACTTTGTGGGCTCCGGATGAGGCCCTCCCACGCTGCCTGCAACAGCTTGCCTTGCTCTCAGGCCACATAATAGGCGGATTTCGGTGCCTGTGAGGTGACGGGCGCCGCACCAAAGCGCTGGAAGTTAGAGATTGATCCCTCACTGGATGACTGTTTAATTGACATTCATCCTCATGCACTCCAACCTCTTTCTGCAATGGCAGACATCAGACGTGCAGTAGACCATTGTCGTATTTACAGTGTAAATACTTGCACCTGTTTAGCATGGTGATCAGAGAACACTGGTTACAGACAAATAACTTTAACAGCTTATTAACTTCTGATGTGTTAACATGCACTACATACAACTAGCAGGATACCTCATCTATGCGAGATATGGCAGTAGTTAAAAGCAAAAAAATCATGAACATAACCGATTCAAGAACCTATATCCTCAGTAGTATGAGACAAATGCAGGTGCCATTAGGCTATTACTGGTGCTCAATAACAAATTAAAAGTTATTTTATAATAAGCAAATATTTAAAAACAACCGCATCCGCATCCTCAAGGATTTTAGCAGTCTAATATCCACATCCCCTGTATGTAGAACTCGGAGATTCCCATCCGATTTCATACAATACATAAGCCTACTTTACGCACATACTGTACATGGATCCCGGAAATCAGACATCTGATATTTTTCTACACTAAAGCATCAAACGAGTGATTAACACGCTTGCTGCGACTGACATATATTTCTGTCCCACATATAAAAGGCCCACAATGCAGCAAAGTACACATTGGTATTGGTAGTACCGATTGATTTGGTTGCACTAACCCGCCCTGCTTGTTGCCAGATGTTTCCAGGAGGTTCTCAGCATGCCACCCACAGTATAATCAGTGTGTTCCATGCATTTGTTGCACTAGGGTGTGTGTCCAAGCAAGCAAGTGGTGTTTTAGAAGCTGAAATACACCAAAAGACTGTTAATTCTATATTTACTTGTGGCAGCTTTATACTAGGTACGAAAGTAAGGTTTATGTCAAGCTACAGGACATCTCTCCTTGTTTCTAACAAACATATTTAATGCTAAAATGACTAGTTATTTCATCCTGCTATTATGAGTGGAATAAGACAAAAGATCTAGTGAATACAAGTTTTCAACCGGCCGCAACTGGCCGTGAAACAGAGCGAATCCCATCCCCCACCCAGCAACTCACTGGAAGATATGAATGAACGACATTGACTACTGAGCTTTTTAGCTGAACTTTTCAATGAGACCAGTTTCCCTGGGTTTACCATAATATTTTTCGCACTTTAGCATGTTATATTGAACAAAAATTAGCCAGAAAAATCCTTACTGGCAGTATTTTTCCCTATAGAAGACACCACACCAAAAGGATCAAGAAATTCGGAAGAAATACAACATGGAAGAATTTTTTTTTTTAAATTGCTCCATTCGACCTATAAGAATATTCACGAGAAAAATACACATATACATTTCAATGTTGGGCCACTAAAATTGACCTAATAATATAATGATTAACATCAATATATATTTATTGCTCATTTATCTGCATATATTGACGGTATGTGGACGTGTGTGAATGTGTGTAGTTTGCGTGTGTGTGTGTGTAGATGGACAACTTACAATATCTGTATTATAATATATATATATATATATATATATATATATATATATATATATATATATATATATATATATATATATACAGTATATATATTCAGTATAGATATATATATATATTATAGTAAACATATGTTATATTATACTGTATCATTATGTATTATTAATACATCATATTGTAGTATATAAAGCATATTGATGTTAGTAGTAAGGATACATAATAACATGTACAGCTGTGGTCAGATACACTTGAACATTTCCTAATGATATAAATAATAGTATGAACTCTAACTAGTGATTTACAGGATGTATATATGTGTGGTTCTAGCAGTTCATCAAAATAGTTCACCCGGGTCTCATAATTGGGCCTACAAAAGTTGTCCATTACAAAGTCCACATCCAGGACTGTTCAGTTGCCAAGACATGAAACTGAGACAAATAACGTAGGGAACTGTGTGTATTTGAATCACTATAACAGGTTAATGAATGTTTACTAAGAAGTAATGGTCCAACTCATTTCAAACCACATTATTACAAATGAGTTCTCATGAATTCATGTACAAATTATATATACAGCTATAAGACTAATAGATAAAGGAAATCTGAGACCAGCAGGTGCTGATAAATTAGTCAATGTCGTACACTTGTATTTATTAGTGGCCCCTTCATCATTCACGATATGCCTTAAACAGTAATGGCTCTCTTTGAACCCCAAAATCATCTGTTCAAATCACCCGCCCCGGAGCGTAGAGACCAATTAATCGTAAGCGTAAGCTCATAATTACTTACGGACTCATCCTTATAATGCGGATGCCACTACGATAAAAATTAATAACAAATAATAAAAAAAAAAAAATTAGAACTCTTATCTGTTATACGTTTCCGGTAGTGCAGATGTTTGCTAGTGTGAGTTTCGCATTGAGATGCTGCTGCATCATCATCCTTCACGCTCCGGGGGTCAGCGCCGAGTGGACGTGTGTCCCGACCTCTCTTCATTTGTCACTCTTCAGTCCGGATAGTGAATCTTTTGCTCATTTGTACTAATCTGAGTTGTTTTAGAGTAGGTTTAGATTAGATAGGTCGGGTGTGCTGATTAGCATGACCCCCAGGCGTTGTGCTTAAGTGTGCTTTAGGTGATGGCGTTACCTCAGGTCCGCATGAACGAGGCCGCCATTGTTTTTTTGTTTTTTCCTCTAATTTTAGCCTAGCGAGTAGGATTAGAGGCTTTATGTTACCACAAGGGCAGCGCTTTTCGGCCACCTTTCTGGTGGGTTAAGCAGGATTTTGTTGTGTACTTCTTCGGCAGAACTTTTAGTTTAGGGTTGTTTTACTTAGTAAAGAACCTTGCTTCTGGTATCTCCATCGTCTCCCTTATGTTCCTGTCGTCGAGATGGAGGAGGAAGCTGGTTCTTCCTGGAGGTGAGAGTATTCGTCGATTCGTTGTCCTTCTTGCTCTAGGCCTCGTGGCCAGCCTCTGCGTAGGTTTTTGTTTATGGCTAGGATGTAATTTTAAGTTATTATTGCATTACTGTTCTGCCATAATATGTGACCCTCTTCTCCTGGACGATGAGATAGTCTCAGTAGTTCAGGGTGTTGGGATACTTCCTGACTATGATTGTGTGTTTGCTAACTTGTTGCAGACTTGTTAGTAGAATATTGGTTAGGATTTTTTTTCCGGAGGAGAAATTGTCTCGCAACTGCGTTTCTACCTCGCCGGATGCCTCACTAGTGGCGTTCTAGTGTTGCACAAGATCCAAGTAACCAGTTTGTTGTCTTGAACTAGTACTAACTCCCGGCAGAAGAGGAAGGCTTCCAAGGGATGTTCCGGTTCAGCCGGAACGACTTCTATACTATTTTTAAATATTCCTAGCTCAGCGGGAAGACTGCTAATCTGTCATCGCGGTGAAAGAGTCATTGCTAACCATTTTCCGTTCACGGCGAGATAGTCGCTTACTAGAAAGCGCTTTCTAGGCAGCACTAGTATAGGTCATTGATAATCACTATCAAAGGTAAGCAGTCTATTAATTCCTTCTTGAAAAAAATGCATCAGGGTTTTTCCATTAGGATACACAGGAAACTTAGAGTAGTGGTGATCGCTATGTCTATTTTTCTTGGGTATTTAAAGGTAACGGTTGTGTTTAAATGTCTCATGTTGTCCTTCTGAGCATTGATTCTTGGAGAAAAAAAAATCCAGGTACACAACTCCTCGGCGAGGAGCTCTGGACAGTAACCGATCCCGGCGTGGGAGGACTAAACTATGGAACATATAGCTTTCTGTGCTTCTAATTTGTGTAATAACCTTCCGGTAACAGGCCATAAACACGAGGTCAGTGGGTTACCAAGAAGTGTAGTGTGTGCATCAAACTTCGTAATGGTTTCATAAACCATAAGGAGGAAGGGTGTAGAGTTGTGCTATTGGCGAATACATCTTGCTATAATGATTACAGTAAAGACATTGCCCATAAGGTGCTCCGATGTGATGATCAATCCCTCCCTTTGGGAGCTTCTCATTATTAAATCACCCGGTGATAACCCTCCAAAAACGAACACTCGTTCTGGAACTGTGAAGAAAAGAGTTTCTAAGGTCGTTTAAATCCGACCATCAGTTCTGATGACAACCCCCACCGGTCGGCGAAGTGGCCTGCGCCGGATTTGTTGAAACCACAGCAGTCGAGGCATGGGTCACGATCGAGGTCTCCGGTGCGTAGGGCAATCTCTCCTCCGCCGGTTCAACAGGCAGCGAAGAAACAACGCAAAGGAACGCCGGAAGAGGCAGTGTCTGCTTCTGGTGTAGTAAATTCACAATCCTGTATGGCGGTCTCTAGTGTCAGGCCTAGGCCATCGCCTTTGCCGGCGCCCGTACCTACTAGATTGTCCGGCCAGTCGGGTACGGTCCATAGGGGTGCGGCGACACCGCCCAGGGACATCTTGCCCAGTGAACTTTTTAGCCACCCTATAGGCCATGTTTCCCCATCTGTGAGGCCACGGCTATATGTAATTCCCCGCAGTCACACGCCTCAGTGCCGTGTGCCAATTTAAGTGCTCGCTGAACAGTATAAAGGATATCCTCAAAAGTCAAGTGAGGTTCCCCTTCAGTCGCCCATCCCGAACTTAGAATGGGAAGACTTTGAGCGCAAGGTGTTGGAACCCACCGTCCGGTCTGAAGAGGTTCGATCCCTCTCAGCCCAGTCACTGGAAGCTCAATTGGTGGAGTCTATGAAGTGTCTATCAATTAGGGACGACATTTCCGAGCAACTTGAGTCGGGACAGCAAGTGGCATCAGCAGGACACTCGGATGTTGAATCAACTATGTCAACGGATCACACCAAGGAGTCACATCCCTCGCCGCCACTGTGAAGCTTCGAGAATTTCTGCTCTGCTCGACCCCTTCGACTCTCTATGATTTGTTGTGCCAGCCGGGGTCGACTATGACGTCTCGGTTGAGCGCGTCGATTGATTCATTTTGTGCATACAGTATATTTAATGTTCTTAATAATAGATGGCGCTGTACTTGCCAATCTTCTGTTTTCTAGTTACCATTCTGTACGTGTATAAGGGGTTCAGGCTGTGACAGGTGTTGTAATTCCTCTTGAATTCATATGCAATCAGTATATACTCAACCAGCGTCCTGGATATATCGGCTCCTGGAGATTTGTGTGGAGGTGTTATCCTGTATTGTGTGCTACTAAATACCGCTAGCTGTGCTGACAACAAAGGAGTACAAAGGAGTACAAAGGAAATCAAGCAACAACAGGTCTAATGACCCTTCTAGGCTGCTTGTCCTCCAAAACACTGAGGATCAAGTGTCCAAACAGTGGTTTAGAGTGGGTAAGGGAACATTGGAAAGGGAACTACTGCCCTGGAACTAATGTCCGTGGCAGGACTAGGAAGTTAGTAGGGGACATATGGGTTAGTAACTGAGGGGAGGATAAAATAAAGTTATTCATTTACAAACCCAGTCAGTCGCGGGTTTGATGCGAGATATTTGTCTAGGCGGAGTTTAAATGAATCAACGGTGCTGCAGTCTATAACGTCTCGGGGAAGCCCATTCCACAAGTTGACAACTCGATTGAAGAAGAAATTCTTGGATTCGTATGAGTTAAAAGATTTACCAATAATTTTGCAACCGTTTCCCCGTGTGTAATTAGATTGGTTGATAGTGAAGTACTTACTACAGTTCATATTGTCGATGCCTTTGATGATTTTGAACACTTGAATTAAGTCACCTCTTAATCTGCGCTGGGCTAAAGGAAATAGATTTAATTATCTAAGATGCTCTTCGTATGGTTTGTTCTTTAGGCTAGGTATCATTTTGGTAACAGTACGTTGAACTCGTTCTAGCTTGTTTATGTCTTTTTGGTAATAAGGGCACCAGCATTGAATGCAGTATTCCAGAAGAGGGCGGACTAAGGAATTGTAAAGGGTTAGGATAACGTCTTTGGATTTATGCTCAAATGACCTGCCTATAAAGCCAATTATTTTGTTTGCCTTCTTAACAACTTCTGAACATTGTTGACTCGGTTTTACGTTACTCGATATTGTTACTCCCAGATCGGTTTCTCTGTTTACATTCTTAAGCTGAGTGCCATTCATCGAATAGTTTGCTTTCTCATTTAGGTGTCCGATATGTAGTACTTTACATTTATCCGCATTGAAACTCATTTGCCAAATTTGGGCCCAATATGACGATTTATCTAGATTGTGCTGCATATCGTCAACTTGATCTTTTGAGAGTACGCTATTTGCAATTTTTGTATCGTCAGCAAATTTTGAGATTGTACAGGTGAGACCCTCATCTATGTCGTTGATGTAAATTAGAAAGAGAATTGGTCCTAGTACCGATCCCTGGGGTACCCCGCTACTTACATTGGTCCATTTAGATGCCTTACCGTTTATGACTACTCTTTGCTTTCTGTCGCTGAGCCAATTTTCTATCCATTTCAACACACCGTCTTGTATTCCATGCCCTTTTAGTTTTAGCAGTAAACGTTTGTGGGGAACTTTGTCAAAGGCCTTTTGAAAATCAAGGTATATAATATCTACAGCTTTACTCTAATCGTAGAGGTTGAGGATATCGTGGAAGAAGTCTAAGAGGTTTGTTAAACAGGAATGTTTTTTACGAAAGCCGTGTTGAGTATCTTTAAGTATGTTATTTTAGCGGCGAGCAACATAAGTCGATTTACGAGTCTGGACTATGTGGCGTTTCTAGCACTTTACATACAACTCGAGTGGCAATTTCAGCACGTAATGTGGCTGAGAGAGAGAGACAGTGGTGGCCTTTTTTTAAGACCTTAGCGAGCGTATGACTGTACCGCACAGCGGGGTGAACCTACTGACACAAATCTGTTTCCTCCCTCTTCACTCGCTACATACTCAATTATGTACTGAAAGTACCGAATTACCTGCTTTTTGCACTCGCGTTGCATAAACAGAGCTTATTGCAAGAAAACTATCCATCATACAAGGATCGTTTTCTTGTCATTCGAAAGCTCTGTTTATGCCCTTTCAGGGATAGGTACTTGTTTTACGTTCTGGGTCTTATTTAGCGCATGAGAAAATGAGGGAGCTATTTGTGGCTAAAAACACCCCGCTGTGCGGTACACATAATAAACCGCATAGGCCGCTCGTAAGGTGTTAATGTCTATCTCTCCTCAGTGATTTACGTGCTGTCTCTTATCGACCGTTTCTAGCGCCTTTACATACAACTGAGATTTAGCTAATTGGACGATAGTTACTGGGTATGATTTGCTGCCCTAATTTTTTTAATATCGGTGTTACGTTGGCTATCTTCCACTGATCAGGCATAGTTCCAGACTGCTAGGATTTATTGAATAGTAATGTCAGTGGTTTGGAGAGCTCATCCTTAGCTTCCTTTAGAACTCTAGGCGAGATTGTATCAGGTCCAGGCGTTTTATTTACCTTGAGTTTATCTAAACAATTCAATATTTCTCTCTCTGTAACGGTGATATTGCTTAGAACATCTGAATTATCAATCTGAATCGGCGATGGTGTAGGGATATCACTGAGGTCTTCTGTTGTAAAAACTGATGCAAAGAAGGTATTGAGGGCATTACTCATTTGTACTTCGTCTTTGGTGTATTCTCCATTTTCACCGACTAACGGTCCAACAGTTGTAGTAACTACTTTTTTCTTTCTGATATAACTATAGAATTCTTTCGGGTTTGTTTTACTTTGATTCGCAATATGTAACTCTAGGGTCTTTTTACTTTGCTTAATTAACGTTTTGGCTTTGCGTCGTAGCTCTACAAATTTCACCCGTTCTTCGTAATTTTGTGAGGATTTTAATCTATCATTAGCAAATTTTTTAGCAAGCAGGCAGTTTGAAATATCTTTATTCCACCATTTGGGCTTATTATTATGGCCTGGACGCCGTATTTTCGATGGTATGCAGTCTTGCACTGCTTTTAGGTAAGTGGTTTCGAATAACTTCCAAGATGTATTTATGTCGTTATTGTTAATTAAAAAGCTCCAGTCAGTTTCTTTAAACATAGCTCTAAGTTTATGAAAGTTTGCTTTCTTGAAATTAGGACTTTTTCGATGCTACTATTTGGTTCGTTACTAGTAAAGTTTAAAGTGAAAGTTATCGTACGATGGTCGCTGTTAGCCCCTGTTACCAGGGAGTAATGTCTTGTCTGTCATAGCCTGATTCCTATTACTACGTGTTATTAGTTTACATTAGTATATAAGGTTCTCTTTTATTTTTTCCTTTTTGTTTGTTTGTTCATAAAGATAAATTAAAATAATTTATATATTAATATTCATATATATATTGTTTCCCTTTTAATCTAGTCACTTGCAATACTTTATATAATATAAACACCTTTCTTTTATAAAGTAAATAAATAAGTAATTAATTATACATTATATTAAAATTATATTTTTTTTTCTTAACCATAATATTATGTGCATTAGTTTGGTACAATGGGGTTGGTGATGTGGTCAAGTTTATAAGATCAAAGTGGCTTATGACATAATAACTTCCATAATTAAACTGCTATATAAGCTATAACTACCATCTCTAAAATAGACTGCTGAGTCTTGGCATAAGTCTGGTGAACAGACTATTACTCTCCTCACTTAATTCACTTCTATTCTATTCAGTCTAGTGTGACAATTTGAGAGTTACCGTACCCCGTAGTGCTTACCAGGCCTAATTAAAACTCCTCATAACTTCCGGGTTGTTACAAATGGGGGCCTGTCCGGGATTTAGATTTTTGCCATTTTACTTGACTTCCGTTACCTTACTGATCATATATTTGTAATTTAATTGATATTTCATACCACATTGTAAAGGAATCTTGACTATTAGATCTCTTGTTTTCTTGCTTATGTTGTTTAAATATTCATTCCTATCTATAATTTGGTTTGTACAACAAGGTAAGATTACAAAAGTAGCTCTCCCTCACAATTACAGGGAACATTGATACAAAATACGAGGATGTATTCAGTCGCTCATCTCCTTCCTCATACTCCTTCATATTTGTATCACCTTTGGCAGACGGTACCAAGTATATCCTAGAGTATCTCGTGATAGATTACAAATCATCACTGGCCAACCCGTGAGTCACCCTTAAATAATTTATTTCAGAGTAGGACTGACCTCATCATATGTCAACCATAGAACAATATAACTATAGGTTAGACCATACACGATTACTATAATTCCTAATCTTAGAAGGAGTATTGATGAGCCATAGTCTCTCATACTTCTTATCCTCACTCTATAGAATCGTGTGTCCGTGTATCACTGCTGAACAAGTCTCCTTTGATAAAGTAACGGTAGCTTTGTCTTGGGTTTCTTTCTGCCCTCAATTAACTTAGTTAAATAGAGAGGTCACATTAAAATCAAAACTAGATTGATATTTAAATGTCCCTCTACCTGTATCATGATGTACATGTCTATACTAGGCAGATCATAATTATTCTCCTAGATATCTATAACCTCACCTATGCATGTCAACTCATCTCTTGATTCCCAGCGGAACGAGAGTCATCCCCCGCATGTTATCTCTTGACTATCCCAACCTTGGAACAGATTGAAGGGTAATTTTCTCTTCTGAGTATTCTCTAGTTACGTTTAGACATGACGGAACCTTTTAACTTGAAATACTTTTGTAATGAGCCTTCCATTAGTCTTCTCAGGGATCAAGTTATTTCGAGGGACCAGTGGAAGTATATGGCCATCACCTTTGACATTCATTTTGAAAGTTCCCACACCAAAGAGCAAATAAAAAACCTTGTCGTGGAAGACTTGGTTAAGAGACAACATTTACCTCCAGAAGCTATAGATGAATTCACACCCATGACTTCTACGACGCAGTTGTCTCCCCAGTCTCACTCTGATCATAGCCAAGCGGATAATGTCATTCCACCTTCAGCGCACTATCTTGAAGAGAGACTTGCATTAGAAAAACTCAAACTTCAATATGAATATGAATTTGAACAAGCCAAACTTGAGAAGGACCAGGAACTTGAACGAGCCAAACTTGAAGAAAGAGAGAAGGACCGGGAACATGCACGAGTCAAACTTGAAAAGGACCGGGAACTTGAAAGAGCCAAACTGGAACTTGAACAAGCCAAACTTCATCAACAAAGTATCTCTCACCAGAAGCCGACGACTCTTAACTTGGCTAAGAACATCCCACTACTACCAACATTTCACGAGGACGATCCTAATGCTTTTTTCGTCACCTTCGAGAAGACAGCCCAGCATCTTCAGTGGGAAAAGCAGGAATGGCCTTGGTTACTACAACCTAAGTTGGTGGGTAGGGCTTCCACTGTTTTTTCGAATCTGGAAACCTTTGATGATTACGAGTTTGTTAAGGCCACACTTGATGCCTATGCAGTCACCCCTGATAGTTATCGTAAAAAGTTCCGTAACCGTGCTAAACCTGAAAAAAACATACCTTCTTGGAGTTTGCTAGGGAGAAGTTCCGCCTGTGTAAGAAGTGGCTAGACACTTCTGATATCACTACATATGCTAAGCTAGTTAATTATGTTGTTTTGGAGGAATGGAAGAGGAAGTTACCATTTAGTTTGTTAGTTTACCTAGAAGAGAAGGGAGAGACAGACTTGATCAAAGCAGCACAGCTGGCGGATGCGTATGCACTTATCCACAGGAATCTCCATTGTAAAGATAAATCCAGGACCCCTAATGTAAAATTATCCTCTAACTATAACCCTGTGAATGTGGCTGGTGGACAACAGAGATCTCCTAAATTCAATAGGATAATGAATAGCACTACTGATTTATGTACCTATTGTAAACAGTCCGGTCATGATATCTTGAATTGTCAATACCCTAAGTGTAGGATTTCATCTGCATATAAACTCACTCTCACAACATCTAAGAATAATCCTACAAAAAAAAACCAGGAACACATAACGAGAGACCTATCACATGTGTTGCTACTAATTCTCCTAAAGACTATGCATTCAAGGTTTCAGGTACTGTCTCTACAGGTAAGGGTTTTCCCCAATACCCCGTTACCATTCTTAGGGATACAGGGACAGCTCAGAGTATTATTATGTTACCTCCACCAACCGACTTTACTCCTAAACTCAATTAATGAAATCAACAAATACATGTGGCAGTCCAGGGATTCGAACCTATATTATGCAGGAAAGCTTTACCATCAGTAGAACACACATTCACTGGGGAAAAATTAAACTACTATCTCTAGATGCAGGCAAAGGAGCACCTATTGCTAAAGTGGTACTAGACAGTGGATTACTCAAAGGGGAGGTAAAAGTAGCCATTCGTGATAAAATCCCTGTTGTTGGGGTGACTTTTCTTCTGGGGAATGATTTGGCAGGGAACGGTTTGATTCCAAAATTGGCCCTGTCAAACAAACCCATGGAGAGGAGTCCCACTGAGCCACTCGATCAAAAACATCCTCATGTCTTCCCCGTATGTGCAGTTACCCGCTCACAAACTGTTACTGCTCCTTGTCCAAACCTATCCTTGCCATCACCTCATGATAACTTAATATATCAGAATCTGAACAAGGAGAATCTGATTCAGGCTCAAGAGATAGATCCTACACTAGCTAAAATCAGACATGTAGCAGACAAACCCACTGCAGGAAAAAACCCATGTTTTTACTATCATGAAAGTGTGCTTATGAGAAGTTTCCATCCTCCAGATAAGGCTGATACTGATACCTGGTGCACTGTTCATCAAGTAGTCATTCCCACTTCTATTCGCAGTTCTGTTATGGAATTGGCTCATGACGGTTTAGCAGGACATTTGGGACAGCAAAATACATATATAAAGGTACTTGCTCATTTGTACTGACCAGGAGTCAAGAAGGACGTTGCCCAGTATGTTAAGACCTGTCATACGTGCCAAATCGCAGGTAAGCCTAATGAAGTCATTCCCCCTGCTCCTCTTAAGCCAATTCCTGTCACTACTGAGCCGTTTGAGCGCATTGTTATAGATTGTGTTGGACCTCTTCCCAGGACTAAGAAAGGTCATCAGTATCTCCTTACTGTCATGGACACTTCTACTAGGTACCCTGAGGCTTACCCTCTGAAGGATATCAAGGCTGGACAAGTGGTAAAGCACTTACCGCACCTTTTCAGTAGGGTGGGTATTCCTAAAGACATTCAAACTGATCAAGGTACAAATTTTACAAGTAAGATGACGTCAGAAGTCATGAAAGAGTTGAATATTCACCACCATTTTGCCACAGCCAACCATCCACAGTCCTAGGGTTGCCTTGAAAGATCTCACCAGAGCTTTAAGTCGCTTATTAAAAAGTATTGCATTGAAACTGAGAAGGACTGGGATGAAAACATAGACTTTCTCCTGTTTGCCATAAGAGAATGCCCACAAGAATCACTAGGCCACTCACCCTTCGAGCTCTTGTATAGTCACCAAATTAGGGGCCCTCTTAAAGTACTTAAAGATGTTTGGTTTAAGACTGTTTCAGATCACCCTTTACGCACAGTTTCTGAGTACATCAATTCTTTGAAGCTGAAACTATCTTCTGTGCGTACTCGAGCTTTGGAAAATCTTGAACGTAGTCAGTCAAAAATGAAGTACATTTATGATGCTAAAACTAAACCTTGTGTATTCTCTACAGGTGACAGGGTTCTGTTGTTTCGACCCATTCCAGGTCATGCCTTGAAAAGTAAGTACTCTGGTCTTTATATAGTCTCTCAGAAATTTACACCACTCAACTATGTGAAAGTAAAAAGTGCACTGTATCAAGGAATTGTTGTGCCAACAGTGATGTATGGGGCTGAGACATGGGCTCTGAAGAAAAAGGAGAAAAGAGGGCTGGATGTGATGGAGATGAGCTGCTTGAGGAGTATGTGTGGAGTTACTCGTAGAGACAGATTGAGGAATGAAGAGATACGTAGGAGAGTGGGGCAGCAGGAACATTTGTCAGCCAGAGTGGACAGAAGGGTGCTGAGCTGGTATGGTCATGTTGAACGAATGGGAGATGAAAGGCTTACAAAGAGAATATGTGGTCAGGTACAAGGGGAGATAGAAGGGCAGGAAGACCCCCATTGAGATGGAGAGACTGTGTAAGAAAGGATGATAGAGAGGAATATAGATCAGGCAGGGGAAGTGGTGGTGGACAGGAGTGAATGGAGAATGATTGTGAATAGTTGAGTGAACACGTGGTCATTTGGAGTAAGGGGTCGGGCGCAAGTTGGACTAGATAATTGTCCATCAGGCGCCTGGCCCGGAGACGATATGAATGGTAAAGTGTGGAAGTGGGGGCTTGCTTGTGGCTTTGGCTCCGCTGCATGTCTGCCTGCAGAGATCAGAACCTCTCCGGGTGGACAGGGGCCGGGGGAGTGCTGGAGCGACCTTGGTAACCCTGGTCTCTGGGTCTTCTCCTGGGTGACCTGGATGTGTGTGAGTTTGTGTTTTTTATCTGTGTTTATTATTTGTTTTATGTTGTTTTTGTGTTTTCCCTGTTCTTGCTCTGTCTTGAGTCGGCTACCCCCAAAATGGGGATTGGGCCTGAGCATATAGATGGATAGATAGATAGAACTATGTTATTCAAACTCCAGATAGACGGAGAGCTCAACAACTAGTGCACATCAATCAAATCAAACCATATGAAAGGTCTTTAGGATGATTCGCAACAGGTTAAACCCTGTCTTGTAACCAATTATGAGAATGTACAACCTGGTAGACCTGATATAATTGAGGGTACTGACATTCCATCACCTATAGGAAATTCTATAAACAGTCAGGTCTTGCGCCATTTATATGATTACCTTCCTGGCACTATATCATCTCGGAAGGCAGATCTTAAATTGTTACTCCTCAAGTATCCCTCAATTACTTCAGATGTCCCAGGGTTTTATAACTCACAACAGCATGATGTCATTCTAACATCTGATATGGTTAAACCTATTAAGCAACAACCATATAGGCTAAACCCCCAGAAGCAGTTGATCATGAAGAAGGAAATTGACTTTATGTTAGAAAATAACCTGATAGAAGAGAGTTGCTCTCCTAGGGCTTCACCCAGTCTGTTGGTCCCTAAATCAGATGGTAGCAGTAGACTTTGCACAGATTACCGTAAGCTCAATAAGGTCACTGTACCTGATGCTTTCCCTCTGCCTCATATTGATGATTTAGTTGATAAGGTGGGTAGGGCTAAATTTGTTTCTACTATTGACGTACAGAAAGGTTATTATCAGATAGGCATGACAGACAGGGCTAAAATCACTTCAGCAATCACCACCCCTTTTGGTCTCTATCAATATAAACTAATGCCATTCGGAATGATCAATGCTCCCGCCACTTTCCAACGAATCATGTCCCATACTATTCTTGGTTTAGTTGGCATAGACTGCTACTTGGATGACATTGTTGTAATTGCAGAAACGTGGCCTGAGCATCTGGTACGGCTGGAGATGCTGCTCTTTCATCTCTCCCAGGCTGGCCTTACCATCAACCTCGCAAAATCCTGTTTGGGCCGGGCCACGGTCACTTATCTCGGCCATGTGGTGGGCCAAGGCATGGCACGCCCGAAGTCCGCCAACATCGAGAGTATCTTGGATTATCCCCAGCCTAAGGACCGCAAGTCTCTGATGAGGTTCCTGGGGATGTGTGGCTTTTACAGGAGGTTCTGCAGCAACTTTGTCACTATTGCCGCCCCTCTCACCGACCTAACCAGCACGAAGGTGGCGTTTGTGTGGTTCCCCGCGTGTATGGCAGCCTTCCACCACCTGAAGACTCTGTTGTCCACCTACCCAGTGCTCCGTGCCCCTGATCCTGCCAAACCTTATCAATTGCAGGTCAACGCCAGTGGCGAGGGTGTTGGAGCCGTCCTCCTACAGTACCATGAAGATATCCTCCACCCAGTCTCTTATTTCTCCACAAAGTTGAAAAGACATCAGCGAGGGTACTCTACTGTGGAGAAGGAGGCTCTGGTCCTTGCAATAAAGAAATTTGATTGTTACCTTCCTCAGCATTCGCCCCACATTGACGTTTTTACAGATCATAACCCTCTTACTTTCATTGACCGTATGAAGAACAACAATCAACGGATTTTAAGATGGGCTCTACAGCTTCAGGAATACCAGCTGGTGGTGCGTCACATCCGAGGAGTTGACAATCAAAATCGCTAACACATTGTCAAGGGACCTACCACCCTCCTTTCAGTCGGCTTCATGTGCTTCTTCGCCCTCCTCTCCCTGTTCGGAGGTCTTCCAGGGGGAGGTGTCACATCCCTCGCCACTGTGAAGCTTTGAGAGTTTCTGCTCTGGTCGACCCCTTCGAATCTCTATGTTTTGTTGTGCCAGCCGGGGTCGACTATGACGTCTCGGTTGAGTGCGTCGATTGATTCATTTTGTGTATACAGTATATTTAATGTTCTTAATAATCTTCTGTTTTCTAGTTACCATTCTGTACATGTATAAGGGGTTCAGGCTGTGACAGAATGTGTTGTAATTCCTCTTGAATTCATATGCAATCAGTATATACTCAACCAGCATCCTGGATATATCGGCTCCTGGAGATTTGTGTGGAGGTGTTATCCTGTATTGTGTGCTACTAAATACCGTTAGCTGTGCTGACAACCAGGGAGTAGTGGCTTGTCTGTCATAGCCTGATTCCTATTACTACGTGTGTTATTAGTTTACATTAGTATATAAGGTTCTCTTTTCTTTTTTCCTTTTTGTTTGTTTGTTCATAAAGATAAATTATAATTTAAATATTAATATTCATATATATATATTGTTTCCCTTTTAATCTAGTTACTTGCAATACTGTATATAATATAAATACCTCTCTATTATAAAGTAAATAAATAATTAATTATATATACAGTATATATATTAAAATTATCTTGTTTTTTCTTAACCATAATATTATGTGCATTAGTTTGGTACAAAGGGGTTAGTGATGTGGTCAAGTTTATAAGATCAAAGTGGCTTATGACATAATAACTTCCATACATAAACTGCTATATAAGCTATAACTACCATCTCTAAAATAGACTACTGAGTCTTGGCATAAGTCTGGTAAACAGACTATTACTGTCCTCACTGAATTAACTTCTAATCTATTCAGTCTAGTGTGACAATTTGGGAGTTTCCATACCCCGTAGTGCTTACCAGGCCTAATTAAAACTCCTCATAACTTCCGGGTTGTTACAGTAACTAAGGGGGATCTCCAAAAAGTTATGGACACATTTTTGAGTAAGTTTGGTGGGGATAGATCTGTGCCAGTTTCTCCAACACCACCGCCGGTTGCTAGACCTTTGGGTTCCATGCAGGTTACATCAAAACAAAACATTACTCCCTCCCATGTCACATCTAGTTTGTCTAATGTAACGTCAACTTTGACGACAGCTAATATTTGTGTTGTAACAGATGTTATTCCAACTCCCCTAGATAGAACTCCGGTAAAGAAAGGTCCGATGCCTCTATTATACGGACCGGATAGGTCCTGTATGGATATAACCGCTCTTAACCCAGGAACTGCAGGGAGACTCTTAAGAGTTCCCCCGGCGGACTGCGGGAAGACTCTTAAGAATCAGAGAAAAAAAAAAATCAACTTTTGACATCGAATTTTTTATTTTATGTTTTATTTATTTTTTTATTTTTTTTTATTTTTTTGGCCCCTGGGCCAAGCAAAATCTCAGTCCTCTACCTCCCCTCCTTCCCCACTTTCCTCCTCTCCTTCAGTTATCACCTATTTTCCCTGTTATTCCCTTATTCTGAGGTATATTTTCGTGCTAACATTAGAAAGCCGGTTGCAGGGTGTGGTCATCACTGATAGCAAGCGAATGCAAGAGAGAGAGAGAGAGTATCGATCGACTGTGTCTCAGTGGCCTTGGGGGAAATTGGCGGGAAAGCAGCTTGCCTCACCCATACATTATACAACTCGCGGGCTATATCTCCGATTTTGACCATCCAAACGCTGTTTTCACTCATTTTATTGTTGTTTCAGGTTAATACCTTTATAATCAACCCATAATAGGCGCATATGGGTAAGTATTAATGCTATTAATGGTACAATGAATATTTTAGTGACGGAAACACCTCAAATACATGCGCACAGGGAGAGGTGTCTAATTACCCCCATGCGCACTTGTTAGGTTAACTCTCAAGTCGCGCAACCGACGGTGTCGGGGGAACCTCCGGTCCCTGATCATTGGTGCATACAGGTTAGCGAGTCAAAGAAACTTAGGGTTAAGAACATTTCGGGTGAAGTATTTGATGTTAAGGTTAACCCGGCAACTGGTGAAACACTAATAAGAGTTTTACCGTTGCGCTGCGGATCTCCTCATATAATCTCGGTTTTTGAACGTGTACCAAAACCGCGGGTTTACAGCCAGGCGGCTACAAATTGGTGTGGCTGTAGTACAACTTGGCAACACTCGATACCACCCCGCCACACGCTCGCCCCGCACCCGCTCAAGCAGTACACAAGCACTTGTCATGGAGCCTAGACGTCCCTCACGCTCTCGCCCTGATGACACAACCAGCCCTCCTTCTGGTGGTGTCAGCGGCCACGGAAGGGAGAGAGTGGCTGCTATAGACCCGAGCTACCATTACTACGGCACGAGTGACTCCGAGGATGAGGAACCTGCACGTAAAGCACGTAAAACACTTGCAAGCAGGGGCAGTGCACAGAGGTCATTGTCTTTCGGGGACACTGCCACGACCACCCAGGCAACTGCTACCACCACTACCACCACCACTGCCACCACTGCAACCACTGCCACCACTACCACCAATGCAGGAGGCCGCCCTGGGGCTGCAGGACCTGTGGGGGCCAATGGAAAGAGAAGGAAGGGCAGGGGTAAGAAAACTTCTACCTCTGCCACCACCACCAGCCGCCCCTGCCACTGCCCCTGCCGCCGCTGCCCGTGCCGGCCCTTCTGCCCCTGCCCCAGCCAAAAGGAAGAAAGGGACGAAGGGCATGGGTAAGAAAACTTCTACCTCTGCCACTACCACCGTGCCACCACCACCACCACCACCAGCCGCCCCTGCCACTGCCCCTGCCCCTGCCGGCCCTTCTGCCCCTACCACTGCCCCTGCCCCTGCCAAAGAGAAGAAAGGGATGAAGGGCAAGGCGACAAAGGCGACAGGGACAACCATAATATTGCCATCCAGGGCCTCTGCTGGCCCTGCCGACGCCACCCTGCCGGCCCTTCTGCCCCTGCCCCTGCCCCTGCCAAAGGGAAGAAAGGGACGAAGGGCAAGGCGACCAAGGCGACAGGGACAACCATAATATTGCCATGCAGGACCTCTGCTGGCCCTGCCGACACCACCCCTGCCAGCCCTTCTGCCCCTGCCACTGCCCCTGCCCCTGACAAAGGGAAGAAAGGGATGAAGGGCAAGGCGACAAAGGCGACAGGGACAACCATAATATTGCCTGCCTCTACCTCTGCCACCACTGCTGCCCCTGTCAACCCTTCTGCTGGCCCTTCTGGCTCTGGCCACAGGACACCTGCCCGATCGAGTCTGACGACGCACCTTACTCCGTCGAAATATGCCGCCCTGCTGTTTCCTGATTCCCAGGATGATGACATGCAGGATTTATACGACGACGACGCCGTCGCACGGGAGTCTGGGTGGGGGGGGGGGCCGCGTTGGTGGATAGTGAAAGTGAATCGGAGCAAAGTGCCGATAATGAGGAGGGGCGTTCAAGTGAAGACGAGGGTGACGAGGATGTGCTATATCGTGACCATGACAGTGATTTGTCTGATGCTGGCAAAGACGCAGATGACATTCCCATCCACGACGCCAATATCCATACGTTTGTGTGGTCTAACGGGGCCGATTTTGTGCCAGATTTGCACCAGTTTGATGCTGGTAGGTCAGGTACAACTGCTGACTGGCCCTCTGATGACAACTTGAACGAGATGGATTTCTTCCTTGCCTTCTTCGACGTGCAGCTAATGTCGTACATATTTGCCCAAACCAACGCCTACTACAGGTGGGTGCGGAGCAAAATGGACGTCATTTCTCCAAGAGCGAGAATACGAAGCTGGGTAGATACGACTATAAATGAATTCATGATGTTCTTTGCCTTAGTGATGCTCATGCCTCTTTGCAAGAAGCATGTGCTTCAACATTATTGGAAGCACGACCCTCTGATCGCCACCCCAACTTTCAATAAGTTCATGCCTCGTGACAGATTTTTGTTGCTGCTGAGATTTATGCACTTTGCAGACAATGAAAATCCTAACAGAATTGACAGAATATGGAAAGTTCGGGAGGTGTTCACCATGTTGCTGGCAAGATACAAGAAATATTTTTACCCCTTCAACAACTTGGTGATTGATGAGAGTCTCGTGCTCTTCAAAGGTCGTCTTGTGTTCAAACAATACATCCCCTTGAAAAGGCACAGGTTTGGAATCAAGCTCTTCATGTTGTGCGATTGTGAGACAGGTATAGTGCTTAACATGATTGTGTACACAGGAACTGACATAGACGTGCCAAGAGTCGGTGCCAATGACCCCATGGGCATGTCAGGGGCCATCGTAAAGAAAATGATGGCACCTTACATGGGCAAGGGACACGTATTGTACACCGATAATTGGTATACTTCTCCTGCTCTCTGCCAGTTTCTTCATGACAACAAAATGGGGTCATGTGAGACTGTCAGAAAGACAAGAAAGTCCATGCCAAAGTTCGTTGGTCACGTCACTCCACTTCCGAATCCCTCCTCCAGTGACACACCTGATGATGATGAACTGGCACAAGAACACCGCGAGAGAAGGCAACGACGAAGGGGGGCCGGCAAGTACAAGATGCTGGAGAAGTCCGGGAAAGTGGTGGCTCTGAAGTGGATGGACAAACGTGACGTTCATCTGCTTTCGACAGTCCACACAGGTGCCCAAGTCGACTCTGGTAAAGTCCACTTCCGCACCAAGAAAACCATCGAAAAACCCAACATGGTAGTGGACTACACCAAATACATGCGCCTGGTGGACAAGTCAGATTGTCAACTTGCAGGTGTTGAGTGTCTGAGGAAGACTGTGAAATGGTATCACAAACTCTTCCTCCACCTAGTCGACATCACGATGCTCAACGCGTACAACCTGTGGTTTGTCAAAAAAGACATGGCTCCAAACATGAAACTAAGGTTCCGGGAGTTCGTATACAACGTCTCGTTCCAACTCCTGGAAAAGTATGGCACCCTCACTACGAGCAATGTGGCATGGCGTGGTGAGAACGTCCCTGACCGCATCCAGGTGGGGGTCCAAAGGCACTATGTCATCCACACGCAGAGAACTGGCACTCGTCACAAGCAGATGCAATGTCACGTTTGCAGCAACAGCACTAGGAGACCCAAGGAGCCTAAAAAAGTCACCACCATGTGCAACGAGTGCAAGGTTGCACTCTGCGTGGGTGACTGCTTCAGGGACTACCATATGTACAAGAACTATTGAGTGCCGCCCCTGTGCATGCCCTGGACTCTCGCTCTCCCTACCTGACCTGACCTGACCTGACCTGATCACGCTTTTATGTCAATATTTGTTACCTCATAAATATATATATATATATATATATATATATATATATATATATATATATATATAAATATATCCTAAGTACAATATTATCCAATTTTTTGTTCCTAAATAAATGCTACCTCATACACATATATATATATATATATATATATATATATAATAACACACAAGTACAATATTATCTCTGTGATCTAATGTTATATGTATTTTATGGTTCATAATAGAAATATTTTGTATGTTATTCTCTTGTTTATTTCAACCTGAAATATATGGTAATGTAAGAAAATAATCATATGTACATTCAGTCCTATGTTCATCTGACTTATAAAATAATAATTATAAAAAAAACAAAAAAACAAGCTCATGTCATTGTATTCTTGCCATATGATATATTCTATGAATATTTCATATTGCTTGAATACAATGACATGGGCTTGTAAAAAAATTGGTTTATCAAAATGTTTCTAAACATTATAAAAACTTCCCCATAAGCCCCTTCTGGATTCGAACCCACTACCCTGGCATACCCTCAGAATCCCCATCCATGACCTTACTGTCTAGACCACAGCAGCTCATACAATATATCACCAAAAATTGATCTGTACATTCTAGCTGTCAGTTGGAAAAAAAAAACATTGTTTATCCCACCAATTTACTTTAGTAAATTGATGGAATTATCAGTCCTATCATGCAAAGGCATATAAAACTATCTCTCTCAAAAATAAGTTTATATTAGAACTTTATTCGTTCAAAAATTGCCCAAACACTCCCCAACATTGCCCCTCTCAGTGTGACACCAGTCTTATTGCGCGGTCACTAAGCTAAACCCTTTCTCCTCCCCACACCCACCGTCTATCTCCGAGTCGGCCCCTACAAACTCTGATATCTGGTTCATTTATAATACAAAATGCAAAAAATAACCTTCACAAATACATTTGTATTGTATAATCTTGCAAACAATGAAGGACAAGTGTGTTTGTGTCGAATTTCCCCCAACATCCCTCTATATGTCGCGCGTATATTCGATTATATAGTAATGCATGTCATACAAAATACCCCAAGTAAGTCTCGAATATACATTTGTATTGCGTATAAATACATTTGTATTGTATAATCTTACAAATAATGAAGGACAGGTGTGTTTGTGTCGAATTTCCTCCAACATCCCTCTATATGTCGCGCGTATATTCGATTATATAGTAATGCATGTCATACAAAATACCCCAAGTAAGTCTCGAATATACATTTGTATTGCGTATCATTTGCAAATGAATAAATCAAAGTTTGATATGGCAATCTGCCTACCCTACCAACATTGGACACCAGTCTAAATATAGCTCAGTTTGTTTACACCTCAGATTGTAAAACAACAACACCACACAGCTGGGTGACCTTGGCCTGCCAGCGCCTCACAACAACTCCCTCACTGCCACACACCAACCAACCCAACACACCTCTCGCATAAATACATTCATAAAGCGTGTATATCGCATAAATTGGTCTATATGCGGCATATTCCTTGGTAGATGGATCGCCTACATACGTACACGTACTTTATATATAGCATGACAGTGCTGAAAATACGATATATACGTGCTATTACAGCCAACATACTCTGTACAACTTGGCAACTCAAGACACCACCCTGCTACACCCCAAACCCGCACTTAAGCGCTAGGCACGCACTTGTCTCCCGCGTGAACACTCACCTCAGTTCCCGCCTATAAAAACTCTCATAATTCGCTTATATTTCGCATATTTGGTCTATATGCGGCATATTCCTTGGTATATGGGTGGCCTACATACGTACACATACGTACACATACCTACACATACTCACACGCTAAACCCGCTCTCACTCAAGCGCTAGGCACCCACTTGTCTCCCGCGTAAACTCCCTCACCTCACTTCCCGCCTTTCTAAACTCTCTCATAATTCGCTTATATGTCGCATATTTGGTCTATATGCGGCATATTCCTTGGTATATGGGTGGCCTACATACGTATACTTACTCAACATAGCATAGAAGTGATGAAAATAGGATAAATACGCGAGATTACGCTCTAGCCCACCCCCTGCTCCCTCTCCTTTTACCCCCTGGGCGCGCGGATATTCACCCGGTAAATCTTGCCGCGCGATGACAATCTGGCCGCGCGATACCATTCGCTCCACTTTCTTCAACTACGGACCCCCCCCCCCCAGACATTTTTTGGGGGGTCAAATATATATGGCTCGATGCACGCGAACATTCCCTACACGTTGATGTACTTTTGATCGATATTTGCAAGGGTCGCCCAAATCGTCATACCTCCGCACAGGGGGGACTGTATACTATAGGGGGTATGCAGCGGAGAGGTTAAGGCTATACCTAATGTGTACAATCCTGATTATTTTGTATATGCTCCTTTACCCGCGTTGCCACCGGCTTCATCTGTAAGACTGGTCTAAGCTGGATGGCTTTAACAATAATAATAAGGAGGACATTTGTGTCACTCCAGGTGTCACACCTGGATTATGCGAACCAGATGTGGGCTCCATATATGGTGAGAGATATAGAAGCAAGTTGGTACCAACTTTGAAGAACCTGGGCTATGAGCAGATGTTGAGAACACTGGGACTTCCGACACTGGCATATAGGAGAAAGAGAGGGGATATGATAGAGACTTTTAAGATAGTGTCAGGAAGGTATGATGAGGATGCGTGTGAAGGTATCTTTTTGATGCGGGAGGGAACAAGAACGAGAGGACACTCTAAGAAAATTTACATGGAAAAAACTAGGCTTGAAAAGCCAAAGAACTCATTTTGTGATAGAGTGGTAAATGAGTGGAACGCACTGCCCCAGTATGTAGTCGATTCCGAATCAGTAAAGAAGTTTGAAAGTAATCTTGATAAAGCATGGGGAAGACAAGATTTGAAGTTTGATTACAAAGCGAAAATACAGAATAATACAAAATTTGCGTCTGCTGCCGCCGCCGCCAACACCGTGAACGACTGCAGCAGTGCAAGTACTGGTACTGAGCTGGATACACAGGCCTAGTTTGCCTTTTTTCCAGAGGATCTACTGTACGATACTGTAAGATATTAACCCCTTCTGTACCAGCGACGGCAGGGAACCGTCAGTAGATAAATCACTCCCCAGTCCCGGTGACGGCTGGGAGCTGTCAGTAATATACTTTCCTTGTAACTGCCAGTATCAGGCAATGCCTGGTACCACGACTGTTTGAGCACTGCTCTAGAGTTGGCAACACTTCTCAGCTTATATCCAATCCTCTGCAGGCTAGGAGAGCCAGTGTTCCTTCAATCTTTTGAGATGGGAGGTTGTTCTACCTTGCCATTTTGGCCACATTGCTTGGGACTCGGGGGGACTTTTATTACTGTACCGGTTAAAGCCCTTTTTAGTCTGACACCTGAGTTAGACACCCAGCCAATTTGTGATCAGTCCGGGAATCCAGTCTTGCATATCGGAACGGTAGGCACGGGTCCGTGGCTAGACTGGGAGTCGGAAGTGCAAAATGTTGCGAGTACTATAACCAGTAAATCAACTCAATAAATTCCTTAAGAACAGCATAGTTGGTTCTCTTTGCCTGTTGCCATTGCCGGTTTTCAATTTCTTAAGCGCCCCTAAACTCTCATTGTGTGAAGTTAATGACCCTTTTTCTAGTCCGACTCCCTCTCAGATTGACAAGGATTACAAACTTAGGCAAAAGGCTTGGAGGCTACTGTCTCAGTTCCTGGTCAGTCACCAGTTGGCTGAGTCCCTTGTTCGGACGACTGAAGCAGTAGTTGATGCACAAACAACCAAGGTCCTGTCTCTTACTAGGTGCCTTCCTTTACAGAACTCCATTCAGACCCTTGTAGATATACGGGTCGCTTTTTTGGAAGCGGTCCAGGCTCGCCAAGACTTAAGGGTCTTTTTGGTTAAGAAGTTGCCGGAAGACATAGGGCGTAGGTTAGTCTTATCACCTGTTCTCACCACTACACTAGTTTCACCAGATACGTGGAGAACAGTATTTAGCCTCTTAGACTCTACGAGAACGACTGCCCCTACGCCTAGGAAGGAGTCGGTACCTAAATCTCATAAGCCAAAATTTAGCCCTCAGAGTCACACTAGTGGTGCCAAGTTTTTCCTTCCTTCAAGACTCCTTCCAAGCCTGGAAGCAGTGGCTCCAACCGAGGTAAGCCCCAGGGGAAGGGACAAGGTAAATGGTACAAAGGGCAATCTAAGGGTAAGTCAGGTCAGGAATCGCGACCCACACCCACTAGCCAGTCTGCACAGCCCACCACAACCCTGTCAAAAAACTAGGAAATCACAAAGCTCTCTCACTCCCAGGGCCCCTGAAGGGCGAGTTGGATACGAGTGTTGCTCTGCCGGACATGTCCAGTTGCATGACTGGAGAATTCCTTACGTGTTACCGGGCATGGCCCCAGCAGACTTGGGCCAGCACAGTGGTATGCAAGGGCATCACTTGGCAGTGGCTCCGGCGGCCTCGATTATGTCAACCTTTAGAGTTCAACCATGTTTCATTAGAGGTGGAGTCACTAGTCAAAGAAATGATCACCAAGCATATCATTGTCCCGGTCAATCCAACTCGCCCTGTTTACACGTCCAGACTTTTTCTCGTGCCAAAGAGGGACAGCGCTCAAATGAGGCCGATCGTAGACTTGTCTCAACTGAATCGCCACATTCACAACCCATCGGTCAGGATGCTCACTGTGAATCAGATCAGGTTAACTCTTCCGCCTCAAGGCTGGATTTGCTCTTTAGACCTGACAGAAGCCTATTGGCATGTCCCAGTAAACAAAAGGTTCCAAAAATTCCTCGCACTGAGGATCAGGCATCAAACTTACGTATTTCAAAGAATTCCTTTCGGTCTGAACCTGGCACCTCGAGTATTCACCAAATTAGTCCGACAGGCCCTGTTATCACTATTACGGCAAGGGATTACGATCATGTGGTACTTAGACGACTGACTAGTGGTAGCGGATTCCGAGATAAAATGCCTCCAACATATTAATATAATTCTACTTCATGTAAAATCCCTAGGGTTCAAGGTCAACTTGGCAAAGTCGCACCTTGTCCCAACGAGGGTAATTCAGTGGGTAGGGCTGCTGTGGGACACACCACACTTGACTCTCAGTCAGAGTGTGGACAATCGCAACAGGTTTCGCAGGAAGCTGTTTCGTTTTCTTCACAGTCCGACTACCACGAGGAAGGTGTGGGAGTCCCTCAGTGGCTCTCTCAACTGGATTCCACTAACGGTACTGTTGGGCCGGTTGAAAGTAAAGAGGTTAATCTTGGAGGGAAACAGACATTTTCCACTTTTGCCAGCGGACAAGTCCTGGCATATCCCGAAATTAATCCACAACTTACTGGCGGTCTGGGCGAGGCCAGACATATTGCACTCAATTATGACATGGACATCACCTCCGCCTACGGTTGGGGTAGACACCGATGCTTCAGGTACCCTTGGATGGGGGTATCAGTCAAACCTCGGACACCAAGGTCACGGTCTTTGGTCCCGGTTCAAGGAGTTTCATATCAATGCAAAAGAATTGCTAGTCCCCCTAAATTTCCTTCAGGCCCACGGTTCGACTCTAGTGGAAAGACCAATAGCCTTTCAAATGGACAATCTGAATGCAGTCACTTGCATTCAGAAGCAGGGGTCAACGAGGTCTCGAGTGTTGCTAGAGTTGTCGGAAAAGATCTTTGTATTAGTGGAAAAGCTAAATATTTATCTTCACGTATCCTATCTGCCAGGCGTAGCCAACGTATGGGAAGATGCTCTGTCACGGAGACAGAGTATACTAGTAGAATGGGCGCTCAAGCAAACAATCTTTCAATGGATGATTGCAGAGCCATGCCATCCACAAGTGGACTTATTTGCATCTGAGGAGACTCCCTCTCTTCCTCACTCGATGGGTGCAAACCCCGGTGGGAGGACCAGACGCATTGCTGACTGACTGGAACAAATGGAATTCCATTTATCTATTTCCACCACCAGATGCTTCACTCATGTGTCAAGTAGTTCACAAACTACGGGATTATCGGGGCTTAGTCTCGATGATCGCGCCCCTGTGGCCGGCTCAGGTGTGGAACTCCCAATTGCGAGAACCCGGTGTCGCTCCCTATCTTGTATTTCCACTAAGAGCCGATTGGCAACCTAAAGACCTCGCTAACTTTTGCCTTGTCAATATTCAGAAGGCCAAACGGTTAGCCCAGTATGGGGAAAGCGTTACCAATAAATTGATCAATCAATATACTCTCTCTACTAGACGTCAGTACCAATCCCACTGGAAAGCTTTTACTACTTGGATCGTGGAAACTGACCAAACCGTGGCCTCGGTGTCTTTAATTTTCAAATATTTTGATTATCTATTTGAACATAAGGGCTTGTCAGTGGTCACACTAAAGAATCACATGACTGCCATCAGAGTTCCATTTTTTTATTTAACAGGACTCTCAGTGCCACAGGCGGAGGAGAAGGCTTTCATGCGTGCATGCTTCAAGCTTCGCCCACCACCACGCCAGCTCATGACAAAGCTTTGTCATTACTTCATTCTCAGAAATATAGTCACAAACCTACTTTTGATTCAATTTTAAAGAAGGCTGTGTTCCTAAGGGTCTTGGCTGGCGGCGATGAACAACGAACCCAATTGTTTTAGTTGTGCACGGCGTAACGCGACTGTTCAGATTGCGCCGTCGCCCACTATTGTCGCCAAAAATCGAACACAATGAACATGTGTTTACTGAATTTGAGGTTCCGGCGCTCAAACAAGGTGACACTCACCACAAACTATGTCCGGTGAAGTCATTATTATCCTATGTTGGAGTGTCCCGGCCTAACCAACCGGGAGCTCTTTGGGTTAATCAGACAGGTAAACATCTCACGAAGTGGCACTTAGCAGCTATATTAGTAGATGTGATCAAGGAAAGTAATCCGGGAGCCGTTGGGTGGGCTCATGACATACGGAAGTGGGCAGTTTCACATCAATTTTTAAGGAATTACTCAGTCATTGATATGCAGCAAACTTATTTGTGGCCGTCGAATCACACATTCTTGACACGTTACCTGTCTGTTACTTTGGTTAAAATATGCATGACCTGCGTTGCATTGTGTTATGCCCTGATTCTATTCAGGTCTAACGATTAGTTCAGGTGAGGTCTTTCGAGACTGGGATTTCCAAGTTCATACAAGTACATAATATAAGGAAGACAATACAGGATACATATAATGCCAAAATATAGTTTGGAGTACAGCTTTATTTCACTTAGTCACTAAGTACATATTATGGAATCAGAATGGTTAACATGAGAACATAAGTGGTACAACTTAATCAAATATCTTCTAGCATGATCGCGGATCTGGATGGAGATCAGGTATGCTCAATGCGGCTTAAATTGAATTTCCTTTCTTTAGGATCAAATCAATATTATCTTTTCGAAAGATTATATAAACACTTAATCGATTACCTTAATGTTCACTTTACCTGTAACTTGAGTATAATCAGCTACTATTATTTGACGAGGTTAAGATAAGTCACTATATTTCTTTTCTATGAATATATAATCTTGTACACTGGTATACTTAGCAAGATTGAATTCGGGTTTTGTGGACTCTAAAATATTTTCACTGGTCGGAATTATTTCAGAGTTCGTTGAGGTGAAAATCCGCCTTATTTGGATTGAATTCCTTATTTAAGTTAGAGAGGTGTACTAAACGAATGTATCACTGGTACACTAATAGAAGGAATCTGTTTCTATAGATTCTCGTTGATCAACACATTGATGATTTATATCAAAATATGGAGTTTAAGGAACTCTGAATATTTTTATAACTTTTTTGGAACTCTAACTTATTTCTGCCTCGTCACTGGCATCGACTTAGGTATTATTCTTCAATCTTTCTTTCCTTAGAGATGTAGAACACTAGCTGCTTGAAGTCTTCTGAATCTCCGTAGGCCGTCCAGGTTGGCCGGTCGTGTGAAGTAATGTTACAGATGGGTCTTAAATATGGCTCCGTAACTTGTAATTAAACAGTTGGGCACCATATCGGACTAACGCGAGTATTTGAGCCTATAGCTTTATCATTTATACTCGTCTATCCTGACCTTTATATTAACCGGTGATGAAGTTCTGTTAAGGTACTCTTGGAATGGGATCTTTAATATCGTGCCTCAGTTATGACGGAATAGCACGATATCGGACGAACGCAAGAAGAGTTTAGTATTTATCTTCTTGACTGTCTCTAACCGTTTTAAGAGGTTCAAGGAACTGAGGGCGGTGTTTTAACCTTTTAAATACAATGTCTAATGGGATGCCACAAACGAAATGCACCTAGGACTTATGTTTGCAGAGTCCCCGTGAGGGTGTCTCGCTAAGCCATTATAACACAAAAAATCGTGGGATGCCAAGATCTCCTGTGAGAAGTGGTAGTGTAACTTTCAATAGTAAAGTGTTGAGGGGTAGGGATGCCTTAGTCACTCAACTTTTACTAAGGAAAGTTTAACTTAGAAGAAGGTGACTATGTTAAATACTTGGATGCCAGTACTAACAAAGTTCCTCTAATAAGACACTTGTGAACTTTCAGTAGTGAAAGTATTGAGGGGTAGGGATGCCTGAGCCCCTCAACTTTTACTAGGGAAAGCGTAACCTAGAGAAGGTGACTATGTTAATCACTGGGATGCCAGTAATAACAAAGCTCCTTTTATAGGACACAGTTACCGTACCTACAATATCAAGAGTAGAAGTGCAGGGATCCGTATACACTTCAACATTTAATATTGGCGATACACCCTATTAGAGGTCTCTATGTTAACTGATGGGATGCCACAATTAACAAAGATCCTTTAAAAGGATTTCTTTACTCACAGACAGTGTAAGGACTTCGGGGTGCCGTACATCCAACTGAATGGAGGAGTAATCTTAAGGTTTCTCAACTTGGGATGCCAGTGATCGAGAAGCCTCAAAATTGCTTAACTTCCTTCAGATTTCCCTGACATAATATTCACAATTACTGAGGGGTACCCGTCCCCCTTTTGAGGAGAGCAAGGGCATGAGCGCGCACTCTCTGTTTGGACAGGAAGTCCTTCTTGTCCTAGGGGGAGGTTGACTTCTTTTACTTTACTTAATAACTACTATACTTGAAGATCTTACAAAGAAGGTATTGTATGTAGATGGTACTTAAGCCAAGGCTTATTTGAATTTACAGGTCACAGGTGGGGTCATGGGGTTGTGGAGATAATTTAACTTTTGTTCAAGGTTTGAGGATGTTTTGGCTTGACCTTGGAGCGTGAAAATTCAGGGGTGAAGGAGTTACGAGAAAATTAGGTTTCTCAGGCGTATCTTGATATTATTCTGCAGACAAGACCCTGTCACCTTTAATATTGAGAACAGGGGTAGATGAGGATTTTAGGTTATCTTGTTAGGTATAACACTGATAATTTTTTAGCTTCTGCATATACGAGATTGAAATATACACAGGTATATGGATCCCGGACGGTTGGTATTTCGGTGAGTTTGTGTTGGTAGTCCTGGGGTCAAGAGATTAGCCGGGAGGCGGGAAGGTTTGGGTGGTGATATCTTCGACTGGTAGTAATGAATATAAAATATAGGAAAGAAGGGAATGTGGTTTGTTTATGAATATAATAGCTTGGTGATGATAAGGCATGTACATATGTGGGTGGTATTATAGCAAAATTTGTATATTCTTAGCAATCATAATTGTAATAAAGAAACAGAAGGTTAGGCAATTTATAGATTGATTTTGTGAAAGAAGGTTAGGCAATTTATAGATTAATATTGTGAAGACAATGGGTCTTAATCAACGTTAACATTTCACAGGAATATAGGAACTTAAATCTAACATCTTAGAAACTACTAGATGGGTGATCTACTAGTGTTTGGTCTAGTAGATAAAACATGGTAAGGGAACAGGGAAACATTCCGTCGTCATTGTGGCAACTCGGGCGTCCCTGGGCATCGCTACCGTGTCGGCTGTTTAGGCGTCGGTCGTAGGTGTTGGTGTGAGGTCTTGTTTTAGTTTTCCTCTTCTCTTGACGTTTTCTCTTTCGTTGTTCTTCTTTCGTTGTCTTCTTTTTCGTTTTGGGGAATGACTTTTTCTTTTTGGGGGGGAATTACTTTTTTCTTTTTCTGGGTATCTTACTTCCCTCTCCATTATGTTAGGCACGTCCTCGTGCCTCAAGGGTGTATGTTATAGAATTTTCGTGGTGTTTGAAGCTGAGGAGGGAGTGCAAGTATTCCCACCAGTGTAAGGAACGTTGGTCTGGGGTTCTTTGCGGTTTGACGGTGACAGTAAGGAACGAAGGTTTATCTTCGAATATGGGTGCTGTCTGGGCTTCTTCGAGATACCGTATCTTAACTATTTTGCCCTGATCATTGGCCCATTTCACCTTATTGGTGTAAGGCGTGGAGGTAGTCATGGTGGTGAGTGGCTGATGTGCGTGGCGGTGGGGAGAGGTGGTGGTGGTGGTTTTTGTAAGTCGCCCTGGTGGTTTTGTAGGAGAGGATGAGGGTGATGTTTGGGGTTTTGTTGACGTGGATGGTAGGTTTGGGGTTGGAGAAGGATGTTGTACTGGTTTTTGTGGGCGGTGTTGGGGTTTGTAGGGGCGGTTGATGGTTGTGGGTGTTAGGGGTCTTGAGTTTGGGGTAGTGGTGAGGTTGAGGGCAGAATGGCGTAAAGGGAGAGGTGGAATGGAAGTGTTGTTTGTTTTGGTCACGCATGATATGCGTTGTGTGGTGAGGTTTTGTGTTGGTTGTGGTGCGTGTGAGTTATGTGAATTGTGGGGTTCAGGGCGTGTGTTAATGGAGGGGTGTGGGGATGGAAGAGGAACGTGATGGGGTTTGTGCGAGACGGCCTGATCTGGTATGGATCTTGGCCCGGGGATTTGGAGTGGTGGGGGCAGGGGGAGGGTGGGGTTGGGGAGGTTACGGATGGGGAGATGGAGGATTTTGGGATGGATGTGCGTGAGGGAGGGGTGATGTTAGATGGGTAAGGTCGAAGGGTGGGGGGAGCTAGGCGGTGATGGTTTTTGCGTTGGAATAGGTTTGGAATGGATTTAGGTAGGGTGGACTTGATTTTGTGGGTGGACGGGTTTGTGTGGGGTGGGGGTGGTGAGGTCGAGGGTTGAGATAGCAAGGATGGAGAGGTGGATGGTTTTTGGGTAGAGGTGGGTGGTGAGGGTTTGTGGGAGGTACTGACGACGGGTAGATTTAGGAGAGGATGTTGAAGGGAAGGAAAGGTTGTTATTCTTGGTTGATGGTGGTGAGGAGGTAGGGGAGGGTGGAGGGAGGGGCGTAGGGGGAATTGGTGGTGGTGGCGTCGGCGGAGGAACAGGCTGGCTGGTGATGGCTGTCACTCGGTGAGTGTCGAGAGGTGATGCTTGTCCATTGGTCTGTGATTTCGTTGTTCTGGGAGACTGTCTGGTGGCAATTGGTAATCTGCTCGATTTCTGGGGCCTGCTGACTGAAAGTTGGTGGTGGCAGGGTAATTTGGCAGTCTTTCCATGTTGCCCAATCGGTTAGTGCTTTGAGGGGTTGGAGTGTCGTGGTGGGTGGTTTGGCCTTTGGTGTTGTGTGGCAGGCCGGTAGGCGGCTGTGGGACGCTTTCAATGCCACACATGTATTCTACATTTTTGGTTTCCCATGCATGGGTGCAGACTTGTGGGCTATAAATATCTATTTGATTTATTTCTTCGCGGTTAGGGATATTTTTCTCTGGATTGAAGATTTGAGGGAGGGAAGTGTTGTGAATGGACTGATACCTGAGAACATGTAGGGGAAAGACTGAATTACAGGTCTGCAAGGTGAAAGGGCTAACTGTGACAAATAGTTGGCTTGTTTGTTGGAAATTGTGAGTGTTTCTCTGGTGATGTCGGTGGTTTTGGTGTGATGGGGAGAACTTAGGCTGGAATGCTTGAGTTGGGTCAGCGTTGTAGTGAGGCTTCTGTGTTGGGGCTGGATTACGGGAAAAAACTGGTTGATTTTTGGATCTGTTGTACATTTGAGGGTGAGTGGGGGACCTCTTTATGGCGGCTAGTGTGTTGGTCTTGGGGTGAACCGCAAAGATCTTTCTGATGGTGATCAAATTCTCTTGAAAACCAACGGGGTCATGCACTGCAAAGTGTTCTTGGACGGCCAGGGGTAACACTTGCACAAGATGGACGAGGATATGTTGTTTTTTCTGTTCCATGGGAAGAGCTGGAAATGCAGCTTTTACCTGTTGGGTGACGGCTGCTAATGTGGCATCTAAATCGCCTTCGTACTTGATGTCTTTGATTCTGGCATGGGCGACGAAAATACCTAGTGATGGCTTAACACCTTACGAGCGGCCTATGCGGTTTATTTATATGTACCGCCCAGTGGGGTGTTTTTAGCCAAAATAGGGCTGTTTACGTGATCATTTTCATGCCTAAATAAGACCCAGAACGTAAAACAAGTATCTATCCCTGAAAGGGCATAAACAGAGCTTTCGAATGACACCATAACGATCCTTTTATGATGGCTAGTTTTCTTGCAATAACCGTGCAACGCGAGTGCAAAAAGCATGTAATTAGGCACTTTCCCCATACAATTCCGTATATAGCGAGTGAGAGAGGGAGGGAGGAGGTGGGATTCGTGTCAGTAGGTTCGCCGCGGTGGTCTGGAGCAGTCATACGCTCGCTACTCTCCTGCCACCACTTGTCTCTCTCTCTCAGCAACATTACGTGCTGAAATTGCCACACGATATATGTCGAGCACCGCCACATAGTCCAGCTTTATTTAACTCGACTTATGTGTCTCGCCGCTAATTAAGGGTTAATAGCCTCAATTACCATGGGCCTAAACTGGTCCCAGGTGAGTGCGGGGGTTACCTGCGATGCAACGAGGGAAACGGCTTTTCCCAAGTGCGTTAAAAGGACGGCTATCTTTTCGCGGTCCGTGTTGTATGCCAAGTCTAATACTGGCTTCACTATCTCCATGTAGGTTTCGATTTCATATGTTTCCCCCATCATATTTGGGGATGGGAATGTGAGAGCGAGCAGCTGCCTTATTTATGATGTTATACCATCTCTATTGTTTCAAAGTATGTGAAATGTAATGAATTCTACTATCCGAATCAAGAAGCACTGCTAGCCACCAATGTTATGCCCTGATTCTATTCAGGTTTAACAATTAGTTCAGGTGAGTTCTTTCGAGACTGGGATTTCCAAGTTCATACAAGTACATATAAGGAAGACAATATACTGAATACAGGATACGTATAATGCCAAAATATAGTTTGTAGTACAGCTTTATTTCACTTAGTCACTAAGTACATACTATGGAATCAGAATGGTTAACATGAGAACATAAGTGGTACAACTTAATCAAATATCTTCTAGCACGATCGCGGATCTGGATGGAGATCAGGTATGCTCAATGCGGCTTAAATTGAATTTCCTATCTTTAGGATCAAATAAATATTATCTTTTCGAAAGATTGTATACACACTTAATCGATTACCTTAATGTTCACTTTACCCGTAACTTGAGTATAATCAGCTACTATTATTTGACGAGGTTAAGATAAGTCACTATATTTCTTTTCTATGAATATATAATCTTGTACACTGGTATACTTAGCAAGATTGAATTCGGGTTTTGTGGACTCCAAAATATTTATACTGGTCGGGATTATTCCAGAGTTCGTTGAGGTGAAAATCCGCCTTATTTGGATTTAATTCCTTATTTAAGTTAGAGTCGTGTACTAAACAAATTTATCACTTGAACACGAATAGAAGGAATCTGTTTCTATAGATTCTCATTGATGAACACTTTGATGATTTACTTCAAAATAAGAAGTTTAAGGAACTCTGAATATTTGTATCACTTTTTGGAATTCTAATATATTTCTGCCTCGTCACTAGCATCGACTTAGGTATTTTTCTTCAATCTTTCTTTTCTTAGAGATGTAGAACACTAGCTGCTTGAAGTCTTCTGAATCTCCGTAGGCCGTCCAGGTTGGCCGGTCATGTGAAGTAATGTTACAGAGGGGTTAATGGGTGTGGGGCCTTAAATATGGCTCCGTAACTTGTAATTAAACAGTTGGGCACCATGTCGGACTAACGCAAGTATTTGAGCCTATAGCTTTATCATTTATACCCATCTATCCTGACCTTTATATTAACCGGTGATGAAGTTCTGTTAAGGCACTCTTGCAATAGGGTCTTTAATATCGTGCCTCAGTTATGACGGAATAGTACGATATCGGACGAACGCAAGAAGAGTTTAGTACTTATCTTCTTGGCTGTCTCTAACCGGTTTAAGAGGTTCAAGGAACTCAGGGCGGTGTTTTAACCTTTTATAATAATACTAATAATAATAATAGTTCTTAACCCTTATTTAGCGGCGAGCAACATAAGTCGAGTTAAATAAAGCTGGACTATGTGGCGGCGCTCGACATAACTCGAGTGGCAATTTCACGTAATGTTTAAGAGAGAGACAAGTGGTGGCAGGAGACTAGCGAGCGTATTGCTCCAGACCACCGCGGCGAACCTACTGACACAATCTCAGCTCCCCTCTCACTCGCTACATACTCAATTATGTACTGAAAGTACCGAATTACTGCTTTTTGCACTCGCGTGCACGGTTATTGCAAGGAATATCCATCATACGGATCGTTATGGTGTCATTCGAAAGCTCTGTTTATGCCCTTTCAGGGATAGGTAAGTTTTACTTCTGGGTCTTATTTAGGCATGAAAATGATCAAGTAACAGCCCTATTTTGGCTAAAAACCTGTCACATAATAATAATAGGGATAGTAAGTGTTAAAGCTAGTGCATGCTAAGCTAGCTAAGGATAGCCCAATAAGGCCGATTAGGCGTATTTCCATTTGGGTCCTGTACTACTACCCCCTCCCCTTGCTCATGAGGGATGGTAATGACTCGGTGCTTGTGAAAAATCTTTAATGCGCCGAGCGTGGGCGTGATCCCGGGCCTTCTGGGTGGAAGTCCAAGACGCTAGTCACTATTCCAACGAGTCACTAAGTGCAAAGTCTAATGTTATGCCACAGACGAAATGCACCTAGGACTTATGTTTGCAGAGTCCCTGTGAGGGTGTCTCGCTAAGCCCTTATAACACAAAAGATCGTGGGATGCCAAGATCTCCTGTGAGAAGTGGTAGTGTAACTTTCAATAGTAAAGTGTTGAGGGGTAGGGATGCCTTAGTCCCTCAGCTTTTACTAAGGAAAGTGTAACTTAGAAGAAGGTGACTATGTTAAATACTGGGATGCCAGTACTAACAAAGTTCCTCTAATAAGACACTTGTGAACTTTCAGTAGTGAACGTATTGAGGGGTAGGGATGCCTGAGCTCCTCAACTTTCACTAGGGAAAGCGTAAACTAGAGAAGGTGACTATGTTAATCACTGGGATGACAGTAATAACAAAGTTCCTTTTATTGGACACAATTACCGTACCTACAATATCAAGAGTAGAAGTGGAGGGATGCCTATACACTTCAACATTTAATATTGGCGATACAGCCTATTAGAGGTCTCTATGTTAACTGATGGGATGCAACAATTAACAAAGATCCCTAAATAGGATTTCTTTACTCACAGACAGTGTAAGGACTTCAGGGTGCCGTACATCCAACTGAATGGAGGGTTAATCTTGAGGTTTCTCAACTTGGGATGCCAGTGATCGAGAAGCCTCAAAATTGCTTAACTTCCTTCAGATTTCCCTAACATAGTATTCACAATTACTGAGGGGTACCCGTCCCCCTTTTGAGGAGAGCAAGGGCGTGAGTGCGGACTCTCTGATAGGACAGGAAGTCCTTCTTGTCCTAGGGGGAGGTTGACTTCTTTTACTTTACTTAATAACTCTACTACTTGAAGATCTTACAAAGGAGGTATTGTATGTACAGTAGATGGTACTTAAGCCAAGGCTTATTTGTATTTACAGGTCACAGGTGGGGTTGTGGAGATAATTTAACTTTTGTTCAAGGTTTGAGGATGTTTTGGCTTGCCCTTGGAGCGTGAAAACTCAGGGGTGAAGGAGTTACGAGAAAATGAGGTTTCTCAGGCGTATCTTTAGATCATTCTGCAGACAAGAGCCTGTCACCTTTAATATTGAGAACAGGGGTAGATGAGTATTTTAGGTTATCTTATTATGTATAACACTTATAATTTTTGAGCTTCTGTATATACAAGATGGAAATATACACGGGTATATGAATCCCGGACGGTTGGTATTTCGGTGAGTTTGTGTTGGTAGTCCTGGGGTCAAGAGATTAGCCGGGAGGCGGGAAGGTTTGGGTGGTGATATCTTTGACTGGTAGTAATGAATATAAAAAGTAGGAAAGAAGGGAATGTGGTTTGTTTATGAATATAATAGCTTGGTGATGATAAGGCATGTACATATGTGGGTGGTATTATAGCAAAATTTGTATATTCTTAGCAATCATAATTGTAATAAAGAAACAGAAGGTTAGGCAATTTAAAGATTAATATTGTGAAAGAAGGTTAGGCAATTTATGGATTAATATTGTGAAGACAATGGGTCTTAATCAACATTAACATTTCACAGGAATATAGGAACTTAAATCTAACATCTTAGAAACTACTAGATGTGTGATCTACTAGTGTTTGGTCTAGTTCCTAGACTCTAGTAGATAAAACATGGTAGGGGAACAGGGAAACATTCCGTCGTCATTGTGGCGACTCGGGCGTCCCTGGGCGTCGCTACCGTGTCAGCTGTTTAGGCGTCGGTGGTCGTAGGTGTTGGTGTGAGGTCTTGTTTTAGTTATCCTCTTCTCTCGACATTTTCTCTTTCGTTGTTCTTCTTTCGTTGTCTTCTTTTTAGTTTTGGGGAATGACTTTTTCTTTTTTGGGGGGAATGACTTCTTTCTTTTTCTGGGTATCTTACAGCGGGTCTGAAGTGTTCGGTGCTTTTTATTATTTTCTAGTTTTAAGAAGAGAGGGGAGGGGGTGTTGATAGCTAAGACCGTCAGTCCGCCGGACGATGTGGGTGCGTGTGCACTGTGATAATCATTATCCTAAGGTTACTCAAGGACTCAAAAGCTAGTCAAGAGAGTAACAAATATTTTGTACTGTACATTGTAATATGCATAGGCTAATATTTTATTTTGTATACAGTTACATATGCTGTATGCATGTAAGTGAACTGTTTGTACATATAATCGATAAGTGTATATGAAGTGCAATTTTCTACAATCTCTATCCTAGATTTAAGAAAGTTTGTACACAGGTATATTTTTAAGTATGCTACCTGTACCTTCTGTATATTTTTTATGTATTTTTGTCACAGAAATAATAGAGTTATAGAGCTCTAAGCAAAGGGTTTATTCACATCCTATGTTATTGTTAGTGGTGTTGATATTTGTCACGAATGTCCCCCTCCAGTCATGTGATATCGGGCATATCGTCAATGATGGAGGGGCCACTAATAAATTATAGGTTTGAGTCTCGAAGGGAAGAAAGGAAAACCTAATATTTAGTAGTGGCCCCGGAATCATTGACGATTCTGGCCCTCCCATCCATCCCCTTCCCATTTGTTCTGATGTTTTCTAGAGTATCTTGATATATCAGTTAAGGAGGATGACGCAACAGCGTCTCAATGCGAAACCCACTCTAACAAACATCTGCACTACGGGAAATGTAAAACAGATAAGAGTTCTATTCTTTTTCTTTTATAATTTTGAATTAAGTTTTTTCGTAGTGGCATCTGCAGCATAAGGATGAGTCCGGAAGTAATTATGAGCGTATGCTTACGATGAATTGGTCTCTACGCTCCGGGGCGGGTGATTTGAACAGCTGACTCTGAGGTTCAAAGAGAGCCATTAAGGCATATCGTCAAAGATTCCGGGGCCACTACTAAATATTAGGTTTTCCTTTCTTCCCTTTGGGACTCAAACCTATAATATGTGTCTTCTGAAACACAATATACTCTTCAACAACAACAACATAAAATTACTTATTACACTTTTTCGTCTCCATTAAATATACTTTGGTTTACAAGAGATAACCAAAGTATAAACCAAAATATAAGAACAATACTGGACCCGCTTCGGTAATGGTTTCTAAATGGGAGCTTATTGAAACTAACCGTTGAATTATGCCTTTAACCGAGTTTTCCTTTACCACCACTATCTCCGATAGACTGGAAAAGGTGTTGTATTTCACCCTTAACCAGTACTGTACCGTAGGATACAGTAATAAAAGTCCCCAGCAGTCCCAGACAATGTGGCCAAAATGACAGGAGAGACCACCTTTTCACCTCAAGAGATGAGGCAAAAATGGATCTATAATATTTTTTTTTTTTTAGAAGACTTTTAAAAAAAAGATACAATACAAAAAAAGCAATTAGGTTTGTACAGGTAGTTACAAGGCAAGTACATTACTGACGGCTATAACCGTCGCTGGGACTGGGGAGTTACTTCTCTACTGACGGCTATATCCATCACTGGGATTGGACGGGTTAAGAGTGTCGAATATCAAACCAATTCAAACCTGCTCTTCCACAGGGTCCAAACTCAATCCGATTCAGACTTTATGAGTTTGATAACAGTTCCGAGGCTTTTTGTTTATATCCATAATAAAGTAATCAATTTGGATTTGGTTAATATAAATGTACCTAGCCATATCCTCAGAATGTCCGAAAGAAGCATAATCGTATGAAAGGGTGATAACCTATATTAGACTTTGTGTACATAATTATACTCAAAAGTAAGCAATTATATTAGATGCATACCCATCACAATTTTGTACAAATTGAAGTAGATCAAAATAATCCCGAAATAAGGACTCAAATAATAATCGTAGCATGTACAAATATTTGTTTAGAAATGTCGGAAACATAGCCGCAGCCGTGGTGCCGCTACATTCGTGTGTAATCAGTAATCATGATTATTTTGATGTATTTTACTTGATTTTATTGGATTAGGTTAGTTATTATTGGTTAGCTTAGTCAATACATTAAAGCCAAGTAAAAATACATTGACATAGAATTGATTAGCACGAATGTAGATCGGGCATAGCGGCTGCTTACCATAGGGGGAGATATTCCAAGACCCCGGTATTCGTCTGTTCTCGCTGGGAGGTGGACTGAGTTTCGGGATATCCTTATGTAACCGGCTGCAAGGTAGTATTCGTCACCTACAATATCCCGCCACTCATACACAAAATTATTGAAATGTTAAAACCTAAGCAATTATTTTATTACTCTATATGTTACAAAGAGCAAATGTTTTGTATAATTCTCACCTCAATATATGATGTCACAAACAACCTTCAATTGTATATATTCTAAGTTATTGTCCGATATGTCTAGTCGTCCGACTCATTGCAGTTCCTGAAATAACTCATCATATTTATTATATTTACGATATTTCGTCTTTATATTCTATTCGTTTTATTTTACTTTGTAGTGGTAATATTGTAGATATTTATTTACCTTTCATGTTCAACAATAGTACGCAAATGTTGTGATATATTATGTTATGCCTTTAACATTTTGAAGGCAGGCTCGTAAAAATGTGTACATTTTGTGCCACCCCACTGATAATTAAGAGGGTGGGTTATCAGACTTGGGGTAAAGGAAACGCAGAGCTCTAATATTAGTTTTTGAACGATATCATTTCCACAACAAATATGAATCAATTATGATATGAAAGATTCGAAGGTTATCACACCAATCTCCGCACTAACTGGTGTTTTCATACGTAATACAGTATTATGAACAAAGTATGTGCAATGCATGTGTAGCGGTTATACACCAGTGTTTAACAGAGAATGTATTTTTGATGTCGTTATAAATATGTAAATATATTATATATATATATATATCTAATTATATATAAATATATAATATATAGCTATATAATCTATATATATATGTCAGTTAAAGCCAGTTAATAAATTGTCTCTAATACTTACGACCTTGAAAGAAATGGCATAAGTTTCTGCGTTGGAAATTTTATTAGTTCAAAGGTCCAGGTCTCTGATGAGTTTTCGCTGGGTGGCAGGAAAGTAGATGAAGGACATGAGCAGAAACTTCATGGTGGTACAGGGTTACATAAAATGTACAGGATGATACAGGGAGAGTATACGAAGAGTTTCCCTGGGCAAACAGCATTAATCAAGTAAGGAAGGGAATTATATAAAAGGTAAACAGGAAGGGTATATATAGAGGGGGGAGGATCAGAGGAGGCGGAAAACAGGGGGCAAAAGTCTGCTATTGGTGGAAGCGTAAACTAGGAGAGAGAAAGGGGTTAACCGCTTCACGCTATGCGGCACTGGATGCGGGATGGTGGTCAGTAGGTGGGGGTCGAAGCTGATTGGCTGCGTGTTTCGAGGGGCGGGGCCTAGGTTGTGTGGCGCCTGCAGAAGACGAGGCGGAGGGAGGTAGCGCGGGGGGCTGCGCCAAGGGCACCGGGGGGCGAGGAGGGGTGTTAGGTCCGGTAGGGGCGTGCCTTTTGGTAGAAGGAAGGATCTGAAGGTCCAGAGTTTTGGTGTTCTGTTGGGATGTAAGGCTTGGATATAATAAAGCTTCGAGTCTAGGTAATCTCCTTGGGTCACTTTCTTTATAGAGTATGGGGGGGGGGGATGGTGTGTTTCTCTAACTAGTTGCGTGTGAGGTGAGGGTGGTTATGGGTGAGATAGTGGTCGTGATGGCTACAGCCTGAAGGTGAAGAGTTAACCGACGTGAAAGACGAGTCCCCCCTGCGTCATACCATATATAGGAAGGAGGGCCACAGGTCATCATAATTACAGGTATGTTGGTAAATGATGTGCTCGGGTCGGTCATCGGGCTCTTTATCTTGGTGGAGGCTGGTTTGTTGCGGAGAAACGAGGTTGGAGGTCTTGGGGGATTTGTAAGAAATTATTAATTTGATTGTGAAATTAAGATCTTCTACCGCAATTACATGTCCTCTGAACACAAAAATGACGGGGTGGTCTGGGTGGAAATAATCTCCAAGCATTGTCCACCCAACCAACCCGGAGGAAAAACAAAATCAAATTAATAATTTATTACAAATCCCCCAATACCGCAACCTCGTTCTCCGCAACAAACCAGCCTCCACCAAGATTAAAAGAGCCCGATGACCGGAGATCAAGTCATTTACCGAAATACATGGTAATTATGAGGGACTGTGGACCTCATTGCTATATTGGGAGGACCGCAGACTCGTCTTTCACGTGCGGTTAACTCTTCACCGTCAGGCTGGGAGCCATCAAAGACCACTATCTCAACCCTAACCACCCTCACCTCACACGCAACGAGTTAGAGCAAACACCAACCACCATACTCGAGAAAAGAAAGGGACCCCAAGGAGATTACCTCTACTCGAACGCTTTATATATCCAAGCCTTACATCCCAACATTAATAACCAAACTCTGGACCTTCAGATCCTTCCTT